>JAOXNO010000013.1:154658484-154711168 GCA_028565335.1 Limnodromus scolopaceus | reverse complement strand
GTGCTTGTTTCCTTATTGCTGTTTTCAGACTGCCGCTTTAGGAGCTTTTTACTAGAGATCCCTGTGTGGAAGTCCTGTATATATGGTGCTTTGTAGCATCATCTATTCTGTAAAAATTCTAATTGCTAGATTTGGATCAAAAAATAAAGACATTTAGGTATACCTCTTTGCTAAGGACATATCTTTCATAAAAATGAAACATGTTCCATGATCCCAGAATGAACAGTATTGCAAAGAAATGGCAATCCCTTAATTCAGCTGCTTCTTACTTCATTTCAAGTTTTGAGGATGGTGGCTGCGAGGTACTAAAACTGTTGGGGGAGTTGTGTTTGGTTGTGGGGTTTTTTTATTTTTCCTTTCTGAATTTGTGTTTCATTAGATCACCTTAATGTCTCAGGAATTTCTTAAAAGCCCAAAATAAAATAAGCGTGGTTCTGGTATATGGGTGACTGTATGGTGAAAAAGGAAAAGTAATTTTACTTTTGCCACTCAAATTACTGTCTAAATATGTCTGAGACAAATTACTGTCTCAATTAGTAGTCTTAAGAGAAGGGGCACAAATACTTGAAGAGCTAACTCCTTCATTACTCTACTTTCCTGATTGCCAGAGCTCAGTCCTTTGCCATACTTTGTCAGTGATTATTTCCACAATGATTTTGTTTTTCTCTTGAATATTCTAAAGGAATTAATCTAACTCCAGATAGTTTAAATTCAGGAAAACTTTATGGTTTTTCTGTGTGTAAATTCTCTTTTCAGCCTTTGTTGAAGTCATTAAGACATGAGTATTATTGAGGTAAAATATTGAAAATTAGACATTATCACAAAACCATTTTTGCTTTTCATGCTCTGTTACTCTTAGAGAAAATCTTTCTCTTTGTCAAAAGGTTGTTGACTTACCAACGCATGCAGATGCTTAATTACTTACATTTAAGAATGCAATATAGGAAGTCTTACCTGTAGCCCAGTTAGAGCCGTTGTTCCCTGCCTGGCCTGTAGTGAAATGATTATCTGGACTAACTAACTTAACTAGAACCATCATACTGCTTTATATTGGTGATCAGGTTTGTGTCTATGTGCTGTTCTTCATAAAGCCTTCTGTCGCTAACCTTGAGTGCTGGAATCTGTCACCATTACCTAGAAAACACTCTGTTCTTTGATCTCTGTTTTTTTCAACCTGAAAAGTAGGAGTGATTTTCTGAAATTGTTTGGCTGCTGAAGCGATGTTGCCTCACGATGAGCTTACGGTGTGCAGCAGGAGGCATAGCAGGGGTGCTACTTTTCAAAGTGATCTAAGCATGAGAGAGTAAAGAGAGGCACAGTTGCTGTTATGAAGAACAGTAGGTCTATAATTCTCTATGTGCTTGCTTTTCCCCTCTGTGTTTTATTTCTCGGTTCCCCCAGAGGGAACATGGAGAACAGAGTCACAACAAATCAGCTGCTTTTGGTCATTCTGAGGTCCCCTGGCTGCATGGAAGCTGAAGACTCTCTTTCTCTTAAAAGCAGAAGAAACAGGGAGGCCACCTCATCCCTCTTCTAACGAGCGGTAGGTTTTGGGTTTTCTCCCATGCCTCCATTTCTGGGGTGCTTAAAGATGTAGATAAGTTGTGCCAAGTATAAGTTGTACCCCTGTCTCTCTTACTGAAAAGTAATGGTGGAAACCCGACTCTTTTGCCTGCCTTTTTCTGTAACAGCCATCACAGAAAAAAAAAAAAAAAGTGCATGATTACAGACCTAGATATTGAGCATCATACCAAATTTTTGAGGCTTCTGGAAGCCATGTAGTCCCATTCCCTGCTCAAAGGAAGCCTAACCTCAACATTAGGTCACATTGCTCAGAGCTGCCTCCAGCAAAATTTCGAGGATGGAGAGTCCACATTTTCTCATAGTGCGGATCAAGATTTCCTTCACTACAACTTCCAGCCATTGCCTCTTGTCCTTTTAGTGTGCACCTCTGAGAAAACCTGGCCCTGTCTTGGTTTAGATTGGAAGGGACCTTAAAGATCATCTAGTTCAGTCTTCTCTGTAAGCTCCCTTTATGTAGGGGTATTGATGGTGAGAAGCCCTCTGAGCCCCCCTCTCCCAGTTTGTTTAGTTTTTCCACACACATCGTGTGCTCCAGCCCCCAACCACGTGAAGTCACTCCAGTTTGTCAACATCTCTCTTGTATTGGGAGAGTCCCAAAACTGGACATGGGGTGAGTAGAGGGGAATAATCTCTTTCAACTGACTTGCAGACTGTGCTCCCAGAAAAACAATCCAGCACCCATTTAGGCGTCGTTACTGCCTGGGCACCTGTACTGAGGTTGTTGCTTCCCAAAAGCGGGACGTTGCTTGTGCAGTTTGTGGCAGTCCATTCTTCCAGCTTCTAGATGTCCCTCTGAATGGCAAAACCCTCCAGGGTCTTGACAGCTCTCCCTCCCGGATTTGAGGTCCTCTGCAAACTTTCTGAGGGCACATGGCATCCAATCAGCCAGGTGAAGATGGGAAACACTGTCAGCTCCAGCACTGACTCTGGAGAAACATCCCTTGTAATCACTTCTGAAAAGTTGAAGCTCAGTAGCAGTACTCTTTGGCTATGGTCAGATTGTTTCTTTATACCCTCAGAAAAGCTAAATGGCTATAGCAAGTCTCTTTTTCCCTTGAAATAAGAAAGTTCAATTCTTAATATCAGTTTTTTTCTTGAATGGGAATGTTCTTTGCTGATTTTTATGGCAACGTAGTAGAATAGAATTATTACAGTAAAAAAAAAATCAGAAAAGGATCATTCTTGTAATTTTTTGTGTGGGATGTGATACTCAGTTTTGTCCTAACAAGCTTACTATTGCCCCTCATCTATTTCAGTTCAGCTGCAAAAAGTCAAACGTACTGCTGCAGAGATTCTAGACAAAATGCCCTTTTGAAAACCATCTTAAAATTTCACATAACCACTGGTATGGAACTGCCAATACTGGTTCTGGTCTGCATAATATTGATGTATCCTTGTGCCTGTGGAAGACGAGCGCACTGAGCCTCCGGTGAGTTTGATCGCCTAAAGGTTATGTGCGCTTAGTTGAAGGATTTGGGAGGAAAAAAGAAGGGGAACATCTTCAGCATGAGGTTGTGGTCTGGAGAACTGCCCTCTCCTTATCTCAGCCGTGGTCCCCTGTGATTGTTTTCGCTGAGATCAATTTAATAAACTGACAGATACAAATTTTCGTTACTGTCAGCAGGGCGCAGCCAGTGCGAGAGCAGAAGATCAAGCTGTGTGCCCGCTCGGCTTCCCCCATCAGCAGCACGGTTGCCGACTCGGCTATGTCTACAGGCTCCTCGGCGCGGGGGTGAGGATGGGCTGCTGGTGGGGAAAGGTCACCGGCTGACCTTACAGTGCACCAGGAGGAGGTTGCAGGCTGAATGATGTGAAATACCTTGTTTTGATTCATAAACGGATCAAACTGAGAATGAGACCCATTGGGGGAGTAGCTCAGAGAGCACGTAATGCCATGGCCGTGCATGGCTTTGCTACTCAGAGTCAATGCTTCTCCCTTTCCTATATAAACATCTTCAAATAGACTAAAATGACTTTTTCTCCTTCCTAATGACACCTCCCTTTGCTCTGCGGTGAGGATTACATGTAAAGGAAACCCTCCTCCCCCTGCCCATCCCCACAAGGATATTGTCTTCTCCTGGGCAAATGTGTGTGTGCCACCTCTGTCCACCTCTGGTCCCTCCCTGGGCCCGGCTGAAGGACTGACTTGGCCGCCTGTATTTTTGCGGATGCTGCTGAGCAGTTGTGCTCCAGAATCCCAGCCCAGCATTTGCCTTTTTAATTTTCATTGTTTTAATGCAATCGAAGGTGCTAAATAACAGTGCTCTGCTTCTGAGGAGTGGAGGAAGATCATGTTAGCTTTAGCCTGGGCTGGTTAATCATTGATGGAGAGGCGATAGCTCCTGGCCTGTGTCCTCCTTCCCTCCTCTTGCTTTCATTCTCTTCCCTTCATGAAAGTCGATTAATATGCTACATTATTTCAGGACAAAACCTGATCTTAAAATATGCAAAATAAGTTTTCAATTTTATGTCTTCAGTCACCTTGGCAGGGGGTATTTTTAGCTCAATTTTCACATGAATATTATATCATAAAAGGGTTGATTAAAATGAGGTAACATGACAGGATTGGCTCATAGTGAATGGATATGTTATTTGTCCTGCTAAAGGACGTAACTGTAACCTTGCCTGCAATCCTGCAGAGTGGTTCCCAGTAAGTTATGTGGCTCCTAACCTTCCCTGAAATTTATTCCTAGCAATTGACATGTGGATTACCAATGCAGCAAAATTCTTTTATGTTCTCTTTGGAGCAGGGGGTGGCAAATAAGCAACCTTTCAAACAAAAATCCAAAGCTCCCATTGATAAAACTGGAGATACATAATTTAGATTTTTTTTTTAATTCTGGATTTCAGCAGAGGAGTAAAAGAAAAGCAATGGAAGAATTTGGCAGTAAAAAAAAAAAGTAATCTTTTTGTTCTTATTTCAAAGGGTTTTGTCTTCACTTGAGTAAGGTATTCCATTTCTAAAGCAGATACCTGCTATCGTGTGAGCCTATTATTTTGGAAAAAAAGACAGAGTGTTATCTTTAGTATTGAAGATTTACAGTTAACCGATGAAAAAGTTTCCTGTGTTAAGAGTAACTTCAGTAGAACATTTTTCAGCAATACATCTTGAAGTAATAAACAGAAGACATCAGGGTCATCCTTTGCACTTGATGGGAGGTGAAACCAAAGCACAGGGTGAGTCACCAGTTTGCCCAGCATACTGGTGGCACGACTCTAAACCAGATGCTGGTTTTCAGAGTGTGCTCAATAATACCTCTGGCACCATGCGCTGAGGCACAGGGAGATCTCCAATTGGTCATCTCCTGTTTTCAAGAAACATCAAGAAAATACTAGAAATACGTGTGAAATCTCTTTGCAGGACCTGGTGCCAGAGTATTTCAACCGGACTAGCTTTCTCCTTTAAGGCATCCTGCTTCTCTTCATTCCCCTCTTTTCACAGATCTGATAATTGAAAGGTCTGAGGAGATTTGCTGTGGTCATCCTGTCCCTGAATATCACAGATGCTACTACTTCGCTTCTTAATTTCTGCACTGCACCCAGTAAATTCTGGTTGATGGGCTGCAGGATTTTCAGAAGGATACCAGGTTTTGCTTTGAATTTTCCACGTCCTTTAAATATCAGTGACCCCTATGATTCATCTGTTATTTCCCATTCTAATTCCTCTAGGTTTAACCTCTGCTGCTGGCTGTCATTCTGCCTTTGCTAGAGTGGAGCACCTTTCCAATAGCAAATAAATGAAAGTGGACTCTAATATCAGGTCCCTGGGCAGATAGGGTGACCCAGGTGGTGTTTCATTTTTTTCCCTTCTGCCTTTCAGTTTGTGCCCAACAGAGTCAGGACTGGTTGAGAAAAGGACACAAACCTTTTACCTCCAAACTGTGATTTGTTTCTCTGCTGACTGAGAATTAAAAAAAGGCCAAAGGATATTTGCAGTCCTAATGACAAACAGATACATGTACAATGTGCACTTACCTTATCTGCTGCTGCTATGTTAATGATTGATGTAACTAAGGCTGCGGCTTGTTTCTTTAGCTTGGGTATGAGTTAGGATTGCTGTAGACAGAGCTAGAGACACATGAGGCTAAGGAAGGGGGCCTGCTGTCTGGCAATAATAGGCAGAAAACCAGCTTTTAGCTTTATTTCCTGAGGAAATTCGTGTCTGCTATGCTCTCTGTCTGTATGCCTCTCCCCAGTAATTTTTCAAGACAGTAGTTGAATTCAACAGTATTTGAAATAGGACAGAAATCTCAAAAATTATGTTCCTACACTTTGGCACAGATCAAGATCTCAATGGGCCAGAGATGGTTGCTTGTACCCTTGAGGGAGGTCACAGAGACTGGGTGGGAGCCGGGGTGATGGTGCAGGACTTGGGAGAGTGGGTACAGCTTTTGCAGGGAATCGGGCATTTTTTTCTTCTCCTGCTTACAGGAAAACATATTCTCTGTGTATGCAGAGGAGGACATCGTGCAAGAGAATGCCTGGTGCTGCACATCGCTTTGGGGACAGCGAGAAGGATGAGTTTCTTGACTGTGGGCTGTAGCTTTGAAGATGTAGTGGCCAATATGTTGGCTGGGGGGGGGCAGATTTAAGCCCTTCAGCCTAGGTGGCAATGGGACACAGTTTACTGCCAATTTTGTTTCTCTGTTTCTGTAGTTTTGTTCTCCTTCTGTGGAGGAAATGGTGTTTGTGGGAAAGGATTCATCTAACTCAAGGTTTGTAGATCATCCTTGGGCTAATTAAGGCTGAGGCTCCTGGTTGGGCAGTAACGTGCAGTTTCCTTTGGCACAATTGTTTTTGCTCATTTGGTTCAACGCACAGGGAAGGGAAGTGGGTGCCAAGGAGATGGTTAGGACAAGCTGTTTGTATCTGGTCTTAAATAGGAAACGGTTTCTCCATCCTTTATTTCTTTCTCACTTTATTTGAGCTATATTAAGTGAATGTTATGCACAAACTATTTTCAGAAAATGGTAATTATATTAAATTTTCTTCTTCCGGTGTTCTTTCATTTTCTCATGTATTTAGATGCTGGTAAGATATCGTCCAGACAAGATGATGATAAAATCCGATCATCTGTTACTGTTTAGTAATGAAAGCAAAATTGGAAGATTGTGTAGCAACTTTAAAAAGGGTACTTTGACAGTTTTTATTTTATTGGAGTTGTTCTAGTCTATTATTTAACAAACCATCTCTTTATTGCTTAAAGAAGTGATTGCAATATTTCACAAGGAGCTCATTTTTCTTCAGTTTCTATTCACTTGTGCAGCGTTCTTCTGATAGCTTTGTGCCCTGCTTCTCATGCTAATTCCTGTTACAGCAGCTGCTGGAGAATCTTAATGAAATTTGGCATTTCAGCCCCCTTTGCTGCCTGCCATATCCAGTGCAGCAACACAGCATGGTTAAGTGTACGCGTTGCCACCTCACCGTGGCCTGGTGGTAAATCTGGCTGCTCAGCTCCTGAGCCTGCAAACCTTTCCTCTAATAACCTTTATTTATTTGCATACCTCTTTTTAAGTCACTGCATATAAGGCAAATGCTAGAACATCTTTTCAGGACCAAACCAGTTATTGGTCCCGCAATGGCCAAAGCTAAATGTTTGTAGCCGAGGGAAAATGGGTATAAGGCAATTACCATTTAATGGTGGTAGAACATTGCTGCAGTTTTTTCACCAAAGAAAACCGTCGGTTTGCTCTCTGGTGCTATAGACTACTCTGACATTTTCAATCTAGTGAGTTGTATGGTGAAAACTATATTAATTCACATGAAAATCAGCCCTGATTTGAAACTCTTGGCAGGGAGTTCTGCAGGTTAATTGAATTAGAGTCTGTGCGTGCTGCTTTATCCTACCAATTTGTATCTTTTAGTTTTATTGATAGATCTTTTGCTTGCGTAGTCAGAAGAAAATGAACATGAGAGTCCAACCAGCTTTCTCATTCTTTTTCTGTGGTTCAATCATCAGTGTTTTTTCATTTCTCCTCTATTTATTGAATTTATTGAAACAGTTTTCTACGTTCCTGCAAACACAACCAGGCAAATTTCATTTAGGCTGCAAAGGTTTGTAAGGTCTAGCTCCACGCCTGCTACTGTTTATCTGGGTGAAAATGTAATAGTCTTGTTTTCTTCACACTTACAGATATATATGAGAATATATATGAATATGTATGTTTTGTAGAGATAAGAAATTTCAGAACTTTGCAGTTGCTAATTTAAGGTGCAGCAAATAACTTATGTTTGCTACACAAGCTCTCAAAGGAACTTTTATAAAGGTTAGAAATGGAAGGTAAAGGGGTGTACTCTCTCAGTATATTCCATCATTGGCTCTGCAGGGCAGCTCTTAGAAAAGGATTGTCCTCTATAGATCCCCTAGTCTATACCAAACATTGGTGCTGGACAAAAGTTGGCAGTCAGTGGTTTGAACATGAAGAACTCTATTCTATGATTCTGTGATTCTATAAAGCTGGGAGGTGGTGTTTCCTCAGCTCCTTCATTCTCATTATTTTTCTCACCTATCCGATGAGGTGGGGAGTTCTTGCTTCTGGTGCCGAGCTCCCAGTGTGTCAGATGCAACCTGCTCTGGGGATGGTGTGAGGTGGGGAGGTTGAGTGGACCATGCACCTCTCAGAGCATGAGGTGAGCTCAGGGAGGAAAGAAACCTCCCATGCAGCAGAAGGGCAAAAGCTTGCTTGATCTTGATTTTCAGTACGAATACGGTCTGTGAAAGCGGGGCTTCATGATCCTTCTGGCTTTTTGAGTTTTAAGGAGGAGTCAGAAAATTTTCCACAGGCATAATGGGCTTGTGGTGGCCAAGCGTCCATAGTGATGTCGCTTTTTGATCCTTCGATGTTGGTCCTTTGATCCTATCACTGTGAAGCAGAACTCACCAAGCGTTGGATTGTTCACCCACTAAGAGAGAATGTGAGCTGGGTCTAGAGCAACGTGAGACAGGTTAGTTTTACCCTACTGATGATGTGTTGTTGCAGTAGAAATCCTGCGCAGTAGGAGAGGACCCATGGGTTCAGACCCCTGGTTGCAGGCACTTGGCTGTGGAGCCACTGACGTGAGGCTACCGTCTGAGGGCTCATGACTGAACGCCTGTAAGTCAGAATCCTGCCTAGATGTAGAGATACCACAGCACAGCTGGTGCCTCAGTGGGCTCGTGATAGCTGGCCACCTGGGCTGCTCATAGCTGGGACCAGAGGAGTGGAGAGATGCAACACCACCTCTCCCCCATCGCATACCGCATGTTTGTGGGGCACCCAACACTAAATTGTAGTTGACCCGAGTCTGGGTCAAGGTTTTGTAATGGCAGAACAGCTCCCTTTCCGCATTCTGTTGAGAATCAGCCCTTGATGCAATTTTTTGTAATTAAAATTTTTAAAGGTTGCCCAGAGAGGTGGTAGATGTCCCATCCCTGGAAATATTCAAGGCCAGGTTGGTCGGGGCTCTTATCAACCTGATCTAGTTGAAGATGTCCCTGCTTATTGCAGAGGGGGTTGGACTAGATGACCTTTAAAGGTTCCTTCCAACCCAAACCATTCTGTGATTCTCAACTTGGCTTGAAGACTTTGCCACCAAAGAGCCATTTTACACTCAACGCCCCGTTTCACTTATCAGAAAGACAAACCCATTGCAGAGGGCATTTAATTACCTGCCTGCTTTCAGCTCTGCTACTGCTGTATGCTTCTCTTAGCTGTCAGTTCTGAGGCTCTGCCTTTTGGAAACTGAAAAAATGAATTTTCTGTTATGTGTTGTGATCTAGGAGGTCCATAGGTTGGTGTATCTTGCTGGACAATATTTGTTCTTGCAGCCACCAGCCTTCAGATACTGCTTTTTCCTATAGCTCTGTACTCCCCATTAGTATCACTACTATTATTTTTAATATTTATTCTGATGCTGTACTTGTCAGGTGGACTCTGAGCAAATACCTTACTGTACTTTACAGTTTCCATGTAATCACCACATGTTTCAGAGCCAAATTTTCCTCTTGCAAACACAAGAGTCATATTCACGGGCCTTCCCTGAGCAAAGTGCAAGTCCTTTGCTTAGCTTCAGGTAGACAGAAATGTGTTTAAGGTAGAGGGGATCATCAAGTTTATCCCAGCCCATTCCCGCTCCCTCCCCTCAGCCCCTAGCTCTACAATCACAGTACGTCCATTTTGCACTCACGGATTGATAGAAGTTGAAAATTGTGATACAGAGGTGAGGTTTTCCTGCCCTGGGCTGAAGGTGATCCTGGGAGGGGGGAGTCACGATCCAAACCCTCATCAGCTTTTCCAAACCTGCTACTCAAGGACCGCGGGGGATGTCTACAAGCAGAGTCTCAGCGGTGTGTGGGGTGTTGTGATGTTGGTACAATGCTCAGGAGCAATTCTTGTGGCACTTCTAATAAAAAGGCAACCATTTACCGCATGCTTTTTTTGAGGAGCTGGGTTGCCACTGGGGTAATCACTCTAATGGAACTGGAAAGGTGTCGTGCTACAGTTGTTTTCATATTTATGTGGTGCTCTCTTTGGCTATTATTTTACTTTTACCGGGTCCACTATTGTATTTCCCAATTGGAGCTAAACACTCCCGAGCCCTGGGGATTTTTGCAATTATTGCCACTGACAGAGCAAACAGGAGCAAGGAATCTAAGCCGTTGCTATAGAGGCTGTATATAACACAATACCAGTGGAGCACTGGGCATAATAACCGTAACATGAAAAATGAGCTATTGATTCTCTGCCCACTTCTAGAGAATGAAAAATTTCCTCCCAATCTGTAAGCCAGTCCGCTGACAGCATCATCCTCCCGAGTGCTTGTCCGCAGAGGTCTGACTCCGTCCTCTGGTCACCATTTAGTTTAGACTAATGAAAATGCATGTGTGTTTGAGGAAAAGGCTTGGCGTAGGCTTATTTAGCAGCCATACAGCATCACCCGTGCAATGATTTCACGGCACTTAGGCATGCAGGAGGCTGGTTTGACTTCGGTGGGTACCAGTCCTGCCTTACGTCGCAGGGAGGAGCAAGGGCTGAATCACAGAAAGCGTCAAGAGGCGATTCTGGCATCCTTACTCATTCAGAGCATTGTTTCAACCTCTGCATAGCCACAGCGTGCACAAATGTCCTACTTGATGCGAGCAAATATGTCACGGTTTAAGTGATTTTAGCGTAATCACGCAGGAAATGTTCAGGAAAGGTTAGCCCCCCAGTCCTGTGTCATAAGTAGAGACAATAGGAGAATTGATCACTCCCATGCCTCACAAGCTAAAATTTGGCTCTTTCCTTTGATGTGATCAACTATTTAGTCATGCCTGAAATTTTCCTTTTGCTTCCCTTTATTGAGATTTTCAGCACTGTCCGGTGCGGGTTTGCTCCGACCTCTTCTGTGTGCAGTGCCTTGGGGAGGTGATGGCCCATGGACACATCTACCACGAGAACTGACATCAGTTTTCTTTTCCTTGACATCCCTCTCATTGGTTTTAGGTACCACTTATCGGGCAAATAGCCCGCACAAGGCAGTATTAGTTTTTTGTGGGCAGCTGAAAAAGAAGCGCCGTGTGGATATCAGCAAAACTTGGCCACTTGTTTCACCAGCATCGGTGCCAGTGTTTCATTTGGTTTGCTCCACGCAGATTTGGGACCTTGTGTTTCATTTGGAATTTTGCTCGGGACTGAACCCAAGCTCGGGAGAGGATGCTGCCAAGTTTTCTCTGGTTTTGTGTCAAGAGCAACTTTGGATTGAGGCTGGAACTGAACCAGGCACGTGATCTAACTTCTATACCGTCTCATACATTGAGGAAAGCCAGTCTTGTCTAGCCAAAATGGAGTCAGACAGAGGGTGTTGTATATTCCTGATGTAAGATTAAAGTAACACATCCATGGAAATTTTTACCCTCCCTTTTATTCTTGTGGAATTCCAGTTGTGGAATAAATCTTCGATGTGAAGGTTGCGAGTGTTCTTTCACCCCCACCCCATCTCTGTTCCTGAAGTAGCACGTGGAAGGATGACTCTGCCCTTTTTGAATGTGCAGTTGAAGGAAAAGGATGCGAGAGCAGCAAGTGTAGCCCCGGGTTTGAATGCCAGGTGCCTGGAGCCACTGCATCCCTGTAGCCTTGGGGACAGGTCCCCAAAAGCAGCATCTGACCCCCTCTTTGAATACTTTGAGGTGTTCTTCTGAGCGCTGGGCTGAAGGCTGTCACCTGAGGGTAATAAATAAGAAGCCAAGTAAAATGTTTGATGTGTCAGCATTTCTGTTAATACAAATAATTAATGAGAAGATTGATTTTTGGATGGAATTCCTACTTCTCTCAGGAAGAGAGATGATCTCACTAAAGGTATCTTGCTCTTTATTTAGGTATTTCTGCACTATTTGTCACATACCAAAACAGGCATTGCAGAAGAGGTTTGGGATGGCATTTTAAAACCTGTTTTCAACAGAAAAACCATAGCATGAGACTCTCAAATGTGAGCAGTGGGTCTGTGTAACCCCACAAACAGTCAGGAGGAACAGGCAAACAACTGCTCTGTGCCTGCAAGCACCTTTCGTGCCCCGCTGTTACCTCCTCTGGATCATCCTCCCTTCATTGATTCGTGCCAAAGCGTCTGTGTGCCGCTGTGCTGAACATTTCTGCCTCGATGCTGGGTTTCCAAAACCAAAGAGCCCTTTCCATGGTCTTCTGCTGAGCTCTGCCTCCAGCACGGAGGGGACACCTTAGGCACAGGCCACTAGATTTTATGTTCCTGGCTGTAGCTCCTGTTGTTTTTCCTCATGCAAATTATCTGTGCTGTTGACAGAAATTAATTTGCTCAAATTGGGAAGACCGAGAGAGATGTTTTAGGGTATATTTTTGTTTTGGATGGAGATCCGACTCCCACTTACTCATAACTAACAAGTTTTATTTTTAGGATTTGGATGCAGAGTGATAAACAGGCATGGAAAAAAAACCAACCACACAAAACCAACCTCAAACTCTGTTTTCGAATGTATAGAGATATCACCCTATTTCATGGAGTTTCTGCTATCTGTTGTCATATCAGTGCGTGTTTCTGAGCTCTGTGCTGAATCAATCTATTTGCTTTCCCTCTTGGGCTGCCTTTCAAGCAACACCTGACCGATGCTGATCAGCCGAGAGAGATGTGATATGTGACCTACCCACTCGACTTACAGCAAATCAGGCTCCGCACAGTCTATTTTTAGAAGTCCGGTTTCTGTGTTAGGCTCCTGGACTTCTGTGTTTGCTTCATCTGGAGTACGGCAAAAAAATCTTTTGATTCATTTCAGAGGCAAAGCTCCTTGGAATAAAATTTGGTTTAATAATGGAAGTGCATTAAAAATTTATATGAGAAATGGGAATTTATGGCTCTCTGGGAACTTAAGATTTAAATACAATCTACCTGAAACAGACATTCGAGATGTGATAAACACAAGATTCACATTGAATGTTTGAGCCCTGTTGAGGTCTCCAAACCCATTGTGTTTAAAAACCTTTCTGCATAGGAGCTGGTTACCACGCTTCCCACTCACAGCTTTTTTCTATTTTCTAGTGCAACTAAACACCCTCCCCCCAGGTTTTTTCTTGGTGAGCTGAAAGCCCCTTACCTTTCTTGTTGCCATCTTCTGCCCGGTTTTCCCACTGCCCTGTGCTCGTTGCGTGGTCCCAACCCAACCCTGGTGTTGATGCTGAAGTGCCAGCGATGCTGCCCGCGATGGAGTGATGCCCACGTTAGTGCAGCTTGGAGGGATGGGTGGGTGTTTCGCTATAGAAGCTGCTCGTGCCTGGATAGCCAGGCTGATAGATGAGAGCCTTCCCTGAGCTGCTAGGGTTTTGGGTGGGTTTTTTTAGCCGCTGGATATTTACATTTGTATTCTCTTGGTGAAGATCAGTATTCTGTCCACATCTTCAGTGAATTGCATTTTACTGATTTTTGGGCTGAGTTATCAAAACCTTGTTGAATTTTAATTCATGTGCTCCAAATCATCAGTAGCACCTTTCAGTTTGAATCAGATTTCCTTTCTTTTTTAGATTTATTTTATTTTGCCCCCTACAACTTAAATGGTCAATGAAAGTATTGGCTAGACCTCAAAACTCACCCTCATGGGTTTTGCCTCTTTGAAATATTCTGAAATATTTTTGGCAAAAGATACCAGATTTTGAGTGATCTCTCTTTGAATGCAGATTTTCAATTATCTTTAAATCACATGTGTTGAATACAGATTCAGACCACAAATAGAAAGGTAGGTAGGGAAGTGCCATGGAAAAGACTGTCATTGCTGTTCTTCCATCCCAGCTGGAAGCAGGAAACTCTTTGGTTATCAGTGATTATTTTCTGATTCAGCCCTATTTTGTAGCCCTGCCTCAGCCAACCTTTGAGTTGAGAGCAAGGATTTCAAAGCAGATAGCCCACAAAAATATTTTATATGTGTGACAATATGAAACAGTGCACACTGAGGTAATAGCTATCTGTAAAGTTGGGTTTAAGAAAATCAAAAAAAGAGGTGAGACCTTCAAGATCATCAAATCCAACCATTAACCTAACAATGCCAAGTCCACCACTAAACCATGTTCCTCAGACCCACATCCACATGTCTTTTAAATACCTCCAGGGATGGTGACTCAACCACTTCCTTGGGCAGCCTGTTCCAATGCTTCACAACCTTTTCAGTGAAGAAATTATTCCTAATATCCAATCTAAACCATTTCCTCTTGTCCTATTACTTGTTACTTGGGAATAGAGACTGACCCCCACCTTGTTACACCCTCCTTTCAGGTAGTTGTAGAGAGCAATAAGGTCTCCCCTCAGCCTCCTTTTCTCCAGGCTGAACAACCCCAGTTCTCACATCTGCTCCTCATAAGACTCGTTCTCCAGACCCTTC
Source organism: Limnodromus scolopaceus (assembly GCA_028565335.1). Taxonomy (NCBI): domain Eukaryota; kingdom Metazoa; phylum Chordata; class Aves; order Charadriiformes; family Scolopacidae; genus Limnodromus; species Limnodromus scolopaceus. Next base: position 154,696,728 of record JAOXNO010000013.1, on the reverse strand, counting down.
ACCAGCTTCATTGCCCTTCTCTGGACCCGCTCCAGCACCTCAGTGTCTTTCTCGTAGAGAGGACACAATATTCAAGGTGCGGCCTCACCAGTGGCAAGTACAGGGGGAACCAAAAAGATTCTATGATTTTATATAATTTAATTCTGGGGTCTAAACACAGGGCTGAGAATCCAGAGCTTTAAAGCTTTACAGCTGGCTCAGTGTCTTGGCATGGCAAAAAGGGAAATTGTGTTCTGGATCACTTTGTCTTCTTCTAAAAAAGCTGTGTGTGGGCAAAGTGCACTAATTTACCAGTGTGAAGGCATAACATTTTTTAAATTTACTTGTGCCCACACAAGTTGAAATGGAAACCATTATTTTAATTTAAAGCATTACTTTTGTTTTGTTACATTGTAAAGTCTAGATCCTGCACTCTTTTCCAATGAGTGCTGGGCTTAAATCAGTTTTCAGTCCTACATATCAATCTTATTTTTTCTTCCAGGTATCTTTTATTCCAGTTTGCTCCTTGCCTTTTACAGCCGTACTAAAATCTATTTAGTTTTCGTGGTCTGCTTAATATACTCTCCCAATATTTAATTTGTTGGAGGTTAACAGCATTCTGATTGAAATTTCCGTTAGCTCAGAAATAGTATCAAAGGAGAAAATGATAGACAGGGGAAATCGAGGGTATTTTTAAATCTAAAAGGCTAATTTAGACTAAATGCAAAATGGATGTGAACAACTGCCCTAGTATTTTCACAATAGCCAACCAGATGCCATCTGAAAAAAAACCCAACACCCTAATATCCTCATTTCTTTTTATGCTAAAACATTGGCAGGTATTGATGTAGGAGGCAAACTAACTCATTTGAACTAAATTGGGCAGTTCACACTGAACAAAAGGCGTTCAGCTGCAGTTGCATAAAACATACTACAGAGACCCCTAGATCCTGGAAAGCAATGAGTGAAATCGCCTCAGAACCCTGTGTTTGTTTGTTAAATTATTGTTTTTCTGCAAATATCGCCCACTTTCTAGTTTGTTTTTACTGAGATTTTTCTGTCTGACTCTACTCTCACTTCCAGTGTGCAGACTGGAGTAATCAGATCTAGAATTTGGCAGCGCAGGATGTGGAGAAAGGAGCACGGTACCATCTACTCTCACCAGCCTCTCAACCGCTCATTTGGACATACAGGAAAAAAAGTCAAAGCAGAAAATTTTGAATATTTATCCAGAGATACATTTGGCTTTTGCCATGGGGGCGATGACTTGCCATTACTGTGGCGGTAAGAAATCTAGTCTTGGTTAGGACTGTTGTCTTGAAAGCACTGGAGATTTAAATCCTCTGTGGATGTGATTGTCATCACAGCAAAGAGACTGCACTGAAGGGTTTTCTGTGGAAGTGAGAGAGTGAGAAACCTTTGGGTACCAGGAGTGCCTTTTTGTCTGATGTATTTTGAGCATTGATCACAAACTGTTAAGAACAGGAGTGAAACCCTGGGTAGGATATACCAATTTGTTTTTACTTTCACAATGTACTATTTCCCTGTACCTTATGAATGTGCCCTGTGTGTAGCTAAAGCTTCTTGCCTAGCTTAGTTACATCCTCTCTGAGGATCGGTCCTTCTTCCACCCCTAACTATGTTGTAGTCACTTGTCACCTCATTTGGGGTTTTTTTTCCCCATAATATATCCATCTCGGAACACTCATCCCGTTGCTAACAGCACAGTCTGTTATCAAATTTGGTCTCTAGATAGGCAGACACAGTGAATGACTGGTCTGATTCAGCTCTGTTAATTCAGTAACTGAACAGATGTAAAGAAGTTCCACAAATATATTATTATTGCAAGTAACACCAGAATCAAGGCTACAGAAAAGCCTTCCCTACCACAGTAATTGGAAGGTTCAATCAATGTATGGTATGAATAAATTCCATTAGTACATATATATTTAATATCCTGAAACCCTTATAGTCAGGATAATTCATGATGGGTGAACTTCTTGAAAGTTCAGTTACTTTCTAATCTCAGAGTTTGATCCAAAGATTTTCATAAAGAAAATTATTTTAAATGTAATTGGTTAGCACAAGTCACACTAAGGATGATGAGGATTAATTGTCTTGTGTATAAGCTTTTTTGATCTGCCAAATGCCTTTGCAAGAAGCATCAAATAAGGCCAAAAAAAAAAAAAAAAGGCACTAGGAAATCAAAAGAGGAAGGAAGAAAGAGCCCACTGTGGTCTTTGAGTTTCCCTTTTGTAGCATGATTTATTGGTCTCAGTTTTGTTTCAGGCCCCAGCTTGGAGGAACAGTAGCTTACAGTGCGACCACGTAGGCTGGCTTGACAGAGATGCATGTTGGATCTGTAATGTACAGAAAGCTGGAAGAAAAGGTGGCTGAGAGTTCAGGAAAATGAGGCAGCCTTCTTTCTTTCTTTTCACTCTTTCTTTGTTTCTTTCTTTCCCCTCCCTCTTTTGTTAAGGGAGTCTGTTCATAACATCATGCATTTGCTAAACTATTTGTTTTCCCTAGGCCATTGAAAGTTAATATCTGCTTGTCCTCACTATATTTTTGCATTATTTCCTACTTATATGGCAGTCTACCTTCATGTCATTGATTTCTTTTAATGACCTATAGCCCATAAATCAGCAGCGAGATAAAAAACTTCCAGTAGTATCGCCATGCATTGATATTTATCTTTACAGTGGATATGAAACAAGATGAATTACAGAAAGCCCACCTACACATGCAACACCTACACGTTTTCAGCTGGTTTTATGCCCATGCTATCTGAAAATGGATTTGGCATTAGAAATGTGCCTTCACAATATTGATAACAATAAAAAGGCATCCCACTGAATTACTGTAAAGTTCTGGCTGTAGGAGTCTGCGCATAATTATCTCTCTTGTGTACTATAGGTGATATTTATCTCCCTTAATTTGAATTGCCTAAAAGTCCAGACTCTTTCCGCCATCAGTGGAGTGAGATGAGTTAGTCCCATGGCAGTTCTTCACATCCTACAAGAACTGTCCAAGGTGGGTGGATTGCAGGCACCTTTGGAAGCGTATTTATCTCCATGAACTTAGGGGGGATCTTGCTTTTACACAGCTGTAGTTTGAGGAGATTAATCCTGTTGATGGGAATGGTTATGTTAGTACTATATCATGCCTTATGTGTAGGTGACACAGTAAAGACACTTGTTTTATGGGGCAGGTATAAGGAAGAAGTATACTGTTTTAGAGATTAAATAACTCTCCTATGTGGAAATACTCATATAGTTTCATTAGAAATTAAGGATAGGTCATCAACTCTTTTTGTCACTCAACTACACTATTACCAGCCTGAAGACATTAGTGATACACGTTTCAGTCTTCCAGAAATTCAGATGTGGGCTTCAGGCAGAAAAAGAAGTAAAAAGCCCTAGTTCCCATGGCCCATGTTAAATTACTGTGTAGGTGGAGTTCCTTCAGGAGACCCTATCAGTGTGCTATCTCCTGTCTTCCAGAGAAAGTTGAAAAATCCCAAAGGATGGGAGGCTTGGTCTCTGCTCCAGCATCATTGTACATTAAAAATAGCGATGGCTTTCTCACACGATGCTCTCCTGGCCCTCTTTTTCCTGGCTTTCGTTAAAATGCAGAACTTGTTGTTTCCTTCCAAGCTGCTCGGTGTGACACCCCTTGGAGGAGAGGCTGCCGTTGCTCTGTGTGGCTTGCTCTTCCTTCTTGATATTCCTATCATGGCTTTGTATGGGATGAATAAGTTGGGGAGGCAATTCAACTGGAATTGTTTGAAGCAGCGGATGATTATGATTTTCCGCAGCGAATGTAAGTCTTGGCGTTGTCAGACAATAACTCATCCTGGGTTCTTCTGATAAATTGGCTCGATCATGGCTGATGAGCACTGTATGGCCACAGTGGCTGTGGCAGCAAATCTTTCAGAATCATTGCAAATGTGTTCATCTCCGAATAAAGCAATCGAGGCTGTTTTTTTTTTTCTTTTTTTTCCAGTGAAACCTTTGTGACTGATGCCACGGACTGGTTTGGCATGACTAAAAATTCACTCTGTCCATTTTCATTCAATATCTCCTATTCAGGCCGCACAATGTCCCTTTAATGAAACCATTTAGGAAAATGATTCTATTTTGCGGTAATACCGGCAGGCCAGGGAGGTTCAGGCTTGTTAAGGAAACTGGCTCATACACTGACCAAATCACTGCTGCAGTACTCCCTTTGAGAAGGCATTTACCACTAAGTGTTTGTTAGCACAGAGAGAACCCAAGCTGTTTCTAAACCTTTGCAAATCTAATACAGAGAAGTCTTATCCCGGAATATCTTTTTTAGCAGGTGAACTCAGGAGCTATTAAGAGGCCAGGGCATTGTTAGCAGAGAGAAGAAAATAAAATACATGCTGAAAAGAGAACATAAGATTAAAGATAATAGTTCTGCTGTAGGGATCCCTTTAGGCGATCGGGAGAAATAGAATAAGGTTTGTAACATTCTTCTTTTTCTCTCAGAGCCTAAAGAAGTCTTCGTGTGCAAAATATTTTTAATCTCGTTTTCTATTTCGAGACTCCGTTTCACAAAGTCATTTTTATACATCCCAGTATAAACACTGCAGCAGATTTAAGAGGAATTTTGTGTCTGTCAAAATTAAGTGCATCAGTCTGCGTGCGAGGCTGGGAAATGTTAGGAGGCAATCATAGTGAAAAACAAACATACAAAAAAGGCAAACATCAAGTATGGAATAGTTTTATGTTTCAGATAAGTGACTTTATTCCCAAGGCTGACTAATGACGGAGGAGAGAGAGGTTATTTAGTGGTTATCACAGACGATGGATGATTGGGGCTTTTGGGTTCTTTTTCTTTGCTGACTCATTTTCTGGCCTTTAATGAGTCAAACTCTGTGTCATTGTAATCTGTAAAAATGGGTGTAATAAGTATGTGTGTCCCAGAAGCATTCTGAGTCTTAATTGACGTTGGTAAAATATTCTGATATTTTTGTTTGAAGACACTAAAATGAAAATAGCTAACAGAAGCACCAGCTCTTTCCATGTGAACATTTCTGCATGGAACTACACTCTTGTGGACCTAAATCTTTTGGATTTTCTTTGCTTTCCCTTGGTTTTTATATTTTGCGGGTCACGCAGGGAGCTGAATGTTTCCGCTGATGCAATGCCACTCAAATCCAACATTTGAATCTTTCCATGTTTCTCTTTCTTTCTCCGGTGTGAATGCTTTAATATTGAAATTTGTTTCACCAAATTGACCTTTCTCCTTGACAATTGCTGTAGCTCTATGCTGCCAGGTCTTTGGGAGCGTAACTATATTAAGTCCCTCTCCCATGAAAGTCTGGGAAAAAATTCCATTGATTTTCAGTAGGGCAGGATCAGATTCAATATTAAGAAAACTCCATTTCCTGCTAATAATCTGTTTTGCTCTCCAGACAAATTGCAGAGTTGCCTTTAAAACAGATGTCTGAATCTGATCGTCTGCTTGTTTTGTCCTCTCTGAATAACCTGCAAAAAATCACATTTATAAGGTTCAGTCCTGCAGATTCTTATCAGCATCCTTGCTGCTCATTCAAAGGTGACCCTCTTTATAAATAAGGATTACTTCTTAGAATAGAGGCTGGAAGTATCAAATGCTAAAATTCTCACAGCCGTTTGTATTTCAGACCAAATTTCATGTCAGTCAGCTGACTGCATTTGCTTTGACTGCAGCGAAACCTGGTAAACAGAAAGCAGACAAATGAATTAAGAGTGAACTCAAACTAAACCAGGAAAGTTTTGAAAGACGCTAAAAGGGGGGAAAAAAAAAAAAAGAGGTCTTAGGCAAGTAGAGAACAAAGCTTGAATGAGAGAGAATATTTGTCATGTTGGAGGGTGCTAGGATTACATGATCAATAATACTTAGTGCGACACCAGCCCTATTCTAAGCAGTAGTCTGGAAGTTGTATTAACCGGAATATAAACATGATCTACAAATTATTTCCAAATAGGGTTTACATAATGCAAATTAAGGGAAGTACTAATAAAGAGGGATAGAAATTGTGAAGCAGAGACATGGTTATGGTACGGGTTCCAGGAGAGAGAGACTGAAGCGCTGAGCGTTTCTTGCAGCATCTTTGATGAGATTTTGCGAGGTTCGGAGCTGGGCAAACACAAATCACAGGAGAAAAATTGGCAGAGATGCAGGGCCATATTCAGACTGTTTTTCTACAGAAGCCTATCTTTAGCATCTGAATTTGAGAAAGTGATCAGTGATTCAGGCCACCTACAATCCAGCGCTGCCAGACCCGGCTGTCTGCACTGTCAGTGGAGAAAAGCAGTCATGATACCTAAATTAGCTACCGGCAGCAGATTATACTGAATACAGCCCCGAATTTAGGAATGGAAGTAAGTTCTTGTACTGTTTAGCTAAAGAAGGCTGTTGAAACAGCTGGGGACCCAAAAGGATGAAAGTGTGCATATTGCTTGGCTCGGATTTCCTAATTTAATAGCTATGGAGGAACTTGAAAATCTGGTTTACTTTAAGGTAAAATTTAGGGGAAAATATTATAAGGAGAGAATAGAAAGTAATGGTGATTTCTGCAGTGGCCCTACGTGTTTTGGACAAGGATTTAAAGTCATGCACAATGGGAAAAATCTAGGTGTTCACAGAGGAACCTTAAAACAGAAGAAGTGCAATGAAGAGTGCAGAACTGCGGCTTGTAGAAAAAAAGGCCAAGTAGGATTGTGTTTAGCTGGTATGGTGATTCTGGCAAACCTATTTATCAAGGGTCATGTATTCACTGTTGCTTTTCATCCTTTTAATATGGTTGCTTATTATCAAGGTGCTTTTGCATTGTTTTCCTTTTTGTGGCTGTGTTTTGGTTTTGACTCATTGTCACGCTGTAAAATCTTAGCGCTAATAATAATTACAGACGGATTTTAGTTGTCCCATGTGGGTCCATTATGCTCACTCTTCCTTGTTCCTTCCCCACCCCCCCTGCTTTATCTGCTATATTGTGCTTAGATTTGTGTACAATAATGCCTAATGAATTTCATGGGTGAATAAAAAAACTTGTGCACATAAGAGTAGGAGACAAAGAATAAGGGAAAGGGAGAAAAGGAGGATGCTTCAGCTCAGAAGTGTAGGAAAAGCTAAGAAAATTGTAGAAGAAAGCCTGTGTTGCACAATTCTCTTGCATATCGCTGACAAAGATGATTTTAGCCTCTTGATTTAAAAAAATAAAATTTGGAAGTCAGTGGGTGGCTTTTCTAATGGCTCAGTGGGTTTTGGCTGACTAATACTCTGAGTCTTAAAAAATATGAGCAAAGTACTGTTGTTATCTGTCAGGGAGGACCTGATTGCTCTGCCCAAGAATTAAGCAATGTTCAGATTGAAATTCACTTGGCCTGATGTTGGGTGGCTACATCTGAGCTAGTACCTGATCTTCTGCCAAACCCAGGGGAAACCTCATCAGATATTTTTTTTTCCTTGAGTGGGGTGTCTCAGATCAAGAAGATGAATGCTGTCAGTCTCTCAATCTCACATATTGCTTCAGATAGGCGTAAAAGATCTACTTGTTTTTTAATGATGTAGCATACTAAGACTCCTTCTGATTCTCCCCACTGTAAATGGAAGGAGTAAGGTGGATCAGAAAGCTCCAGACATGCTCAGCTTTGGGTGAGGGATTTGTGACAGCAGAGATCTGCCTCCAGAATGAGCCTGTGGGCAGATGATGCGTCTGGCCTGGACCAGGCCTGGACCATCATTAAGAAATAATGCTGAACTTCTTTCAAAAAAAAAAAGAAATTATGTGAATGGCATTCACAGTGCTGCTGCTCTCGCTTTCCAGGCAGAAAGAACCCAACCTTGTCAAATAGCAAAACAAAGAAAGATCAAAAAGCTCTTTCTCATTTTGGGTTGTTATCAATAGAGGAAGTTGCTGTCAAGAAACCCTAAGGACTTCTGGTATTGATTTTTTACATGGAAGGTTTGAGGAGTTTTTGGTGAAAGATGGTGGTAAATAAAGCACATTTTGTGATAGATAGAGTCAGAGCTCAAAGACTCACTGGAGTCCTATATGTCTTCTTTTCCTTGCTGACTGGGCCAGGATCCTTGCCTGGGAGCGAAGAATGGACAGATAATCTCTTTCGAGCAAGCCAAAATTATATTTTCTCACCCCAGTGGATGTAATGGCTCGTATTTCAGACATCAGTTCATGCACTGTGTGGGTGCACATTGTGTTTATCGTTAAATGTGGAAAAGTCCAATTAAATATGTGAAGTATTAAGTAAGGCTTCCAGATTCCCTCCTGAACTACTTCCCAACATAGGCAGCTAGATGTTTCCCACTGAACTCACTGGCTGACAGTGCTGGTATTTGTGATGCACAGGAACATCTTTCACTTGGCATTTTTATATGCTAACTTTGATTTCTGCTTCAGCATCTTGGAGAGCCTGACGCTGTAACTCGCTTTCTCAGCTCGGTCAATACATTAGGAGAAATACCACTTGGAGGTCATAACATGCTGTTCCATCTGCTCCATCCTGGCCTGTATCCTCAGCTGGATTTGCGAATCGGGTCATGGACATAAACGTTACGTGGGAGCCAGAACTCAGGAATTACAATACCAGGTCAGAGCAGTTGTCTGCCTCGTCTGAGATTATGTCTGGCAGAGTTGGCACCATCGGCCTCAGGAAAAGGAGTGTGCTGGAGAGTGGGACCATACATGTGTTGGGAAGATGAATGGTGATTTTGTGCCTTTGTATCTCTGTGTTAAGGACAGACTGAACAGGACAAGAATTCCCCACATGCGCTGGCCTGTGGCAATCTGCCCTGTGGCATAACTTTGTGGGAGCAAAACAAACAAACAAAAAAGTGTGTGATCATTACTCTCTAGAAAGAAAGAGAGAATAAGCATGTTTGCATGTCTGTCTTTCTGTCTCTCTTTTCTCCTTGTCTCCACCAACATCTTTTGAATTTGTTCACCAATTTTTTATGTGATTTGATAAAGAGGTAGAGAGCTCAGTGACGATGAAATTCCGTCAAATCTGTGAAATCTGGAGGAGAGAGTCTTCAAATGAGGGAAAGGCACTAACAAGCAGACTGCAGTCTGGGCACAAACTTCTGCAGGCACCACCAAGTCTATATCATAGAAGGTGGAAATGTCCCTTGGAAGGGATTGCTGGAGGTCTCCAGTCCAGCTTCCTGTTCAAAGCACCAAACTACATGAGATCAGATTTGCCTGGGCTGAGTCTCAAATACCTCTAAGGCTGGAGATTTGACAGCTGCCCTGGACCACCATTTCCAGTGCTACACTATTCGGGAAGTGAAGAAGCTTCTCCTGATGCCCAATCTGAACCTCCAACTTGGGGCCCTTTGCCCATGACTGAGAAGCTTTTGTCTCCATCATCTTCACCACCCTCCTTTGGGTAGTGGAAGGCTGAGATTAGATTCTCCCTCTTCACAAAACAAGCTGATGTTGAATCAGTCAACCACAAGAAAAAAGAAGTCGTAGGCAACCATTACCCTCAGAATTACTTTGTCTTTTATAAATGGGAAGAAGAAAGATGAGAATTAGATGCTTCTGCACTTCTTGCAAAAATTTATAAATGCAGCACTGCAATGCATTTATCTCTTCTTTTTCCTATAGTCCTTGAAGAGTAACAGCGATTGGTACAAGAACACCTACAAGTGCTTTCTTTCAAAACAAATGGTAAAGTGCCTTACCTTATGTCAGCATGAAAGAACAGAAATCAGTTTTCTATCTGCCAGCATGTCTCATGTATTTCATGAGAAGTTAAGGTACTGTCCTCTCTAGTGCAGTTTTGAATCAGTACCTTATTTGCAGAGTTTATTTAATGCCTCGTCGATAGTGCTCCCTTAACATTTGACAGTTTGCATTTCAGAGCTGGGTTTTAAATAATTTCCAAATTGCAAACTTATTATTGTTTTGCTATTTCCCCCATTGCCTTTCAGAAAATCATTGAATATTTCCATTTTATTTTTCCATAAAGAATTGTAACAGCTGTTGGTTACACAGGAAAATCAAGGCATCAAGAAAACCGGATACCGTAAAAGAAATGTAGAGATTTGCAGTATTTCCCATTAATGTTGATTTACATTGTTTTGGGCCAGTGGTGGGCTAGGTTTTAGTAACTCTATCTCATTGCAACCTAAGAAGTTCCTCTTGGTAGCTTGTGTGTTGTTTATCTGTAAAGTTGTGCTTTTTTCTGTACTTCCACCGAAAAAAAAAGGATGCTTTGAGCAGGAGCTGCTGTGGTTCGCGGCGTTCACTCAGACCGTAGTGAACTCATGAGGTTAGCGCAGATAAAAGATGTAGCCGACAGACGAGCACTTTCTGTGCTTTCCTTTGAGATGCCCTGGGAGCTTTTGGGGCTGTTGGAGAACCCTTGGGAACTCTTTGAGGATGTTCAGGGTGCTGGCTGCAGTTGGGAAAGGATAGCTACAGGAGGTCTGTCTTCCAGCAGACTCTAGCAACTTCTAATGAGCTCTGCTAGCTATTCCTGATCAGAAGGTGCTTTGAGCTTGTGTTTTTTTCCATCTGACTCCTAGTTAGGGAAGATCAAGCACCCTTGCTGTGGAGAAGCTGCTGGCTATATAGGCCAGAGCTCCCAGATGCAACAGTTGGTGCAGAAGTGGTCCAGAAGGAGACTGGCTGGTTCTTCTCCAAAAGCCTGAACCCCAAACTGTACTACTGAAGGATGTGCTGTCAATCTGTGCTTGTCAGGTTGGGAAATGAAGACTTCCATGATGGGAAAGGCAGAAGCTTATGATTTCTGGCCTCGGGAGGAAGGCTCCTGCTCCACCTACAGATCTGCAGCTACAGAATAGCTTCAGTTCCCTGGGAGCTCTGTCCAATGAAGCATGTGAGCCAGCTGAGCCTGCGAAGGAACGTTGATATTAGTGGGTAACTTCCCCCTCCTGTGGGCAATCTGTCAACCTTACCTGCTGTCTAGGGATGTTTTCTGCTTACCAGTGGCTCAGATCTGGGATGTTGTAGACTAACTGTCCAGCCCTTGGGTTGTTATCCACTTCCATGTGAGCACCAATGATACAGTCAAGGAGACCTGGAGCATATCAAGTATGGCTACATGCCTTCACAGGTCATGACTTGAGGACATGGCTCAGATGGTTTTCTCCTTTAGAGGGGAGGGCTAGAGAAGGAGTGGACACACAGCTGGTGTCAATATCAAGGATCTGGATTTTATGACTATGGGATCTTCTTTGGAGATCAAAGATGGCTGCAAAAAGACAGGATGTGCCTGACCAAGTGGGGCAAAAATACCATATGAGTGACAGGGGAGGGTACTGATGATCCACAGGAGGTTTTACAGTTTACGATGGGGGTGTCTGAAAAACTGGCACTGGCTGCCCAGAGAGGCTGTGGACTCTCCATCCTTGCAGATATTGAAACCTGGCTGGACATGGCACTGGGCAACCTGCTCTAGCTGAGCCCGCTTCGAGCAGAGGTTGGACTAGATGATCCTCAGAAGTCTTTACCAACCTCAGTGATTCTGCAGCTCTGTGAGAAACCATTCATTCTTCCTTTTACATCAGTGAAGCAGCACACCGCAGCGAGGAACAAGGTACCTGGTTTCTGGGGATGTGCTTGGAGTTTACATGAAGAGACAACGAGGGGGAATGGTTTGCAGCACAACGGTCCCGGAGCATATTTGCTTAGAGCAATGTACATTTTCGTGAGGGAAATAACCTACCTTGAATTGCTTAATTATTGGCAATAAAAGAAACCACAAGGCTGACCTGCAAATTACAGGGATAAAAAAACTAAGTGCAGGTTTAGACTTCAGTGAAGCTTTGTTGAAACTCTGTAGGTATTCCAAGTGTATGTTTAAGAATGTCAAATGAATAAATAACAGCTACTTGAGCCATCTACTCTTCTTAACTGCAATTAGCAGTACACTGCAATCTGCTTTCTGAAAGAATTGGAAATCTTCCAAAGACAGAACAGGCCACAGGATTTTGGTGCAGTTGGTAGAGATGAAGTGATGTGATGTCCTTGCAGGGTGGAGGAAGGAAAGCCAAAAGAGAATGACCAGGCAGATGCTCAGTGGGAAATATCTGGATTTCAGCTCAAGCTGGACGAAGGAAAAGATTTTACAGGCTCATAGTCAGTGAATAGCTGGTGTTACTCTTAAGGCAATACTTTGAAGACATCTTGAACATCTCTTCTAAAAAGAGCAGCATAAAAGAGTAACACATCTGTGTATTTCAATAGTAAGTGATATTCAGTATAGGTCATTTCCCAAGTGCTCAATTCCAGTGATTCATACATTATGTGCGATTAAACGTAGTTTAGGACAGTTAGATTTAATGCCTACAGGAATAGTGTAGAGACTGTTCAAGGAACGTAGGAGAGGAATCTGGTTAAATCTGAAGTGGTAACAAAGTGAAAGTCAGTGTCACATGGTAAACTTTGTTAACTGAAGAAAGGCATGTTTTGGACTGAAGACAGCCCTGGAAAGAAAGTCTCTTTAGTTCTAGAAATTCATTCAACTTACCTGTAGTCAGTCAAACGCATGTTGGGTGGTAGATTAGATGGCCAAGGACTTGGCCAGAGCAGCTGTAATAAAAAAAGTGTTTGCCAAGTGCTTCAGAGCTGCCTTAGAGATAAATAGGATCGGTTCTTTTCTGCTGTGCCAAAGGAGGAGGTCCATTCCCATGTTCTGCCTCTGGGGCCAGGATCACTAGTAATGGGGTGATGGCAAATTGTGTGTTGCAGTTTTGGCGGGTGCCGTTAGCATTCTGCCAGTTTGCAGGGGAACTATAGCTATTCACTGAACGACACGCCTGGTCCGCTCCCTCTTCTTGCATGTGGCGCAGATTGCTTCTGTGTAAATGTTGCCTCATCCCTACAGCCTCTCTCCTACGTCTTGTTTCTCCAATTGCAAGATCTAGCCAATGCTGATGCAAAGACTGGCAAGGTCTTCCTTTTTTCTGGTTTATTTTTCATTCTTCCACTGCCCTGTCACTGACAGAAACTTACCACTTTCTTTTCCCCTCTAGTCTCTGTACCTGCCTCTTTGGTCTTCAGTTGCAAGATAATTTCAGGGTCTCCACTCTTGCACCCTCTCATTCCTTCTCTTCACCTTGACATCAACATTTTTTCTCTTTCTCTTTTTCTCCTTGTCAGCCCCATTTCATGCTCTGTTTTGCGCAGGGCTATTTTTCATTGTTTCCACGTTGTTGATTCCTCGAAAATCCATTTTCATTTATTATTGTGTTTCTTTGAAAGTTAGCCATAAAAATAGACACACTACAGAACTGCAGCTATTTACAGAGACATAGCAAATAATATCCTAAACCTATGCCAAACAGCTCTACTACAATTCACGCTTCCCTATTGAAAGGAAGAGAAGAATTGTCCATGTAGCTAATGCCAGTGTGGGAAAAAGAAAGCAACTTCAAAGGACTGATGAGTCTATTGGTTGCTCTGCTGAAAGGGAATAAACTATGAATGAAATGAAAACAAACCTCAGAAGGTGGCATTCTCCTGCAGAAAATGGTATAAAATTGTTTTGCCCAGCTGCAAGTTGTTCTTTTGCTTTTTTGAAGTTTGGAAACAATTATTTCCTATGTGTGTTGGAAATGAATTTGTTGCTAGAGCCTGCATAAGAGTGAACAGGGCTGAAGAGTCTGGAGGTCCTATTCCCACCTATATATCTGATGTATACTGTATTGTGGGCAAGTTGTTTCACCTCTCTGTGCCTGCTTCTCACTATTAAGAAGGGCTAATGATGCTTCATTCCTTCATAAAGCTTTTTCAGTCTCACTGGAGATACAGATGAAAGGTATATATCCTTGCTGTTATTACACAGCAAAATATCTTGAAGGCTTCTTTTAAAATTTAGGAGAGGACACATCCACGTCTATCCAAAGTCAGCATGAAGCGTTATGGCTGTAATATTAAGACTTAAGAATCCAAATAAACTAGAGTTGGTGCCCAATGCACATTTTTATGCATTATGTTGCTGGTTGTTCATATGTATAAGAGGATATTTCTTCTATTACCCACCATCCTCCTTTCTCTGTGTAGAGCTTTTTAAACTGCCAAGAATAGAAATGAGTATATAAATGGATGTATTTCTAAACCACCTTCCCCTTCTTACAGAATGTAAAATGAGGAGGTTATTTCTGCTATGCTATAAAACATGTGAAGTTGCAGTGGCTTTGAGAGCACCATAAGCTTTCTAGTTAGTTTAAGGGATGTGGTTCTGTTACTGGGACACTGTAGCATCTACCAAAAAATAATAAAAAATAGTCCTTTTCTTCTTTTATTTCTCCAAGGCATTGTATTTGTATTACAGTGCAGACTGATGTGATCTGATTACTTCAAAGGGAATCTAACTTTGAGCTCCTTGTGTTTATAACCATTTGGTCATTACACGTTGGTCTCTCTGAAGGTCCTGGGTAATGATGTTGCTATCAGAGCTTTTATCTGTGGGTTAAGTATTTTAGGGAATTTATTCAGAGCAGCTCCGCTGCAGAGGCAGCATTGGTAATCTGTTTTCCTTTTCTGCCTTGCTGTTTGCTTTCTGAGATAGCTGTGTTTTGAGAAAAACTCTGTGTGTGTCTAAACAAAGAGCTTGGTCACTGTAAACCTATGCAGGAAGAACAAGTTCCACAAACAAGGAGGACTTTGCAATGCAACTTCTTTTTTTTTTTTTTTTTTTTTTTTAGAAGATACTTGGGGAGATATATGGATAGGTAGAAGTAATAAGCTTCTCAGTACATTGACTTTCTGGAGGGGTTGTAGGTCAGCCTGACTAAACCTGGGATCTCTTGAAAAAGAATGCTAAGGAAGAATATTTTGAATGTTTTTGCTGAAAGGGCCCATATGACTCTCAGCGTTGGTATCAGTGAGTTATCTTACCTTATCGACTGGTATTCAATGCAGATTTGCAAAGTGTTGTCTCATGAAAAATGGTTCAAGATCACAGTCCTAGTCGTCCATCAGACATCTACACCTTCTTTATTTGCCATTTTAGCAGAGAGAATAGGACTTCAGTGTACACAAATGCACCCTTCTGAAAGTTAAAATAAACTTCAAATACAAATTCATGTCATGCTACCAGGGCTGATAGTGGTCACATTCCTCCCTCTGAAGTTAAGGGATTCAAAGCCAAAGCTCATTTATAATTTAAAAAGCTAAAAATCCTTCTGCCTTCGAATATGTTTTCATCTTTAGATTGTATCTGTCAAAACAGAAGAATCCTATACACAGTTGTCTAATGCATGAGTTGTGGATCCTGGACAGAGGACTGCATTCCCACATCAGGAGGATTCATTGCCAGGATATTCAGTACTGTTTTGTTTTCTTTTTTTTTTTTTTTTCCTTTATGTCTACATATTAAGTAATCAAATAATTATGAAAAAATCAAGAAATTATTTCAAATCATATCAGTAGAGAAATGAGGCTTGATGCTCTCCAAATAGCTTGCTTTCTTCAAAAGTTAAAAGTTCGAATTCATAAGTGAAGCCATGTGATGGATCATTATTATTAGTCAGATAGTTTCTGTAAGAGAATGTAAGTTAGGAGATACGTAGCCTAGTCATGTTAATTAAATGCTTTTGGTACTGCCATAAATCTGTCTGAAACCAAAGAAGTTGTAGAGTTGCCTCTTACATTGGTTAACAGCTAGTAGAGATAAAATAGCTGGAAAGTGTGTACAGATGTCCTTTTTAAAGCATGGAAATGTTAGTGTTGATTGTTCTTGTCTTGGACTGGACAGTCCTCGTGACCTCATTGCTCAAGTTTTTCTGGCAAATACTATTTTTACAGTTTAAGAAAGGGCACAACAGTCAAAAGACCATCAAAACTTGCATGTTGAAGTTTCAGAATTAGGGAAGGTTGGATTGAAAAATGTATACCTTGTCGTGTTTGGGAAAGTTAGAGTATTGAATGTAATGGTGCTAGAGGCTGAGTTAGGAATGACACCGTTCCTTCTGACTTTTGATTATTAGTAAAAAGTGTATCTGCTGGGAGAGGAGGGTTTGGACGTGCACACACTGGTCTGACCAAAGGTCTGAGACAAATATTTCTCGCACACAAAGTTATTGAAAGCCTTGGCTCTTATCCTCCATAAATTAGGTGACATGAGATCTCCATGGTTTTCCATAACCATACCATTCCTCAGTGTTTAACTCACTTAATTTCAAGTTTTTCATTTGGCTTTGGGTGTAGCTGGGGGAGTCATGAGGGACCAGGCTGCTCTGACCTTTGGCACTCGCAGCTGTAACAGGCTGCACATGATATTTAGGAGGGAAACCTTCCGTATCTTGTGCTCGAAATGGGACTATTCAGTAAAAGGGACACAGAAGGGATCTGGATAAAAAGTCTTGAGTAGGAGTACATAATACATTATTTTACAAACCTTACAATTCATAGTACTTTGGGTTGAACAGGAAAAGTATTATGCTGAACGTGCTGTAGCTCCCCAGCCAAATTTCAGACCCTAGCTATAATGCCTGAAAATGCTAGAGCTGCTCAGGAAAAAAAAATGTGTACAAATTCTGAGCACATCTTAGAAACTTTTGAGTCATACTAGACACTATACTAAAAAAAACCCTGCTGTAATTGTGCCCAAACTAATTCATCTCAATGGTGAAAGACAGAAATGGCATCTTTGGTCAATATTTATCCAGGAATATTGAAAGGAAAAATCTCTGCTGTCACTCAGACCACTGTATTATCAGAAGAAATCTGTGGTAGCATTCAAAAAGCAAAAATTAACCAAAATATAATTCTCCTTTTGGAGAAAAGCAATTTAGCATTTAATAAAAAAAGTAACTTTGCTTGGGAGGTGAATCTGCAGCCTATCAAGCCTGCCATATCATTTTAAAATTTATAACTCTCATGATTAGAAAATGTCAAGATAATCAAAATACAGGGGAAATTACAGCTGCTACAGTAAATGAATGCTCTGAAAGTACTCAGATTGTGCGATGCTATAACATCCACATAACAATCCTAACTTTTAAAACACTTTTCTCACACACAGTTTTTTTGCTTATACGTTACTTGAAGATAGTGAAGATTTGGGTATGATTTCATAGTTGATCTTAAGAGCGAGTTATTAAATCCCTTACATTTGATACACTGCTCCGATAATGAACCTGCGCTGCAGAGAAGGTGTCAAAAAGTTTAATTTCTTTTGTGCTCAAACCCTCCATATAAGTCTGCGTGGGTAATAAAATTATAATCACATATTCATAGCTCTTTGCAAAATAAATGTGATGATACTTTGTATTCCCTCGGCGCCAGCTCTCTCAAGTTCCTCAGGCACTTTATAAACATTAATTAAGACTCGCACCTCTGTGTTGCGTAAGTGCCATACTGATCACCTTCATTGTTTTGTAAAGTATCTGCCATATTTTGATTACTCCAGAGCCGCTTGTTAATATTACGCACATCAGTAAACTGAGGCAGGGGGGTTAAGTCGCATGATTAAATTCTCACAGCAAATTAGTGATTAAGGTTGGGGCTGCAATTAAGAGAGCTTCGCTTTCCAGTTCCCTGCTGTAACCACTGGACTAACTCCTATGGGGACTTCAGAGTATTTTCAGTGATTCAAATTGGTTTCTGTGTTGGAAAGAAATTTAATTCGTAGCATTAATTGGTGGAGGATTGTTAATACATTGTCACCTGGTATCTCTTGAGGGCAGACGTGTGACAGTAGGGCAGCCCCAAACCGTGGCATCCATTAAAGGGGCTTTTCCTACAATAAATTGTGGTGAGCAGCTGTCTGGAAGTGTAAGCTGTGCTTTATTATGGTGAGTCTGTGGCTCATTTATGACAAAACGGACTCTTTTCCTGTTGGTCCTTAGCTTGCAATGTGCTACTTTTTCCTCATTTTCCAGTTGAGAAAATTGTACCTTCTCCTGGAATTGGACTTCTCTCCTCTCTTGCCAAAGGCTGTTTCATTAACTCCCGTCCGACTTCTGTTTCCTGTCATTTTCTGCAGCTTTTCCATCTGAAGGAAGACAGTGGTCATGTCATAATTATTTTTTTTAGTAATTGCCACAAAGATGCTGAGTGTTTCCTAATTAGATCAGGCAGCGTTCATGGCGAAACCTCAGAGATGCTGTCCAAGGGCGCGCGTTCCCTTTAGATCTCAGTAATTGAGTTGTACAACCCATGCTTGTGCAATGCAAGTTTCTCCCTGCAGCTCTTGAAGCACACCAGGGGGTTGGGAATGGTGGTATTTAAAGAGAAAGAGCCAAAAAAAAAAAGCTTAATTGGGGAAGTAAAGTAATGGGATTTTTTTTCCCCCACACTTCTTTAAATGTGCCATGGTGTGGAAATCTACTCAGTTATATCTCATCACAGTCTCATATTGCAAACAGCAAACTGGAAACAAAATAATTCCATATAGGTGAGGATCAAGTAAAAAAATTGAAGTTTTGGGACAGGTGGATAAAACTAATCTAAGGTTTGAAATCACATTTTTCAAATGTACCTCTATTTTGATGAAAATAACTTACAAAGTGTTATAAGTAGCAACCTTATTTTGCTACTGAAGGGCTGTAAAATTATAGGTCATTGCACTGTAGATGAGATGTTAGTTTGTAGGTATTTGTGAGCAATATAGAATTGCTGGATACTTTCGGTGTGCTCCTTGCTTTCCTTTTTGTTGGTCAAAGTGAGCAACAGGGTCGTCAGCCTTTGAGAGCCCCGACAGTGAGGATGTTCCACTGGCAGGATTAACGTTCATGGCAATGGCCCGAAGTGATGGGAGAAATGGTAAAACTGCCCTTTATCTAACGTCATGGTGGGGGGGAATGTTCCCTTTGCCCCCTATTTGTGTTATGAGCACCTCCCTTCCACCGTTTTGTTTAATGGATAGGAATGGGACGTTTATCTGGAGATAGGAACGGGATGCTTATCCGGAGATAAATCCAGAGGGCATCTCGGGGGGGCTGTGATCTGGTCCTTCCTTTGACCACTGCTGTGCGTTTCCTGTGCCATTTCGGCACACTGGCTGCTGGGGCAGGGACATGGTTTAGTGGTGGGTTTGTGCAGTGTTAGGTTAACGGTTGGACTTCATGATCTTAAAGGTCCCTTTCAACCTAGACGATTCTGTGATTCAGTGATTCTACCAATAGTTCTCTGTGCTCTGCAAGCATCATTACAAAGCAGATTAGGAGGGAGAGTAAAGCTTGCAAAACCTGCATGTAAAACCTGCAGCAACATTGTGCCCAGGCATTTTTTGGGGAAAAGGATATGTTTTTGCAGCACGATGTTTCCTTGAGCTCTCCTCGTTGTATGATGGTCAGACTCTGTGCAGCTTGGCTTGTGATTCTTATTGAGCTTTCAACTCTACAGTGCTAAGAATGAATTTACTCCTTAAAGCAAAGGGTTAAAAATTGAAAGCATCTCTTAAAACAGGACCGTGAAGTGTGTGGTAGTGTTTATGTATTGGCAGGTAAAATGTTGGAAGAAAGGAAGCCATAGGTTAGTCAGGAAAAGAAGATAATTTAGTTTTATGTTAATAGCTGTGTTTAGTAATAATAATAATTATACCAAATTATACTTTTCTGCTGTGAAGATAAAAAAGCAGAGACTGGCCTTCTAAGTCTGGAGTGATAGTGAGATACCCTGTTCATACTAGTTATTAAACCCTTCATTTGATGAGCTACTTAGTGTAAGTGCCTTCATGTAACATCTAAAAATTACTCTGAAGCCTGAGCCACAGTCAGGCAGAACACGGCTAGCTATTTTGCTAAGGAGGAGGATGAAAAGGCAACCTGGAAAAAAGATGGGAGAAAGGCGTGAACCCTCTGCTTCTCTCGTATCAGTCCTTGTGGTCAAACATTTAGTGATACAAAATGCTACTGAAGGACACCGAAGCAAAGCAACCTTTTCTTTATCCAGCAGGTGATGGGAAACGTTGCTGTCATTTCCAGGGCTTAGCGGATTCATTCTGTTCACCAAGATTTCGGGCTGCCGATGCTGCGTATGCAATATAATAACAGGGGAAAACTGTTGCCCACTGCACAAAGAAGAGACGCGTATCAGTAGCACAGTTCTGCTTTGGTCTGTTGGCAATGTGATTCCGTCAGCTTTCTCTCCTAAGAAAGATTAGGAACAAATTCATTCAACATGTTGCTTCTCACTAGATAGAAAACACTGTGATATATAGCATGGCAGAGCTTCTGCGTATGAGCAGAGCTTTTTTTCTTTCCTTTCTCTAGATAAAATTCACGTAAATAATTAAAAAATACAAAACCGGGTTCAACCTGTCTGTCCAGCAGAAGAGAAGAGAAATATTTGCAATATTCTACAATATATTCTCATAAGATAGACTTCTGGCTGGATTCTTCCAGGTGTTTTGTGGTCTCTTTGCCATTCTCAGCTGGTTTTGCCAAGTAGATTCTCCCCCGAGTCTGTAAGATCATACACATATTTGAGACTTTTAAGTTCTCACCTTGATATGAAGATAACAATCACTTAACTTGTAGAGACTGAAAAAATAATTTAGGATGTTTTCCTGCAGAGTGTGGCAACACTGAACGTCGCTTCTTCAGCACAGTCCTTGACTCAGGATGCTGTTTGCAAAATCAGAATCAAAAGAGTTGGAATTGCTACCAAAATTATGCCAGTTTGACCTGTTTTAAGGGTTGGTTGCAAAAATAACTGGCCCTGCATTAAAATTCAGGAAATATGAATTAATCCCTTTTACTTTCCAAAGAATGGTGAGCATTTTAACTTGTGTTCAGGGCGTATGCTTCCAGCTACAGTCTGTCAGGCATATCTTGGAAAAAAGAACTTTTTAAAAAAAATATTCTGGACACTGTAGGCTTTTATCATGAATAAAAGGATTTTTCTTTGTTCAGAGCCTATCAGATCTCTTTCATTGCAGTCTTCAAGTAAAAGCTGTCATAATTGTTGCTGTAGACACTAGTTTTTCTTTAAAAAACAGAGTATTGTTATTCAAGGGCTTGCTGTTCATGGTGTCTTAAAACCAAAACACCAAAGCAATGACTGTTTTAAACCAGGTGCTGAAGGAACCCAGAGCAGAACATGATATTTTCTCCAGATTGTCAATAGTGTGTTGTGGTTTAGATGTGGGATGTCCTTGTATCTTTCAGGACAGGTGAAGTCATTATGTTACACATTTTGAGTATTTAGAAATGAAACTGAAATGTATTTTTATGTGCTGCTTATACAAAAGGGAGGACATAAGGTCCGACTCAACACTTAGAAGCCCATCATGCCTCAAGTTTTCCAGGAACAAGGCAAATGGGAAGACCTGAACTCAGCCTTGCTTCCTCTGTGCCTTGTGAGCAGAACAAGAGCATCCTTACTGAAATCATTTATGTATGTCAACAAATGTCTCTCCTATAACAGGTTTGAAGAGGCTGGTAATAAAATAAACCAAGATAATTTAACAAGGAGACAAAGTACTTTGGTTTTCCCCTACTGGTTGGCAATGACTGTAGTTTTTCCTTCTTTGCTTAAGTTGCTAAGGAACCTTATTTGGTCTTGACTCTATTTTTAATTGACCCAGCAATGAAGAGTTTTGTTACAAGAAAATACTTTCTTGAATCTAGATTTCTGAATCAAGATCATTCAAAGAAACCGAGTTCATTCTAGACTGAAACGTCTGGTATTTTCAAACCAACTCTTCAGTCCTTAAGCCAACTGTTCAAAACTAAATGCAGACTGTAACAGACGGAAGCCTGCTAGATGTTTTTCAGATTAACTATGGTTTATTGGCATAAAAAGTTTAGGAGCAACGTTACTGTTCTTCTTTGGGAGTCCTCTGTTGAAAAAATGAAATTGTATCTTGAGCTAATTCAGATATAACCACAAAGAAAACTAAAAGAAAACCTAACTGAAGTGGGGCCGCTGGTGATCAGAGTCATGCTACGTGGTCTGACTTCTGGAATATACATTTAAGTTTATGTTCCCTTTAAAATAACTTCCACAAGACTTACAAATTTGAGTTTTTGATGTATTGCTGTTTCATTTAGGCCATCTGTCTTCTGATATCCTGAAATGGTTTGCCTTGTACACAATTCCTATCAGAGTTGTGGTGTTATTAAAAACCAAATTTCCTTTTTTTTTTTTGCCAGGCAATGCTGCTTGGCATCAACACTGTTGGTAAACAAACACAATCAAATATTCTTCCAGTACTGCATTCCCACGTGTGTTTGTTGAAACTGCAGCTCAGATGAGGTTGGATGCAGCAGTTCTACCTGACTGCAGGCAGGCACAGAAATATTTCCCTTTTCGCTCGGTTTGAAGAAGGCACAGGCTTGACAGGTGACTTTAGTGAAGTCCTGTCCGAGATCTTCACGTTGGGAATAAGCTTGCTGTAAGACAAAGTGCACCATTTTCTTAAAAACAAAAGTAAAAAACCTAAAAGTAAAATAAAAACACCTTCAGGTGCTGCTGTATTAGCGTTTTGAGACATATTGTATAAAGGCCAAGAAAGTCTAAATTAGAGAAGCTACGCAAGACTCTTCTTGACCTTTTGGCTTAGATCACATTTAATATCAGATTAATTTAAGACATCCTGTATTCAGGGACGCATTCAGTAATCTAATAGGCCTTCTCCATTTTTAACTGCCCTAATTGTATTTATTTTTAAATTATCTGACATTCATTGGTTTTTCTGACAATTTTAATTTATTCTAGTATATTTTTCTAATGTCTTCCAATGCCAGAGGGTAACGGAGGCTAGAAGAATTAGGATACCAACCTCGTGTGGGAGCGGAATTATTTCAAGGCTAGAATATAGGCTATAACTAAGAGTAATGGGATAAGATGAATGTGGGAACATTTAGACTGAGATTTAAGGAGCCTTTTGAACTGTGGAGGTATTTCCTACAGGATATGATGAAAGTCTCATCATTTTGAAGTTGGAACTAGATGGGATAAATTAGAAGAATTACTATACGTGGAGCAATAATAGGCTTACTTATAGTTGGAGATGACCTCTCTTTTCAATCTAACTTTTGGCTATTTCTCCTCCTTTGCTTCATCCAGCTCCTTCAGTGGGACTGGAAAGAGTTTATGGAGAAGAAAATATGCTGTATTTGAATATAGGCCCAGGAAAGAAAGCCACACCATTTTGCCATTTGGTTAAGCTCATTAGAGTTTTTTTCTTTGAGTCCATTAACTGTCTAATATGTGTGGTGATCAGTGATTTTTGGTGTGGTAGATACACGATACCGGCTTTAGGTAGGGAACCATTTCTGAGGCATCCATTCAGGTGCTGCCAATTTAATAGACTTGTGACAACAATGTAGTAATAAAACAGAGAAATATAAGAGAAACTAACCAGACAAGTAAAAAATTTTTTAGTCTTTGGAGAAGAAAGGAATTTTTGTCTCCCTCTAACTCAAGCAATCTTTTTTAATAACTGTTTGCAGAAGTATTAGGACTCATTTCATGTAATCACCGTTATCTTCTTTGCTACAGGTCTCTTTCTGCAAGGCAGTACGGTAACTTGAAAAGCAACGATCCTAATGCCGGCTCTGCTCATTAGTATAAACAACCTGCAGATGAACCTGAGCTATTTATTAATTAACAGCTGTATTGTTCTTCCTTGCAAATCTCAACAGAAAGGCCATTCCTGTGACTGCCCAGCAGAAATTGCTCAGCTGTCAGAGCCAAAGACGGCAGGTGGTTTTCCAGGGCTCTCAATACAGTCTGTGTCATATTTTTATCGAGTGGGCAGTGAGGGAGATGGTGTTTGCTGGCTTTGATGGCAATTCACACTGTGAGCAAGCAGTAAAGCTGTGCTTGCAAATGATCCAAGAGAAGATTACAGTCCCCAGCCCAGACAATGCGTATTCTCGTACAGGATTCAAGTATTTAGGACTGGTTTGCTAGGATGGTAAGTCCAGGTAAGGCAAATTGTTGCTCAGTGTTATTAACAGGCAAATCAGATCACGGAACAAAGATCTGTGTAAATATTTCAGTGGACTGCAAGAAAGTTAACCTCATGCTGATCTCAGATGGAGTTTTCCAAAATGATTTTTGCCATGATTTCTTTCAAATATTTGGATGTATTGTTGGGGTTATTGTGATTTCATGGATTCACGACACACGAGAAAATGTGTGCGTGAAATACTCCTGCATTTGCAGGGGAAAGGCCGATAGAGCAAACATAGCCTTTTTTCCATCTCAGTGTCAAATAGAAATAGTCCAGATATAAATAGACCTCATACTTTTAGGCACAGAAAAGCTGTAGTGGCACAGGTTGAAGTCCTTCAGGACAGGCTTACTTTGGAAGAAAATTCTAAACTTAATGAGTTGTGGACAGGGATTGGCAAGGGACGTATGAAAATGCCCGAGATTTGAAATGAGTTCAATGATTCTCAAATGAGTGGGTCAAAATGGGCAAAGGAAGCCAACATGGTAGAAAGTGTATGATGGAGCTCTATGTATATATGGCTACTAGTAAATAATAGTAAATCAATTAGCTATCTTAACTTGGTACCCAGAGTGAGCGATTACATGTATTTCTCTATAAACCTGCTGGATGTATGCGTGGATAATTATACATATCATGAGTTCAGCAAGGTCCTAATACCAAACTCAGAATAAATGCTGGAGGCCCAAATGCCAAAGCTGTGCAGAGAGTGTACAGGTCATGTCGATTAATTACAGTTATCTTATGTGTCATAAAGCTGGAAGAGCCTTCCTTTCTAAACCGCCAAAATGTAGGCAGGAAAAAAAATTATTATAAATTATCCCCATGGATCCCTATCAGAAAAATTATCATCCCATGAATTTTTGACCAGGTTAATTACTGTTTACTCACAGAAGACGTAACTACAACTCATAATTTGTTAATAAAACTGCAGCTTACATTTTGTGAACCAAGGGCTTGTTCCTAGGTTGGAAAGCGGTTGACTGCTCTGTTAAATTTTTTCCTCATTCTCAGTTCTCTGAACTTTTTAAATTATGTTTTCTCATTAGCAGAATATACTTGATTAACTCACTCGTTTAATGAGGTGCTTTGGGATGGTAAAGACAGCAGCCCATTCTGCTGGATGACTTTGAGATGTTAAAAAATAAATAAAACTTGTAAGTGCCAATATATCTCCTGTTGGTCTTTACTGGTAGTTGTTCTTTGATGTGAGAGAATATTCAATTCCAGCTAGTGTCCCCCTGCAAGAAGCTGATTTTCGGATTGTTGTTAATAACAATTGTTGGCAGAGTGTGGCAGATGCTGGCTTCTTTTCTTAGACAAATACTTAAATTAACTAAGAGTAGGTCAAGCTTGCCTGATTTTCGAGTAATTAACAATTTTATTAGTTTTTTATCCTGCTTTTTAGAAAGAAGGTAGTGATATTAATTTAAATCAGATCTCAAAGAAAAGTGTCAGAGGAAACGGACCTTTACTCATACAAAGCATTTTTACTTGAGGCTGCCATGCTCCCAAATGTAAAAATGGAGCCTAGCTACAAATAAAATTGGGACAACAAGAGAATGGATGCTCTGGTCGGGTTTTGTTTGAATCAGGTCATTAAAGACAACTGGAATTGATCTTTCCTGTCAAAGACAATTCTCCACTATTTTTCTGTAATTTCTCAGTGTTTTGTTGTCTGGGGCTGCTGCTTCTGTGCTTGTGTAAGAAACCTGAGAGTAATGTTAACTTGATTGCATTTTATGGTAACAAAGATTTTGGCTTAGTATTTTTAAGACTGGGAGTGAGTCCTTTTTGTACTGAAAGTCGAATATTTGAAGTTCAGTGTGCTCAACATCTGTATGTCACTTCAACAGCTGGCAACCTCCTTGTGGAGCATCTGCTTGCAATTACAGCTACCGTTCATTGAGGCACATTGAATGTGGCATCTGAAAGGGCTCTTTGCTTACATGGAGATTTCACTGGTCATTATGTGACAAAGTGATTCCTTAAGAGCAGAGATTTTGCCTGTTTTCACACAGTGCCTGGTACGCTGTCGTTGCTGTCAGAGGCAAATGCAAGAGACATTAAGAAATGGTAAAGAACAATGTGGAGAGAGAGGAAAAAGGGGAAGAAAAGAGCACAGTTCTGCATCTGTAGATACTTATTACTGAGTTTCTAAAATGATCAAACTCAACTTTATGGATTTTGAGTGCTTTTTATTGTTTTGAATGAGATGCTTCACTTTAAGATTTTTAAGATGTTTAAGACTGATGCTGTTTTTAGAACCCTTTCAAAGCCACACCTCTGAAAGGTGAGTTCACACATGAATTTTTCAGCTCTGATTTTTTTGTTTGTTTATTTTGATCAGGGATACTCTATTGACCAATTTGGTATCTAAATCTCATGAAATCTCATCCTGCTTCTACCCTGTTAGCCTGTAACTGTGTGCTTTTATCACTAGATATGGCTCAGAACTTCAGTTATACCTTTATGAAAGAAGTAATAACTGGGATTTGACCAGTGATCTTCCCAAATTACCATCTTATGATCTCTGTCATTTCTCAAGAAAGAATTTTAAGAGATTCTTATTGACTAGGCTCAAGCAAGAAATCTCTTCAGAGAATGAGTGGTATACTAATAATAGGTGATTATATAGCCATGGACAGGAGGCTGAAGCCACCTGCACTGATACTGCATTCCAGCAATAACATCTGACACTGTGGGTCAGGACATTTTGTTGACTCATATTAACATCTGTGAAGATTGGATGCACTTTTTCCCTTCCCTGAAAGCATCTCTTCTTTGAATCACCTGTGTCAGGTCGAGCTGGATGTCCTCTGCTTGTTCCCAGGCATGTAGTGCAGTTGGCTATCTCTTCCTTGCCCCATCCTCATTTGTTCTCAGATCATTTGGGAATACCATCTTTAGTTGAAGAGCAAAGTAAGAGCTCTCTGGATGTGCACAAACACATACCAGCAAGCTCTCACGTTATGATCTGCTGTGCCTGGTGCCCGCGCTGAGTCCTGTCTTGGAGAACAAGCGCTCATGGTGCAAGTGCTTGACCACTGAACCTCAAGGGAGCTAAGATTCGCAGCTGAAGGTTGCTAAAGCTCACAGTCAGGTCTCTGAACGTGACTGCAAGTTGTTTTCTTCTTACTCCCACCCTGATATTTGACATTGTGAAACTTTAAACCAGGAACCACGTAGTCTGTATTCTCTGAGTGAGCTCAGTTGCACACTGGTTGTACACTGTACAAGGGGGACTGTAATATCTGCTCAGGAGCTTTATGGAAAGATAGTTCAATTCTGTTGTCCCTTGTTACTGCTTCCTTAGCTGTTTATCTGGTTGTCATGCTCTCCTGTGGTCTTCCCACTAAGCATGCTAATGCCATTGATGGAAATGGATGAGAGAGAACTTCATTTGTTTTAGAGAGTTTTCCAGGAGAGGGCAGCCATAGTTAATTCTGGGTCAGTTCATGTAATACAATGAGAATATAGATTACTGGCAGCGTTTGGCTGTGACGGTCTATTGCCCAGCATGGTTTGTGTGCTTAGTTCTTTTAATTTGTTCTTTTGTTTGGATTGCAAGTGCGTAAAAGATAGACTTTTTCACAAATTAATGCTGGAAAAGACAAACCACATAATAGAGTGGTTAACTCCCAATGCCCTGTACTTGCTGAAACCGCGAATGCTCTTGGGAGAAGTTTCCATTATTTGTCACTGTTTGCTTTATATGCATTCCAACCAGCTCATAAGCTTTTCTTCACTCTTTTACTCCAAAAATATTTATGGAAAAACATAGCCCAAACTCCTGCTGGAGACCTGGAAACTTCATGAAAAAGTTTTCCTTGCACTGAAAATCTTTACTTCTGTAGGAGTTTAGAAAGGATCGGGACACAATGATCCTCTCTCCTCTCCTGTTTTACATCATGAGGCAGCCTGTTCCAATGCTTGCTAATGCTTTCGGTGAAGAAAATTTTCCGAATATGCAATCTAAACCTCCCCTGGTACAACTTGAGGCCATTTCCTCTTGTCCTATCCACAAAATGATACACGAATTCAGAGGTAAAAACTAAGGAAGCAATGAAATCTTTCCATGCATTGAATTTTGAAGACTTTTAGCTTCAAATTTGTCAATTTTTTCAACTTCATATGCTTCACAACCTCTCTTAAACCTGTCTGGATGCATTCCTGTCCAACCTGTTCTAGTTGAACTTGCTTTGGCAGAGGGGTTGGACTGGATGATCTCTGAAGGTCCCTTCCAACCCCTACCATTCTGTGATTCTGTGATTTATTCTTTTGGCATTCCACTGATGTGTCTCAAATGTACACGCATAATCTCGAAATACACAAACCATTGAAAGATTGCACCAGTGAGATGTTGCAGTGTCACTTTGCCTGCCATGGAGGGTGAAGAGTTAACAATTTATCTTCTCTGCTTATGCCTCTGTGGATCTCTAGAAGGTAGAGCAGACACAATAGTGTGCCTGCAGATGAGCTGAGAGCTCTGGCCAGTCTGCGCACAGAGCCTTGTGCAAATAATTCTTAGAAAAGAGACCTAATCAGCGGCCGCGCTACACTGATTTGCACATAATTGTATCTGTCTTTTAAAAGCCGAAGATAAAAGGGCAGAATTTGACACCTGCTCATTGCTCATTTTTCCGGCGGCCGGGCGGGCTGGAGCACGGTTGCAGGGTTTGAGCGAGGAGCGGTTCTGCCACCCGAATGGCCAATTAAACGGAGAAAGGGGTTTGCAGGAATGCTTTGTAGCCCTTGACAGGTGAAGCCCAAGGCATGGCTCGCAGCCTTGGGTATGGAGGGGATTTAATTTTTTGCACTCACTAGCTGAACTCAGTGGTTTTCTTTTCTTCTCTCCACCCTCCACCTCCCTCACACACCCCACACCCCACACCCCCCAATATTTAATTTGTAATTTTATTTAAAGCCAAAGTTTTCATCCTCTCTGAACTTCACCATACTCCTGTCTCTATTCCTTCAGAATGTAGTGATGGGGAAGGAAGAGTTTCTGGGCTCTTACTTTACTCTCTTATCAAAGAGTTCTCCTTTAAATAGCACGATTTTTATTTCAATTTACTTTTCCTTATGATTGGGTTTCCTTTTAGCCTCTCTCTCCCTTCCTGCATGTCCTATAAATCCTCAGGTTTTACGTTCAGTTTAGTGTAAGACAGTATTCCCGTAAGGAGTTGGTACCTTGATGAGCCAGCTTGGGGATTTTGAAAGCTTACAATTAAGATGTTTTTCTCTATCTTCTGGAAGTCACCTTCCCTTCTCAGTTCTGTTGGGTAGCGTATGCATTCATTTCTGCTCCGTAAAAACTCCTGTTGGCTCTTCACAGGACAGATTAACTCTTCCTTAAAATGTCCCAGTGTCCCCATTTGGAAAGCTGGCACAGTGCTCACTTCCTTACCTCATTGATAGGTTGAGAGAGATTGAGATTTGATGTATAAATACATATATGTATATATATATTTATTTTTTTTTAATATTTTGTTTAAGGTGATTTCTTTTAGACACCTGTTTAAGGTGTCTATTTCTCTAGCAGCGCTGGCTGGACATCCCAGGAAAAATAGGTCTGTGTAGTTCTAGGTGCCATCCAAATTTTTCTGCTAAGCTCTTAGGAACATGAGTGTTGTCGCTAAGAGCTTATAGTCTAGTATTATATATATATAGTACTATATATACATATGTTTGTGCATGTATATTTATTTGATATATACGGTATAGAAGTATGTAGGTTATATGAAAAAAAGGTTATCAGGGAAGAGAAATTTGGAAAATAGTATAACAGAATAATAAGAGAGAAGTAGTTTTGCCCGCAAGTTGTAGCCCATAAGCAGCAGTGAGCACAACTTGCCACCTCTGTAGCAATCAGATAGCAGGTTTCTGTATTACCGCATGACCTCAGGAACAGGTTTCAGCTTGCATGGGAAAAGTTGGGTCAGTGTGAGGAGATTTAGCCTGGGCTGAGCTTTACTGCTAGAGTTAGAAAGTAGACAAGCTGGGAATGATGTCTCTGTAAGGTGCCAAGTGGACATAACCAGGTTATAGACCTACAGGATGATCTTTGGAGCAAGGTCTTCGGTGGATTAGAAAGGCTCTAGTTGGGAGGTGTCAAAAGCAGAGATGAAGAGATTTTAATTGTTAAGGCTCATAATCCAATTAGATCTTAGACAGGGGTTTGGCAATGTAGGCAGAGTGAAAAGGTCAAATTTGGAGATATTTTGTAGAAGGTGGCATCAGGATTTATTCACAGACTGGAGGTGTGAGTCATGAGAGAGAACAGATCAAGTCAAAGAGAAAGCCAAGATTGGCAGGAAAGAGTCTGATTTTATTTCTGAAATTAAGACAGGTATGGAAAGGAAAGGACTTCATGAAAAATTCAGGAGCTAGGTTTTGAGCATGTTCAGTTTTAGCAAGTAGTAAATTATTAACAGAAAGATCTCAGAGAGAGGCCTAAAGTTGTTTGGGTTGATGACTCTAGGCTTAAAGATTTCTTGTTTTCAGTAAGTTTGATTGTTATTTGTATGTTCACGTCCTGTCTAACAAGGAAGAATATGGATTTGTGTCACCGAGGATGACTGAAAACTTCCATCTACATGTATCTATTAGTGCAGTTCTAGTGTGTGTTCAAATTCGATTCTGAGACAGGTCATGATATAGATGGATGAAGAAGTTGTAGCACCATAGTAGGCTCGTTAATTTCTAAGTCATATCTGTCTGGTTTACTGCCTCATGTCTTAATGCAAAAGTGGCAGAATGGACTAACCATACATCGGGAAAATAGTAAAAATTTAATTCAACCCACTGGTAAGTCAAACAACTTATGAAATATGCCGTGACTGAAATTCAAAGAAACTTCATTAAGAATATGAGAATATGTCCATTTTAGCGGGCGCCTCTGCTTTTGAGCCACTCTGGTCTGTAGACATTAGCCAGATGTCGTCTAGAAACCACACGTCACACCTTCCCTGCGCATAAGGTGCTGCGCTACAGCGTTTGTACCTGGGGTTGTTTAATATCTCTCATTTAGCTCAGCTCATTGCGTTTCAATCATGGTCGGGCTAAAGGAGGCCCGGGAGGCTCAGTGTCCTAGTGCTCATATTTACACAGTTACTGAAATGTGGTAAATCATCTACCTGCCTGTTATTAGGGGGTTATATATTATCTCGTACCAGGCTTTGGCTGCTCTACAAGGATGCAAAAATTCTTAGGGCCCATACATCTCATGCAATATTTCATGGTTCTTCTTTAAGACAAGCATGGAAAATGGGTCACGTACCCATTGTTTTTCTTTAAATAATCAGAATCGCTTTTTTTGCTTTCCTAAAGCATCCTGTCCCTGTGTCTCTGTACATCTGGGCATGGAGATAACCTGCTGTCTCAGCTCTCTTCTCATCTGCATTTGAGTTCCTTCTGCTTCAGACAGCATATTGCATATTTCATCATACAGGAGCCCCAAATATTCCTCAGATATTACAATTATACTACACATAGGATTAATTTAACTAGGAAGTTTAAAAATAGCTACCTGTTTGGTACTATCCCTTATCTGTCCGAGAGTCCAGAGCACTACTGTGTGCCTGTTGAATAGATAATGTGGAAAATACTGTTTCCTCCTAACACAGTAGAAAATCCAGAAGAAGGTTTTCCACTTCCATCTTGTCATATTCAGGGAGACTTTAGGTAAGTAGATTGTGTGGTGAATTCCACATATTTAACTTTGCACGAACAGAATTGAGCACAGGAGCCTAGATCGGTGTCTCTGCTGTTAAGTAGGCGTTACTTCTTTTGCGACCATGTGCTGGCTCGTTCCTGTCTCCATAGGGAATGTGGCACAATCACCACCTTTAACACTGATTTCTAGAGCAGTTAACACTCCCTGGAGGTCTCCAAATTACTTGTGTAGTGTCTAGACTAAACCTGCTTTGACAGACGCCCAAACCAGCACAAAAGGGCTACAGACTCTTTTTGTACCATTAACTTTTCAGCCACAAGTCAGAAACTCTTAAAAGGTTGCATGAGACCTTTAAAAATCTCCTCCTCAGAGGGAGAGGTTTGTCTCACATCCATCACTGCAGAACTGAAGAAGGAAGGAGAAAATTTCAAGTCTTATTATGCAAAGAGTGAGGAATAAGGTGATTTTCTTTCAGTAAGCTGTAGGTTAAGCCGTGTTATTCATGACCGGCAGTGGTTTTGCACAAACCTTTCAGTATAGAAAAAGTAGTGTTATATGATCTATTATAGTATGGATTAGTTTTGTTTAAATGTAATATAGGGTCCTTTTCCCCCTTTTTTGTTTTTTCTTTTTTTTTTTTTTCCCTGCAAGGCAGGGTAAGAATACTCTGAAAGTAGTCCTGCCACAAAAACAAACAAACAACCCCCCCCAAAAAAAAACCCCAAACCAAAAAAGACACAACCTATAGAAATGAAGTTTTCAGTAACCTAAACTAACATGCAAATACTGGGAATTTGAAATTTCAAAACACAGGCATACAGTATATTCCAGGCTGACCTTCTAGCTGTGTGGCAGATAATCAAAAGAAGTCTTCTGCAAGCTTGCTTGTGATAAATAGATAAAAAGGGGTTGTCCCACATTCAGAAATGATGCTATTTAAGCAAGCTGGGGCTACGTCATCGACTATTTTTAAATAAGTCAAAAGGAGTTCACGCTCACTGGAAAAGACAGAGCTTTGAGAATTTTGAAAACCCAGAGCTTTGAGAATTTTAAAATTTTTGGGGTCTGCCTTTGAGCATTTAGATTAGGACTGGACACAAGCAGTACAAACTCAGAAGTGATTTTCACTTTGATAGCAAATTGGGCAAGTCACCAAATGACAGTTTGTCTTGGCTGCCAGAGGAGAAATGAGACAAGCAGGTGCCATCCACGTGCCAGCTATTTCACAGGGCAGGAGGAGAAATGTCTATCATCAAAGGCACGTGCAAAATAAAATAACTCGTGCCAAAACTAGAGAGGTTGAACTGAACAACTCCTTTCTTAAATCTGTGGTTAATGTGCATTCAGGTTCACTGGTTTAAGATCCCAAGTAAAAGTTGGAGGCAGTCAAACGGCAGAGCACTAGACACATTCATGCTGCTATTTTCAGCTAGTGTGACCCTGGTACGTAGAGTTAATTGAAGAATATTATACTACACCTAAATGTTTATAGCTGAGATCAAGTAGCACTGATCACGTGTCTGACAAGGGTAGGTTTGGAGATTAAATTTAGACATAAACGTTATACTGACTTGGAGGATGACAGCCTATTCAATCCAAGTGGACAAGGTTGAAAAATCCTTTTGCAAGTGAGTCCTATGGGGATGGTGCAGCACCCACGGTCCCTTGTCATCACAGAGTTAAGAACAGACACAAACTCAAAACAATTTGGCAAGAACGATAATGGGACCAGTCGGGATCTGTCATCAGCATACTGGCCACTGCAAAAGAGTGATTAAATAGGAAGACACAGACGATTATCAAAGACTAATTGCTTATTGTTGCTAGAACTATATTTTAAATGTGTTTTTCTTTTTAATTGCTTTTGGAGCGAATAAAGTGTGTCCTTAATTCAATTGTGAAATGTTTGGGAATGGGAAGCCTGCCAGGAATGAGGCAGCTCAGAGGTCTTGTGGAATCAATTGCCTCTTTCACTAGCCTATATTCATGTTCAGCCGTCCCATCTTCTGCCAACTTTCCTGTTTTCAGGTCCGTGCCCCTGTGTCAGCTGAAGGTCTCCAGGCTGTTGGTACTTGCAGGAAGTTGCACTAGTTTGTTCCTGTCTTTTCCTGTATGTTTTTATTCATCCCTGTCCAAGGGCCTTGACCCAAAGAGGGGGTGAACTCTTCAGGTCTGTAGGGGTTTTGGATGAGCAGGCGCTGAGTATAAGGACACTTCCTAGGACAGGACTAGCAGAGGGTGGCAAGGTGAGATATTCCTGCAATTTGAACCTATTACAATACAAACATCTGTATACCTCTGTTACTGTCGACAGCAAATAAATTATGCAGGGGATGGATTCAGCTCAGTATTGTGTTGGTGTAACAATGAGTGACCACAAGGATGCTATTCCAAGTCAAGATGCCCAGGTTCGGTGTGAGGAATAGATCCAAACCATGTACAGAGGGTTTTATGCAAATAGCTACAAGGCTCTCGTGTTATTTAATAACCATTCAGCATTTTCGTGATGAGAGTGACAGGGAACACAGGTTTTATATTCATAGAAATGTCTTTTGCATGGATGTATTCAGCTCTGAAAAGACTGCAGGACCTCGTAATGGACAAACAAATGTAACCAGTGCTGCGTCTCTATGTGTAAATAATTTGCATGAATGGTTTAGAAAATGAAAGGGAACCGGTCTATGTGAGGGAGGACAAGTGGGAGGAGAGGAAACAGTGTTTAGATCCGTCTATTGGAGGAGATACATAAGAATATTCAAGGAACCTGTTGTCTTAACAGAATGCCACGTGTTGCCTGCCAGCTCCTCGGAGCAGGCGGCTGAACCCCAATTAACAGGCTGCTAAAAATGTTGCTGCCCTGACGTGCAGCGTGAGAGGAGGGACAGGGATCTTGCTTGTTTGGAGAAAGGCAGGATCACCTTGCTCTGTACAGAGTTTGCTTGTATTACAGGGTTTTTTTCCTTCATTCTGATCTGTCTTCTATCTGCATAATGAGTTAGATCAGAAGCGGATAGAATTGTCCAGCCTATTTCTAAATGAATGATTAAAAAAAAAAAAGAAAAAAAAGAATCCTCTTTGCACTGTTCAGTTCCTTGCAAAATCCTGAACAAATACTCTTGCAGAAGAGGACAGGAAAAAAAAGAAAAAAAAAGAAGTTGTTCCAGACAGAATGGCTGGCCCTTTCCTTGCTCTTTTAGGGCAATTAGAAGTAAAGCTAGCCTGGGCAGACGTTTTAATCAGCACTTTAGATTTAGCACAGAAAAACTGAATCATTCTGCGAGACTTTCTCTGTGGCAACTCTGGCTCGGGCTCTTAGTCTTTGGCTTTTCTCCACTGAAGCACCTGATGGGCATTATCTAGAGATGCTCCTGCTCCTCTCCCCTCCTCAGACTGTGGTTCTCCCGGTTCACAGACCAAGTTGAGTAAAACTAGTATTTTGGAACAGCTCTAACAGCACCAAAAAATGGTTGATTGACTAAAATTCCCCTATCACAGTACAGCTGAGCAAGGCTTGCTTTGCTGGGCTTGAAGATCTCTTTTACCTCCTGTGTGAGAAGTATTTACTCATTTGGGCATCTCATGCCTTGAGTTTTGTTGACCTACTTGTCTGTGCAAAGTCGTGCCTCTGTGAGGTGTTTGCTCCGAGTCTTGAGGCAGGGTCCCAACTGCAGCGAATGGCAGAGACCAATGTGTCTGCTTCAGTTCAGGATTCAAAATCCACTTTAAAAGCAAATATCCAATGGAAATTTCTCCATCCCCCACTGTAAAGATGAGCACAAACACCCTGCCTTCCTCTGCAGTCTGTTTTTAAAATCAACCCCAACTTGAGTGAGGAGAGTAA
Source organism: Limnodromus scolopaceus (assembly GCA_028565335.1). Taxonomy (NCBI): domain Eukaryota; kingdom Metazoa; phylum Chordata; class Aves; order Charadriiformes; family Scolopacidae; genus Limnodromus; species Limnodromus scolopaceus. Next base: position 154,661,318 of record JAOXNO010000013.1, on the reverse strand, counting down.
ACATTGCTGGAATATGCATTTCCACTGAGATTAACCATGTATTTGTATGCTGCTTTCCAAAATTAAACTTTCACAGTGGCAAATAGGGAGTTGGGTGCGGAAATGCAATTAGCCATGACTCAGGACTCTTGACGTACAGGTGGGCCAATGAGTTGCGGGTGCTTACACAGAAACTTGACAAAGTAGCAAGAACAACATACTGTGCATTAACATGAGCAGAGCAAATAACACAAGATGTTAATAATATTTGGTATTCATTTCCAAGCTGCTCCTTTGGGTGTTGTAGACAGAAGTGCACCTGGCAGGTGATGGTAAATGATGTTTCTCTTGTGGAATAGCGGTTTTCTTCCCATTTGTAACATTCATTCCCTTTTCTTGAGTTTTGAGATCCTGAAAGACAGACACTATATGAAACCTGATGTATTATTTTCATATAATGGTCTCCCAGGCATTGTGGTGTCAATAAGCATCACCTATCAACTGGGCCATGAAGTAGTTTTTCCAACTAAAAGGTGAATTCATCAACATCTTAAAAGGCTTGGCTAAGGCCATCAGTCAAAAAACAAGGCTTTCCAGTCACCCTTCTCACCCATTCTTTTGATGATCTTAAGGGTCTTTTCCAACCTAAATGATTCTGTGATTCTATGATTCTTAGTGTCTTGTATCATCCTCATCTTCTGCCTTCCAAAATGTGTTGGACGTTTTCTCCCTTGCTACAACAATCGCTTAGGGAAGGTCCTAGGGATAAAATACCCTGCACTTTCTCAGAGTGGTCCCGTGCGTGGTCACAGGTGTGGGGTAGAGACTGTGTCTTTCCTTTTGTCGTGGCTATCGAGCGTTGCGGGGTAATGTTGGCACCCAAGGATGCCTACATAGTGAATGTGTAGGTAAATGAGCAGGAAAGGAGTGAGAGAGAGAGAGGAAAAAAATCTATATAAAAAAGCAGCATTCTTTTGTCTTATTGAAGTACTTAAAAAAGGATTTAACTTTTAATTAGAAGGAAACTACTAGGTCTTTCTGCCGTTTTTCTCTGACAGCCAGAGTTTACATTTTCACCTCTTTTATGTAATTTATATATGCTTTTTGCATTAACTTGGTCCTTCTAATTTTTGTAAGTACTGTTTGCCTTGTATCTGAATCTTTGGAATACGGAGATACAGCCACCACTGTCTTCTGTGCTACTGATTGTATCTTCTGATTCAGAGCTCCTGTATACCGAAGCCAATAATGATTCACTCTCACAGCAGTGGTGTGAGCAGTCTCAGCTTTTATATGCCATCTGTGTGAGTGAGCTGAATCTGCAGAAATGGGACCCTGTGCACATGGCTTTTCCTCTGTTCATGGATGAAAATATTAAAGCAAATCCGTATGGTCCGTGAGATGTTTTCTATGTCAGGAAGGGAGTAAAACTGCCTGTCAAACCAAGATGTTCCCTCTGATGAAAGGGGACTGTTTTTAAACACTCCTTTCCATAGTATTTTGCACGCCAGCCATGTGTGTTTTCTCATCTGACATCTCATTGAGATCCTTGGCTTCAGTACTGCAGGAGGGAAGGGTGTGCTGGAAGGGAAGGAAATAATCTCTCAATATGTACACAAGCACGTGTGCACACACACGCTCTTAAATCAAGCTTAAATTAATTTAATATTTATTTTTTTTTTAGGAATACGGAAGAAAATTAATCTAGTTGAGCCAAACTTAATTGCCTCCTTTCTGTTTGGATTTTCTGTTTTTACATTAAGATATTGGGAAGCAATGCTCTGAGCTATCGTTAGATACAAAGGTGGACACAGAAGGCAAAGGGTTAATTTACAATTCCTAAAGCAGAGCATTGAATTTTAAAACTAAAAGGCAAGTTGATGAGCAGCTTGAAAAAGATTCATCCATTTAGCTTACTGAATATTTCTGAAGGTTCATGCTGGTCTGGGGAGCTAACCGTTCTCACAGCTGTGATACCCGCTGGCTGGAGGAACCAGAAAAAAAAAGGGAGGTTTTTAGTGGTTTTTTTTTTAATGAAAGCACTTATCTTGCAGGCAGAAGCTTGAAAACATAAACTGATACAAAGTCATGAATTTATATAAATGCATTTCTTTTGAAGGAAGCAACTGGACTTCACTTCTGTGGCAGGAGGCTGGGAAGCATAAAAATTATACGTGCACACACACTTTTGTGTTTTGAAAAAGTCAAGTCAGTTAATCCCAGATAATGGGATACTGTTATAACCACTACTTCACCTCCATGGTCTTGGGGCAACCCTGTAAGAAGCAATTTGATCATGTTGGGCAGGAGATGCCATAACATTAGAGTGTGCTATTGCAAATGAAACCCAATTCTAAACAGATTTTCTAGCCCCTTCCTAAAATGCAATGGGGATTATAACTTCCTGTCACAGAATGACAGAATGTTTGAAGTTGGCAGGGACCTCTGGAGGTCATCTGGACCAACTGCCTGCTCAAGCAGGGCCACCTAGAGCCACTTGCCAAGGACCATATCCTTCAGCTTTCTAGTATCTCCAAGACTTCACAACCTCCCTGGGCAACCTGTGCCACTGCTCGGTCACCCTCAGAGTAAAAAAAAGTGTTTTCTGGTGTTCAGAGGGAACCTCCTGTGTTCAGTTTGTGTCTGTTGCCTCTGGTCCTACTACTGGGCACCACTGGAACATCTTCTCTTCTCCAGGATGAACTCTCAGCCTTCCCTTATAGGAAAGATGCTCCAGTCCTTTATAGAATAGAATAGAATCATTTAGTTTGGAAAAGGCCCTTGGGATCATCAAGTCCAACCATCAACCCTACTCTACAAAGTTCTCCCCTACACCATATCCCCCAACACCACAT
>JAOXNO010000013.1:154633962-154658384 GCA_028565335.1 Limnodromus scolopaceus | reverse complement strand
ATGCCCGACCACTCTTTCTGTGAAAAATTCTTTCCTAATGTTCAGTCTAAACCTACCCTGTTGGAGCTTGAAGCCATAATCACCTTTGTGATTGAAGCTTTAATCACCTTTGTGGCCCTTTACTGTACTGAGGAGCCCAGAAGTGGACCCAGCACTCCAGGTGTGGCCTCACTAGTGCTCTTGTTGTCAAAAACTGGACATGTCCTTTGGAAAGGGAAGTTTTGGCCCAGAGACTGTTCTAATTGCGACACCGACATGGGGTTTGGGTAGCTGCAGCTTGAGCACTGCTGGGTTTCTTTGTGCTCACTCTTGCCAAGCCTCTTGTATCTGGGACTTGCTGCTGCATTTGGGCATCTTTGGTCAAGGAGGGCTTTTCACAGAGCGATAGAATCATTTCAGTTGCAAAAGACTTTAAGATCATCAAGTCCAACTGTAAACCTAACACTGCCAAAACCACCACTAAACCATGTCCCTAAGTGTCATGTCTGCATGTCTTTTAAATACCTCCAGGGATGGTGGCCACCACTTTCCAGGGCAGCCTGTTCCAATGCCTGGTAATGCTTTTGGTGAAGAAATTTTTCCTAATACCCTATCTACACCTCTCCCGGTTCAACTTGGGGCTGTTTCCTCTCATCCTATCACTTATTACTTGGGAAAAGAGACCTACACCCACGTTGCTACAACCTCCTTTTGGGTAATTGCAGAGCAAGGCTGTATAGCTCAGCTTTACTGACCTGGCGTCTGGATTAAATGTCCCTTTCTGAACTTGTTTCTTCTTTGGTTCTAGGTTTTTGTTGGTTATTTTTTTAGCTTGGGCTTTTTTTTTTTTTTCCCAATTGCTGTGCTAAATCTTGTTCAGTTTGCCAGGCTAAAGGGCATCTAGAGAACATGCATCATTTTGTAGTTTTTTTGTCTAAAGCAACAAAACAAAAATAAGTACTGAAAAAAAATCACTTTGGTGTAAAATGTTTTCTTTTTCCACATGAAAGCTTCTGAAGTATAAAAATAGTGTCTTTTCTTGGAGAGGAGATATTACTAATGTAAATCCAATGCTGTTGGCAGAGGAATAATATGCTGTATGTCATAAGGCGAGCGACTGAGGAGGAGCTGGAGTGATCGAAATGCCTCATGGGCGTATGAGATTGTGGGGATAGGTATTCACAGGGAGGATGCTTTCTTACATGCGCCCAGGGCTTTCTCTTATCTCTGAACATGAACCCGTAGTGAAATAGAAATGTTCCTGTATTAATAGTGCACCGGAGATAACCCCCATCTGAAAAATACAGTAATACTGCACAACTGGGAACCCTTTCAGAGCAGGGAATTGGACTAGCAATTTCATAGCGTGTTGGTAATGAAACATTTCGGTTCTGTATAAGCAAATGGGCAAGGTTAGTGGACACATTACTCCGGCTGTCATTGTCCCAGCAGTAACCAATTTAGAGGCTTTATATTTTCTGCTATCCCAGTAAGGGAAAGAAAAGTAGAAAGTTAAAAATAGAAAACCCAGAATGAATTAAAGCACAAAGAGTGAACAAGCTCGTAGTACTGCTGTATAATTTTAAAATCCCTTTTTTCCTTATAATCTGGACTGTAATATATGTATTACATTGCAAATTCTGGCAGTGTCTATCCTACTTCAAAAGGTCACCTCCATACAGGAGGATTTATTCTGGCTGTAACGTGAACATGGGCATCCAGCCCTGGATCTATCTAGCCACCATTTATACCGATGGTTCCTGTTTGCATTTCCATTAACCAGACACTGTTGATTTGCAAGAGAAGCATGGGAAGTTGTCTATGGCTTTGGCCCGGAAGGGAGGAGGCTAAAAAGATATCTCGGGGTGCCTGTGTATAGATCATAATTGGTTTTTTCCATAGCTTTTTTAACAGTTGTGGACAGATATTAGACCTTCAGGAACTGGTTGTTGCAAGTAGCTTCCCTGCAGCACTGCCCTGCACAGCACTGCAGTGTTGGGTTTTCTTTCCTAAGGTTAACCATCATGCACTCTTGGTTTCATTGAGATTACTTTTTTCTGTTAAGTTTCCTAAAGATCAACATTAATACAGTTTCTGAAGCACAAGTCCAACATAACCTGGAATTGTTTTCTTGATGTGCAGATATCCTTGTTGATGGCAAGCTTTGTGACTGCGATATCATGGTGGACTGCAAAGTGGGGGACCCCATCCCACTGGAGGTGAAGTTGACCAACTGGAGCAAACACAGCGTGGGGCCCTTCGCTCTCACCGTGACGCCCTACCAGGATTACCATAATGGGGTGCACAACTATGAGCTACAAGATGCTATCACCTTTGTGGGATCCAACACCTTCTACATCGATTCAGTAAGTCTTTCTGTCAAATGGATCGCAATTCCAGATGACATACATTTGCAGAAAGGAGCTTCATTATTCAGTTGTGCATTTTGGGCGGCAATGTGTGCTCCAGCCCAGAAAGCCAACCGTATCCTGGGCTGCATCCCCAGCAGCATGGCCAGCCGGGCAAGGGAGGGGATTCTTTCCCTCTGCTCCACTTTGGTGAGACCCCACCTGGAGTACTGCATCCAGCTCTGGAGCCCCCAACGTAAGAAGGACGTAGACCTGTTGGACTCAGTCTAGAGGAGGCCATGAAGGTGCTCAGAGGGCTGGGGCAACTCCCATATGAGAACAGGCTGAGAGAGTTGGGGTTGATTAGTGTAGAGAAGAGAAGGCTCCAGGGAGACCTTATAGACCCTTCCGGTACCATCCTTCCGGCTCCAAGAAGGATGGGGAAGGACTCTTTCTCAGAGAGTGTAGCGATAGGATGAGGGTAATGGTTTTAATCTGAAAGAGGGTAGTTTTAGATTAGATAGAAGGAAGAAATTCTTTACTCTGAGGTTGATGAGACACTGGAACAGGTTGCCCAGAGAAGTTGTGGAGGGCCCATCCCTGGAGGTGTTCAAGGCTGGTCTGGTGGGAGGTGTCCCTGCCCATGGCAGGGGCGTTGGAACTCGATGATCTTTAAGGTCCCTTCCAACTCTAACCATTCTATGATTCTGTGATTTTAAGGCAGATTCATTTTTGGAAAGCACCACAACTATGGCAGCTATTGCTAAAAGTGCTGCTGGGTTTGGGGATATAGAGTCATCTCTCCGAGATGGTTTAAGACTGTAATTTCCTTCATGTAAACCACTAGTAAACTATCAGAGACAGTAACTTTTGGTCACTCCAGATCTGACTAACTGTGAATGAGGAACCTAGATAAAATGTTTAATACTGTATTGCCAGTCCCTTGAGCCATCCAGTGCAGCCTGCAGTAACAGATTTTAAGTAACTTTTTCTCTTTAGTACATAAAAAATATTCCCCAGGCTGAGCCAAGGAACTCAGCAAATCAGTTTTAGTCAAGTCCTGAGGAAATGCAACAGACTGCAAAAAGAAAATGCTAAACATTAATGACCAATATGATGTGCCGGTTCATTTCCTTGTCACCTAGCATACTCTTATAAAACCATAAAGAAAAATAGAAAACATGCTTAAAATGAGACAGAAAAGTCCCTTTTTAGAACAAATGAGATTTTTATTTTTCTCTCAAATTCTTCCTAAGAAAATTCAAGTCTAGGAGCTGTTGCTTCTCAGGCAAGACACTGAAAATACAGATAGAACTACTGTCTCCCATATCCTTCCCAAAAAACCAGAAACAACAAAAATACAGGAATGAAAAATGTACAGACAGTACTGCAGAGTAGAATAAGCAGTATTTCTGGTAACTTATAAAATAAACATGAAGAAGAGGGTGAGTGTATGGGATAGTGCTTAGGACCTTTGCTTAGGTCAGCTTTTCGGAGAGCTAATAAAATGTACCTGTCAAAACTGAATATTTAAGTGAACCTTAGTAAGAAAGAAATTAAAGGTTAACCACAGGGATAGTCAACATGCATATTTTTCAATTACGCACCATGGGAAGAAAATATTTCAAAAAAGCTAATGAGCATGGAATACACCATCAACTTGAGTTTTAATGGGGGCTAACTATATTCTTAGCTGAATAATTTAAATATGTCAACAGAAATAATCAAGAGATGGCTTTCTTTGACTCTCTTTCTGACGATGTGGGTTTTTTAATCAGTGTGGCAGTGTTTGGATGCCCAGCTGCCGAAGGGCCTGACCCTTCAGGCTAATGAGGGAAAAGGGAGATGTCAGCGTGATGTATTCTTACCTTCTGATTGAGGCTCCTATGGGGCAAAAAGTCAGGAGGTCACATCTCTTGTGCCTGCCCAGGCGGCTCTCTCATACGTTACGGACCCCGCTTTTGCCCCGTTGTTCACTACGGTGACATTTCTCCTGTAAACACAGTCCCCGATCAGTTAAAAATAGAGTTGTTTTCTGCTATTTGTCCTCCTTTTCATCCAAAAAGGTGAAATGAAGAAAATGTCGACTCTTAGACAAGAAGTGTTGTATTTCACGGTATGTAGTATTGTTACTTCTCCTACACAGGCTCACAGAGAAAATGCTTAGTCATATTTCTTTGAGGCATAGAGCCCTGATCATGGAAGAAAATTCTTCAAACAGTGTATCTAATGCTGTCAGAGGCCCTTTCATCCCCCATAATAACTAATTCAGTAATGGAAAAAAGATTTCAGAAAGCCGCACCTGTTTTGGGGACAAGAAGAAAGTCCTGGCTTGTGCATTTGATGTTTCGGGGAAGAATGAACACACTCAGAATTGTGTTCATGCTCTGAGTTTGGCAGAAACTCAGACAGACGCTGGTTAAGACACTGAAGAAGCTCATGGTTGGCTGACATGAAAGAGATTCAGAGTTTCTCTTTTTTCCAAATGAAAGCTGAAACACTGGACTCAGTACTTAATGGGGGCCTACAGGAAAGATGGGGACAAACTTCTCAGTAGGGCCTGTTGCGACAGGACAAGGGATAATGATTTTAAACTGAAAGAGGGAAGATTTAGACTAGATATAAGGAAGACATTTTTTACAGTGTGGGTGGTGGAACACTGGCCCAGGCTGCCCAGAGAGGTGGTAGATGCCCCATCCCAGGACACATTCAAGGTTTAGTTGGACAGGGCTCTGAGCAACCTGGTCTAGTTGAAGAGGCCCCTGCTCATTGCAGGGGGGTTGGACTAGATGGCCTTCAAAGGTCCCTTCCAACCCAAACCATTCTGTGATTCCCTGCTGGTGTAGCTCAGTGCAGCTCTGTCAAAGCTACTAAACATCTGCTTATTATTTTTATAAACTAGGGTCATGGGCGCATGATTATTTTTCTTGTTTAATTGAGGTGGCCGTTTCCCGGCTGCTTGTTTCTGCCCCTCTGCAGGAAGATGCTCCTCTCTTCCCCAGCAGACCAAGCTGGAGAGATGGTGTGAGCATTTGTTTTCGTGCAGAGTTAGCCAGTTTAGCAAAAAATACATTCGTCAGCAGTTTAAGCTAATTGGGCTGACTTTACACTGACACTGGCAAGGAGGTGGTGACATGATTTATTGCACTGCCGAGCTGGGTGGGAGGAAGGATGGAGAACTAGCCTGTGGTTTGGTGTGTCAGTAATGTATGGTCAAGAACAAGTGGGAGCACCAGGTATTACAGCAAGAGAAGATAACTCTCGTGCCCTGAAAATCTGGTCTGTTGTCACACTGATGCAGAAACTACAACATTGTTGGTGCTCAACTGAATGTGATTTCTCTGGGTGGGGAAAAAATAACAAAATAAACCCCAAACCCCCTCTGCTTTCCTAAATGTTAATTTCATTTTAAGCCTGATGCTCAGCAAATCACAATTATTTTTATTTCCGGACTAAAAAGTTTCAAATCAGTTACTGCTGCTATCTAGAAGGAAGGGGATATATACAGGAATTTTTAACATGCACATGCTGCTTCACAGTGTGAATATAAATTTTTTAAAGGGTAAAAGTCACATAATTTTGTATTTCTCTTTCTGGCGGCTTGAAGTCCATGTTAGATGATTTGTCTTGGAAGTAACGTAATGAGTGCTTATTCACCTTTTTGTGCTCTTACTTCAATTCAATGCAGGAGTCTGGGTTTGTGTCACAAAGTCCCTGCTGGGATATACTACTTCAAAAAGCAAATTCTTTTACTGAAATTTTTAAAGGACATTGAGATATTTCCATGCATTTTAGATCAAGTAAAATCTTTATTTTTAAGCACAACTTCTAATTTGGTTAACCTTACCTTTCTATGTCTGTATTTAACAGAAAAAGTGCCGTCATCAGTTATCCTTTAGATAGTAGACGTTTTTGTTCAGTGTGGGATTTTGAACCATGAGATGACATGGTGAGCCCCCACACATTAAAATACATTGCATTAATTTATCAACTTATTATTTTTTATCTCGCTTCACAAACTGAAGTTTAGCTTTGGCCAAATTGTTAAAAATTCTTAGTTCTTACCAATATTATTTTTTTTTTTACTAATTAGTTGATCAGGCAGAGTTTCTTCTTGCCAAATTAAAAAAAAAAATAATATTTTTTTCCATGGAGATTCCTGTAACTACCAGCAATTCATCTTTTTCTTGTTGTTCCTGCTTTTGCCATTACTATTCTCCAGCAGTTTTTTTTCCCTGTATGTGTGATCACACACTAGCTCAAGTGATTGGTAGTGGGAGATGAGAAGAAATTCATTAGTAGATGGTCATTTTGAATCAGCTCAGAAGCTATGATGAACATTTGCTCACTTCTGGCAGGTCCTCTGTGGCCCATCTGGAACAAATTAGTTTTCTTGGCACCGTTTTACTCACACTGTAAACTCTTTGGGGCAGCGAGCAGTAGCTGGCACTAGCCCTAATCTCCAACTGAGCTCCCTAAGTACTACAGCAGTATAAATAAGTAGTAATTAGTTCTAAGCAATCGCAGTCCCACATGGTAGCCTGAATCGGGGAAGGATTAGGATGGAGCTAGAAACTTAATTTTTCTTCTATCTCAGTGGAACAGAGGAGCAATGTGGGCATTTTTTTCTTGATTTCTCAGTCATGTTTTTCTAGGGTAGAGGCTTTCCATCTTGGGTCTTCACGTAAAGGGTTTGGTGGAATTTTAGTAAAATCTCTTTTGACTCTGAGTCAATTCAGCAAGCGTGTGTTCAGTGGCACCCCAGTCTGGCACAACATATAAGCAGATATCAAGGCAGCGTGCCACTAGATGGAACGACAATATAAATCTGGTCTGGATCAGGCACGAGTATGTGATCTTCATGTTTCTCACAGGTTGGCTGGATCATGCATTGCAATCAGTGGGATGGTGTGTACTGTCAGCTACAGTAGGAAACATCTCACTTGCGTACACATCTGAACAAGTCACCCTGAGCTCCCTTCACAGGCAGAGGAGAGCGAGTCATCAAGATTTGATGGAGTTTAGCTGATATTTTAGCTCATTCTGCATTTGATGGAATAAGTCCTTGTGTTGAACAGCTGGCTCAGATGTGGACATCCACTTCACAGGCATTTGGGTAGATTCAGTTCCAGAGTGAGGCATCTGAATGAGTAGTTTTTACTGTGGATGCTGGCCAGCTAAGCTCCCATTAGTCAATGGAGATGTAGTCTGCAGCCAGTAGAACCTGGCTTACCCTAACATAGACACCAGGGGTGAGATTCAGTTGCCTAAAAGTTGGTGTCTACCATTATTTAGGTATTGTGGGTTTCCCACCTGGCCTTCATCTACTGCCAGAATTCCTGTAAATCATCCCATAAATTATGCCAGCCCTCTGCAGGTGTCTCAGTGCCTTAGGTCATCCCAAATGTCACAAGGTGCTTCTGTTTAAGCAGTTAACCTGACTCTGTAGGCTGGCTGAGTAGACCATTGTGTGTTTGCTCTACTGGCTGCATTGACTGGATGTCTTCTTACTGTAGTAGGAGCTTGGATACCTAGGTGCAGAGAGACACCTAAATGTAGGTGTTTTAACCTCAAAATTAGTTCTGTGCCTGGTATACCAATTGGGTTGGATCTGGCCATGTACTGACCTGACTGCTGCTGCTGTGCTTGTGGTCTTCTGAGAATGTTTGCAGGCAGCCTCCTTGGAGAGGCAACCTTCCTTTCCAAAGTTAGTTGCTATTTTGGAAAAAAACTTCTTGTACCTTCTGCAGAGCAGTTGCATCTGAACAGTACAAAGGTTTTAAGCTACTTTTGCTTCCCTGTTTCTTCCCCAAGCCACAACTGTTGGTTAGAGTAGTGATCGTACAAGTGGATAGTCCCCAAACCATGAAGGTCGTTGTCAGGTCTGTGCATACTGCACACAGGGAGATGGGCTGCAGGCAGAACTGGACACACACCACTACCTGCCTCGCTGGTCCATTCTCACTTCTGATGAAGAAACTGATGGCCAGAGCAGAGACTTTTGTTGTGAAGACAGGAGGAATGAGCAACCACTTAGGCAGAACTTCAAATGAGTGAAAAGACTGTGTTTAGGCTGATGTGCCTGAAGCCACCTTCCTGCTTGTCAAGGGCTCTGATCAATGATGTTACAGATACTTCTTCATGGTGCAGCTGCATTCAGGAAGAATACTGTGAGGGTGGTAAGACACTGAAACAGGTTGGCCAGGGAAGTTGTGGAGGCCCCATTCCTGGAGGTGTTCAAGGCCAGGCTGGATGGGGCTTTGAGCAACCTGGTCTGGTGGGAGGTGTCCCTGCCCATGGCAGGGGGTGGAACTCCATGATCTTTAAGGTCCCTTCCATCCCAAACCATTCTATGATTCTACGATTAGGAAAAATGGATTGAGAGCTTGTAAAAGGTATGGGTTCTGAGGAGGGTTCCTTTGCTGTTTACCTTCACCCGTTGCTGACATTAGTGCCTGCCTCTGTCCTCCTCTGGATGCAAGTCCATTTCAGTTCCAGTGAGGCGGAAATAAGGCAGAGAGCCCCGGGAGGAGTGGAAGGAAGCAAGAGGGGAGACTGCTTGATGTTGTTCTGCATGTCCAGACGCAATGCCAGAGGGCAAGAACTTGTACCCAGCGCAGAGGGGAGATGCCAAGGACACGGGTCAGGAGAACAGCTGTGGCTGCTCTGATCACTCACGTGGATGATACGATGCTGACACAAGTTTGCTGTAGGTCAGCAAAAGTGCTCAGTACCAAAGCCAAAGGGAGCCTGGGCTCCGCCAGCTCTGATGATGTTGCTGCCTGCGAAAAGATAGGCCTCTGTGCAGGAGCAGCAGCTTAGACAGGTTCAGCGAAGAAGCCTGATACCTCAGGGAACTATATGAGGTACAGGTCTGCTGGCTAAAGGACCCAGCAAAGGGTCCTCAATGGTCCAAAAAAACCCAGAATAGGAGAAAGCAGAAACAAACAGCTCCTTCCCCTCACATCTGAAAGCTACAGAAGACCTTCCTCACTGGAGGTGGTGGCAGACAATTTTCAGCTCTCTGGCATATGCTCAACAGGCTGAGAGAATTGTGGTTGTTCAACCTGGAAAAGAGAAGGCTCTGGGGAGAACTTATAGCAGCTTTCCAGTACTTAAAGGGGACGTACAAGAAAGATGGAGAGGGACTTCTTACAAGGGCATGTAGTGATAGGATGAGGGATAATGGCTTCAAACTGAAAGAGGGGAGATTTAGATTAGATACCAGGAAGAAATTTTTCACTCTGAGGGTGGTGAGACACTGGAACACATTGCCCACAGAAGCTGTGGATGCCCCGTCCCTGGGAGGTGTTCAAGATCAGGCTGGTTGGGGCTTTGAGCAACCTGGTCTGGTGGGAGGTGTCCCTGCCCCTGGTGGGGCAGTTGGAACCAGATGATCTTTAAGGTCCCTTCCAACCTAAACCATTCTATGATTCTATATTCTAGAGGTGCCACACACCCCTGGAAACCTTTTCTAGTGTCTTTTTTCTCCCCCATCTCCCCTGCCATGGTCTAGTCATCATCCTTGTTCTTGCCTTCCTATGCAATGGCAGGGTGCCCTTCAGCAAGGAGTGTCCATAGACATTTTCCCAGTTAATACCCAATTGTTATGTCCCAGTTTACAATATGACCAAATTTTTTACAATGGATGAGAATCCTGATAACCCATCTTGGAGCCTTAGCCTCATCCCTTCACAGTTCCAGGTGGTAATGTCTCATCGATTCCTAGTAATGTCCCTCACAAAGATTTTCTCCCCCTGAACCCAGTCCAATTCACTGCATCCAGACAGCTCAGTGCTTCTGGATCCAACACAGCGTTTCTGTTGTGGTTGGGCTTGGTGGTCTTGGCATGGCTGACCAGTGGTATGTCATGCTGTCATTTGGAATCAATGCTGGACTCTGCAACACGATGGACACTGAGGTGTTTGGAGATGACCAAAGAAAGGCCCATTACCAACGAGTATTCAAGTAAAAAAAAAAATATATGGGCACAGCCATACCTGCGGGATGAGCCCATGATATATCTTGAGCTGATGGTTTCAGGGTCTAGAGAGCAGAAGGAACTGATAAGATGGTCTTGGCTGAGGGAAGACCAATCATGAGGAGCATCAGGTCCCCTTTATTGGGTCTTTTCTGCTGGGGTATAGTTGCCTTTTCACATTTTTTTTTTTTTAGTAATTTTATCCAATGGAATGGCTTTGAGCTGATTCCATGTTTTGCATCTGCAGCAACTTCAACCCAGTTCTAGGCAGCCTGAAACTGGATTGAACATCTGGTGGAAGCAGATATTAATTCAGGCATTATCACATGCTAAACAGTTATGGGATTGTTTAAGTTAGAAATTGCTTCAGTGTCTTGCTCAAATGATTGATTGGGATATATTATTTATTTTAAAGATATTGTGATATCTTTATTAAGATATCTTTATTGAAGATAAAGGATTGTGAATGGTTTTGTGATGAAGGGAGTTGTATAAATGTAGAAACAGTGTGAACTCTGTATGTAATTTGGACAAGTTAAATCAGGGTGTCTACTTTTTTTGTGGGTTGTTTCTTGCTAAACTTCATTATTTCAATGGTAGTGAATATTGAAGATTCCTGATTAGAATTTGCAGTCAGATTGTGTCTGAATAATAAGTGGGGATGAATTTAGTTACTGCTAAGTTGTTAAATGGAGTTTAACCGTGTGTTTAACATGAGTTCAGAGCCATGATTTAGTCCTTTAATATAGACGTTGGTAATTGCAGTCTGAGGAAAGATATTCCTGGATATTCAGGATTTTTGGGGGGATTTCCATCTTAAACCTACTCTGTTCTGGAGTCAGTGAATCCTGAAGATCTGTATTTTGGTTTGAGCTGTGCCACAACTTTGCTGCATAAGAGAATAATACAGGATTTAATTTTCAGTGCTCCAGTTTTACCATTGCTAGAATAGGGACAAGATCTTTGCTCCTTTTTGTGTGAAGGCAATATTGAGAAGTGAATCTAGAGTACTTTGAGATCATTTGAAGGAGCTACTGAACCGCAAAGTGCAATTATTTTGTGTTGTTGCTGGTTTAATTGCACTGATTTTCACATTCTCTTTTCCAGGTGAAGCCGACCAAAGACTCTGTGTACTTTGGAGCACTTCTTATTCTCTACACAGGCGATTTCTACCTGAATATCAAATTCCATGAAGACAATTGCAGCAGGGAGCTGCCTCTCTCCTGGTTCTGCCTTCCCAGTGTCCACATCCGTGCTACGGAGCCTGTGGTCCAAACTAAGCCGTAAATGTACTGTGTGCTATTTGATTCACCACAGTGCGCAGAAATGCTTGGCACATCCTCTGCTTGACCCCAGCTTGTTTCTGTCCAACCCCAGGCCACAGTCCCTGCTTTGGAGGAACAGCTGAACACTTTCTGAATTGGCTGATAGTCATCTGGGCAGCTGCCTTAGCTAATTTCAGAAAGAGAGAGAGATTATAACTATGCTAGAGTTTTCCTCTGTTTTCCAAAAAGCCTTTGAAACTGCTAATACATGCATTATACTTTCATACACTCTCTTGATATCAGTGGGTTTCAAAGAGTCTTGAGGGATGAATTTAACCATATGTTTGAAAGTCTCAATTCCAACTTGAATAATCTCGTTTTAGCATTTTTCAACAAGAGTTGCATATCTGTATGAAATTCCTCCTGGCTTATGCTGGACCCATTGTATGTACCCTTGAAATGTGCTTCACTCTCAGACTTGTTCCCAGGCTTGTTCTTCCTCATTTGTTTGCTGAGTATTTGGTGTCTTTGGTAGTAAATAGCAGTAGTGATGCTTTTTCCTGCGTTTCTGTAAGTAAGAATAGCAAATGTGCCTCCGGTTATTCTCTTCCTCCCCTGAGCCCGGTGTCACTTGCTCCTGGTAAAGTCACTGCCTGTAGTTTGGTAGATCTGTGAATAAGAAATGAAAGACAGCAATGAAGAGCTAAAGAGTTTTGTCCTTGAGAAAGGAAATAAGCCAACTTTTGGGTTGCCTAGGGCTTGCCTGTGAATTTGGGTTTTCACAGTTCTGTTTTATACAGTCACAATCGCTTGAAACGTTTGCAGACACTTAAAGGGCCACCAGAATTAATCAGCTGGTCATTAATACCACTTTGCATGAGTTTTTGCAAACTCTTCTGATCAGATTTTTTTCATGCTAATAGACTGGGCTTGATTATGTGGTTGTTTTTTCCTTTTTTTTTTTTTTTTAGAATGATTAAGTTTAATTATTAGGCAATTAAGGCCATGGGATTCCTGACCATAAAAGTTGATGAATTACTGAAAAATTAGCCTGTTGTCTTTCAGAATAATGTTTTTGTATAAAGAGTCCCGCATTTACCCCATGTAAAGCAGGGAAATGTCTTAGCTCTATGATTAATATGCTATTTCATGGACCATATGTTTCAAACCTGTCTCAGTCTTTTCTAAAATTTACAGCCTGCAGCTCTTAAATTTGGTGGTAGTCTACTTTTGGGAGTGGGTACACCAAGATGTGGCGGGGGGACTCCAGTTAGCTCTGTATGTGCTAAACCTACGCAGATGTTTTTTGTTTGTTTAGGCTTCATCCAAATGTGGGCACACCACTTCATGCCTGACCTGGTCCATCCTGCTCGTGCTGTGGAGCACTAGCCCAGATAGCTCATTCTGGCTCTCTGCACCATGCCTAGCTGTGCTTCTAGATGTGACTGGGTTGTTTTTTTCCGTAGGAGTGACACTGCTCAAAACTCAATTCATTGCGTGTCTGCGAAATGACTGGAATGTATTAGTCCTAAACATATTTGTAATTCGAGGGAACTATAGCTGTAGCATGTTAGCTGTATTTCCAGTGTGTGCAGCGTATTATCTCTAAAAATCTGTATTGTGGCAATGTTATCAGTGTTTGCTCTTGAGCTGTGGCTCTGTACACAACTTTGAATGCCAGAGTGGATGTCTTCGGTCTTAAACTGATGGAAATGTGAGACCAACTGAATACTTGCGATGATGTACTGCTCTGTCAGCTGCCAGCACACAATGTCCAGTAAGAAAACTCTTCCTTAGACTTGCACGGTGGTTCTGAGCCAGAAGCACCCATGGAAAGAGGGTCCAAGTGGCTGACCTGGGCATGTTTTATGACTTAGTGAAGCTTGCTTGACCAGTTTGTGCCATGAGGCTGAGTTCTCTGTCTCTACATAGGCATATACACACAAAAATAAGAGCCCGGGAGAGCAGGAATTAGACCAGTTAATCTTCTCCGTAAAAGCTTGCTTTTGACATGTGTCTCTGTACTATGTTACACAACACTGTTGCAGCGAAATCCAAATTGGGTTTTATTCAGTATTCCCAGCAGGTAATCTGCAGATGCTAGGAATACAGCTAAGGCTTTGTAGGGACCACATTGCATTTGAAACAAAAATATTGTGAAGCAGATGCTGTTGCAGTCAGGATGCTTCAGCTTACCCAGCTAAGGGATCGTTTCCTAGTTTATTTTTGAGTGCGTTCTCTGAGAACAGAGGATATTGTCCTGTGAAGCCTATACTGGGATGCAGCACTCCTGTGCCCTTACAAAGGATCCTGATCCCCAGTCTGCTGAAGCTGTTGGAATGGGAACAGGTTTTATTAGAACAAAAGCAAGCTGCGTATTTCCAATATGCCATTATAAATCTGCCATATGTGCTCATAAATATAAGTTCTTATGTGTGAGCTGACCCTTAATGTTCTGTCTGTTCATTATTTCGTAGACCACTCTGCTCCTTGTCAACTTTGATGCTTAGTTGCTTTTGGCGTTTATGATATCTTTCCCAATTTTCTCACACTTCTACTTGTCTTGGTGAGAGAGATGAAACACAAGAAATTCTTCCTTCTGGGTATCATTTGTGATTTGTCCAGAAGGAGAATATTTAAGTGTCAGCATAATTTGGAAAAGGATGAGGCAAAGGTACTTGAAATGAGAATACTGCATCGTTTGGGTTTTCTTTTTTAATGCAAGTTTTCACTGGGATTGCTGTCAGGATTGGTCTTAGCAGTGATTGAAAAAAGGATGATACTTTTCTGTTCTGCTCTCCTTTTCTGGAAGTAAAAACTTGCTTTTATTTCTCCAAACCACCCAGCTATTATTTTGAACACAGTGAGCCAAACTGCGCATTGTTACACAGATGTAAATCTGATATGATCCCACTTGGTTGAATTAAATCATGCCTAATTTAAATCACCATTGCTGAGAGCAGACGTTGGCCCAATATATGTATGCATTGGAGAAGCCTAAGTTGTGTAAATTTGACTGTCTGAATAAACACTTATCTTGTGTTATTTACACCTCTGCCTGTCTCTTCTGTCTATAATTCTTGGTAGTGTTCTTGTGTGTGATCTGCTGGTAATAATAACATATCTCTTGATGCTGCATTCTGTGGCTGAAAGAATGTATTTGACCCTGGAACCGAAATTTCAGCTTCACTCAAACTTTCTCTTCCTAGATGAACTCAGAGCTGATGAAAGATGTACACTTCATCATGTGGCTCCCGTGGCAGTGTCTATTAACTGTCAGCTGAGGGGAGAGAGATGCACTCACGTGAAAGGTTATTTGTGCCTTAATATCCTAATACTGACATTGAGCATGGTCAGACACTGGCACAGGTTTCCCAGAGAAGTGGTGTGTTTCCATCCCTGGAAACATTCAAGGCCAGGCTGGATGGGGCTCTGAGCAACCTGATCTAGTTGAAGAGGTCCTTGCCCATGGCAGGGGGATTGGAGCAGATGACCTTTAAAGGTCCTTTCCAACCCAAACCATTCTGTGACACTATGATCCTTTCCATCCTCTACAGAAACAGCTCAAAGGCTGGAAGGAGGACCACTTATGGAGATGGTATGTCTGGGAAGACCGATTGGAAGCACTTGTTTATGTGCACCGTCTGATGTGCAACCTTATTTGAGCTCCTTCTGTCAAACAGTCCTGAGGCTCCTGTGTTTGGCTTTCCCATCTAGAAGCTCCCAAGCTTTCCTTAGTGAGAACCAGCTGCACTCTCCCTTCCTTGGATCCTCTGGCTCCCTTCCTGGGTGTGGGCACTTTTTCTGTCACTGAAGTGGGACTGTGCATCCATCCTACTTGCACTGCACACACTGGAACGGTGCTATCTCCCTGTGCCACAGGATGTTAAGCAAACCATCTACAGCTCTGGGCTTGCAGTTCAGCTGTTTGGGCACAGCTGGATTTGGGCATAGCTGGGATTTGAAGGCTACAGGTACGGTTTGAAGGCTACAGGTAAGTGCTTTGTAGAGGTCTGTAAACACTAACGCTCTTTTTTTAATACAGAAGACATGTAGATGTGGACGGTTTTCATGTTCACTGTTCAATGATATGTGTTTACTTCTGCAGGTTGGACCATTCTGGGGCTTAGGTCAGGGTCCTTGTCCAGCATCTTTCTATTTTAGCTGTTGGTTTCTCATGTCTCTTTTTAATCTCATTTTTCCCTCCAATTCTTCCACTTACTGCTTTTCTGGTTTTCTTTGGTTGGTTCCAACAGAATGGATCAACACATCCCTTTCTTTTTCTGTGTCATTCCTCTGCATCTCCATAAGAGCCCTCCTAACGCTTCAGTCACCTACTGGGGAAAATAAATGCTTCAAATCCTATTTCAGTTGTTAAACTGGAGTTTGACTCTCATATCCTCTTGTAAAAGAGTCTTGAGATATTTCATTTGAATGGGACCTTGTCTATTTTGTTGCCATCTGGTGTTGCTTGTTGGAGCGATACTTAGGCTACTACATTCATGATGCATCGATTCCATAACACCAACGGGACTTGTGCTCTGTGTAGATGACATGTAATTTAACATATATTGATTATTTATTGTCCCTGTGTTCCTGATTCAGCAAGGTATCTAAGCATGTGCCTAATGTTAAGAACATTAATGGACTTACTGATTACAGCTAATTAATTCACAGATCTGCCTGGGGAACTTGCTAAATCCGTGTCCAGATGCACAATGTGCATCTGAATTCGCAAATTTGAGATTGAGGCCCCTGTTCCATTACACTGCATTGGCCATCTTATTCTTGCATCACCACTGGCTCCCAGGAACCCTGAGGAGAAGATACCTCATCAAAATCGGGCACTGTCATTTTAATACATGAGGAATAGATATGTAAAACAAGTCTGGGAGCGCAGAAGAACCTTCCAAGCCAGTGTGTCCTCAGCGTATATCAACCATGGTAATGGACCCTTGAGGCATAAATCATATGAATAGACTTGGGAAATCACGTTATACCCAAAGTCTGTGCCCAGTAACTGTGTACGGGATGAGACAGTGCTCATCCATCTTCTGCTTGCAGTTGCCCTTCCAAGGGTTCTTCCTCTAAGGGCTGGTACCAGCACAGGCTGCGCTGATGTCCTCTCATCCTCCCCATCTCCACATCCATAGGGAATCTCCCCAGGAACTGTTCTGAAATTACTTGGCATAAGGGAAGGCATATGTTAACAATGAGGAAACACAGCACCACTTCTGTGATGAGGGAGCGCTGGATCCTCTGAAGAGAAGAATTCGTTGCAGCCCAATGTACTTTGATATCATGACTGAAGAAGGGCAATTTCAGCCCCTTTTCAGCATGTGTTCAGTTTGAACATAACAACGTAGACACCGCTAGAAGGAAATCAGGCCAACTATTGAAACAATTTAACAATGAGCATCTTGTTAATGGCTATGAGGATGTCATCACTAATCTGTGTCAGAAACGGGGCCCTTTGCTATCCAAAGTCTGCCCGTCTGCCCAGAGCAGTCCAGGTTGATGGCCGAAGTGATGCCATGATCCAGTTCAGGCATCCACCTGCCACCTCCTTTCCCAACAGCTCAGATTTGGAGCGCAGATGCCATTCCCTCCCCATCCCTTTGCCTGATTCCCCTCTTCACGTGGCCCCACCAGGCTGAAACTATGCAATGAGTTTGGCTTGAAAAAAGGAAAGAAAAGGCAGGGAAGTCTTTTCATTTATAGAATCATAGAAAGGTTAGGGTTGGAAGGCACCTCAAAGATCATCTAGTTCCAACCCCCCTGCCATGGGCAGGGACACCTCCCACTAGACCAGGTTGCTCAAACACCTTCAGGGATGGGGCATCCACAGCTTCTCTGGGCAACCTGTTCCAGTGTCTCACCACCCTCAGAGTAAATAATTTCTTCCTGATATCTGATCTAAATCTACCCTCTTTCAGTTCAGTGAGTGTACACGTGGTATCGATCACTGCACAGACTGTTGAAGCCTGCGAGGTTGCAGCATCCCTCCCAGACACATCTTCAGCGCTCTTGAGGGTGTGATAAATAAGCAGTGGGGGGAGGGGAGGGTACAAACGTGGAGAGAAATGGTGAAACTCCGCAAGGTGCCCGAAGTTAACTGAGATGAATCAAGGCCAAGTGGGTTATGTAACTGCCACAACATTAAAAATAGGTTACGCTGTATATTAAGATTTCATTTATAAATTGTTTATAAAGCATTCATAAATGTTAGATGCGGTAAGCATGTTATGCACACGAATACTTCGTGTTCCAACATTATCGATGGCTGTATATACAGCAGCTGCAGGTATTATAGATGATTAAGTCACAGCTCTAGAGACCAACAGTTCAATAGCAATATACAATAAATGATTCATCAATCACTTCAACATGTATTAAGCATTTATGTGTTCTTTATAAATGGAACCTTAATATGAAGTGTGACCTTAAGAAGTGTGAAACGGGGAACTTTTCCCCTTTCATCTTTTTTTTTTTTTCCTAAAAAAAAAATTAAGTACCTCTCAAATAACCAGTTTAATAATGATTGTGCTTTCCCTCACCTCTGGCTCGAGAGAGGCCACAGGCTCCTGAGAATTAGAAAGGGTTCATGGAACAAGTGTGGCATTTGGATGTGCTCCCCTCAGCCTGCAAATACGTTTTGTGTCAGTTGAGGGTATGGGCTCCATGGGTGCAGAAGGATGTCACCCCAGAAGGACGTCACCTTGCCAGCCTTTGGCCTTGCTCAGCTGGATGTCTGCAGATCCCTGGAGGAAGCACAGGAGCAAAGGTACCGTGAGTGTGAAGTAAGTAAAGAGCAGAGCAGAAGAGCCGTGAAATAAGACTTGAACGGGATAATTTAATTCATTAAATAAACCCTGGATCCAGCTCTATGGGCATTTGCTTGCATGGAAGATGCCACCATTGCCGACCCCCAGCACAAGGTAGACCAGGTAAGAGGTTTCTTCTTCCTTACTATGGCATCTGCAATGTTAGAAAAAAACCTGGAAGACGGTGTAAAGGTGTAAAGCCTGCCCATCCCATCCCATTTCTCACTCCCTTGGAGAGCTGAGCCCCTTGAGAGTCTTTTTTATTAATGGAAGAGATCCAAGATAGTCCTGTCTTTCCACACTTGGCTGAAGTCCTGGCCAGGGCTCTGTCTTTACAAGTCTCTTGAGGAGGGCACTGCAGGGACCTGGCCCAGGTCTGTAATATTTGAATTGTGTATAGATATTAGCCACTTCCTCCATGTGGTGTCAGAACAAAGCCATTGGATAACGAGCATTTAAATTTAGCACAAACATAAGACAAAATATATGCAGATGCTTTGGGATATCATTTTTCAATACAAATATTGGGTACATCTACCAGGTTTTCCCTTTGGCATTGCTCTCCAAATGTTGCTGCTGTTGGTTTAAATATAAATCATGTCCTTTAAAGCTTGTGGTCAGTCCATATTGAGGGCTTGAGGTCACACAAACTCTGTTGGGAGAAACAACAGGAGGGATCAGAGATGTTATTAACGCAAGCCTCTTTATTTAAAACCACTGGACATGAACAGGAGCCACGTGATGAGCTGCTGTGATGTACAGGGCAGTCATCTGTGCTCCCCAGGAAATCCATGGGGAGAAAGGGGCTTTGTGAGGTAGGAATCCAGCCATCTTTAAGCAAATACCCTCCCTGCAATCAGAAAAGCCATGTTTCCTACCCAAAAATGCCTATTTTTTGCATGAGGCCAAGGTGATTAGCTGAGATGGAGATATCCACTTACCAAACCACTGCACTTGGGTGAGATAAATTCCCCTGCCCCACCCCATCAAATGTGGATGAAGTTAGCTACCGTGTTTAAAATTTTAAAAGGGCCCAGGGAGACACCTCTGCACGCAAACATCTCGTTTCTGCGGAGGTGGGCTGGAACCCCACCCCACCCAGGGTACAGTTCCATGGGGGCTAGGTTCATACTCGGCCTCTTCAGCGCTGCTGTGCTACAAATACCAGGACTGTGGCTCATTCCCAGTATTTTTCCTTTTTCGCTGTGCACACCATCGGCCAGGTGCGCAGTGACCTTCCGGGCGAGCAGGGCATCACGCGGTATGTCAGCGAGGAGCCACATGATGGGGAAATACAGATCTCCTGGGGACCACCCATGTAAAACATCCAGGGGAAGAGGGAAACCTGCTGCAGCTTTATCTTGGCTTCGTGCAGACCTGCTCTGATGAGACCCTCGGCTGAGAGGCGTTTTGAGCTGCTCACAGTCATATTTTCCTTCTCTCTTTTCCCCGCCCCCCTTGCTGCACTGTAGATAAGGCGGCGGTGCTTTGGCAGCTGGGAGGTGATGCTCTATCTGTTTGCACATATAGGATGCTAATGGAAACGTGCCACCCATCGCCGTTACTGGGGTTTAGCTCGCCTCTGCTTATCGTGCTGGGGACATGGGCTGGTTCTTTTGGTGGCAATGCAAAGAGCAACGATGCCAGGCGTAGACCAGGCAGATATCTCCATTCAAAAATGAAAAAGCCCCTGCACCAGCTTTGCTTCCACTTTGTTGTAAGGCTCAGATCTAAACCTCTTTTTCCCCCCTGCTTCTTTGTTTTTTAAATATCCAGGATTTTTTTTTCTGGCATCAGATTTATTTATTTTGTAATCCCTCACTCTTCTTTCTGTCACTTTTCTGCAACTAGACCGTACCATTTTGTCCGGTTTGACCTAACCCTCAGTTTCTGGGTTTGGAGCTGTCAGACTGGGTCTGTGCCATGGGTGAAGTCCTCCTCTCTGTTTT
Source organism: Limnodromus scolopaceus (assembly GCA_028565335.1). Lineage (NCBI taxonomy): Eukaryota > Metazoa > Chordata > Aves > Charadriiformes > Scolopacidae > Limnodromus > Limnodromus scolopaceus. The sequence goes on along the minus strand of JAOXNO010000013.1, from coordinate 154,638,038 downwards.
CAAGTGCATCCTTCACCTGCTCAAGCCTTGTCCTCCTCCTGCCCGGCTCTGCTGCCTGCCGTATTTCAAGGTCAGTAACTGGGAAGAGAAGAAGAGTCCTACCTGGCTGGGCTCTCCCTTCAGACCTGGCACATGTGGTTTGAATCAGCCCATGATACTGTTGTCCTCCCTTCCCTCATTTATCAGTCCTCTGCTGGCTCCCAACCAACACCCGGGCAAGACCCTGGTTCTGGCAACCTCGGTGCACTGGAGAGGAGGGAGGAGGAAAGGAGATTTAGTATCACCTTACTATCTCCTGCAAAATCCATGTTTTGTTGCTTAGTGACAACATGGTTATACGCAGTCCCAGTGCTACATGTGAAATACTGAATGTGAAGCACTGCCGTGCAGTAAGAAGTTAAGTTTCGCTAAATACCACATCTCCTGGCTTGGCAATTTGACCCCCAGCTCCTCTTCCAAACGCTACAGGGCACATCAGGACCTCACACTGCAGCTTGGCACAGGATGCCCCAGCTCCACGGCAGTGTGGTGGTTTGCTGAAGTGCTGATGGTGGTTTTGGTCCCTCTGTGGTATTTGGGACATCCCAAACATTTCTGGTGTCCAGGAGGGTGGAATCTGAGGGCAGATTCAGAGTGCTTAGGAGGACAATGTTCATCAGACTGCCCTGCAGAGCCCAGGAGTTTGAGGTGACTGCCTCATCCGTGTAGACACAGCCTCGCTTAGCTCAACCCAAAGTTTACTTTTACTCCACAATCTTTCCCAGGAGGAAACAGTTCAGCAGCTCTATTTCTCACTTCAACCAGAAGATATAAACATGACTCCTAACTGTTTTCAAGCCTCTGTCTCGGTGATACTATAATTCTCATTAAGAGAGGAGGCCCTGGAGCTACAGGCAGTCCGACCCTGCAGTCACAGCCACCGTGTGTACCAACACTGACCTGAGCAAGGGAGCATGTTGCCCAGCCACATGCCCTTCCTTCACCTTGGGAACCTTGTACACCTTGTGCTTGTGGGTCCAACAGAAGCAATATAAAATAGAACAGCATAGAATAGAATAGAATAGAATAGAATAGAATAGAATAGAATAGAATAGAATAGAATAGAATCATTTCAGTTGGAAGGCACCTACAACAATCATCTAGTCCAACTGCCTGACACTTTCAGGTCTGACCAAAAGTCAGAGCATGTTATTGAGGTGATTATCCAAATGCCTCTTAAACACTGACAAGCATCAGATATCAACCACCTCTCTAGGAAGCCTGTTTCAGTGTTTGACCACCCTTTCAGTAAAGAAATATCCCACACACGCCCCCCAAAAGTGAGTAATGGGAGTTGGCAACAATCAATGAATCTGTATCAGGTCACCATCTCCATAAGCAGATGGTGGCAGAGAAATGGAGAGGGCTTTCTGTGGCTCCTCAGCATCTCCTCTCTGGTAGGAGCAATTAGTGGCTCCTCATTTGTCGATCTGACAAAGTGAAGCTGGGAGACACTGATCTGGCCTCTACCTTGTTACCAGTAACAGGATGTGTGAGATAGGTAAACCAAAACCAAAGGAGTGGCAAAATCCTCCAGCTGTATCAGAGAGAAGAGCTCAGGGGTGGATGCCTGGTTCAATTGAAATGAAGCGGCTGCTGTATGAAAATGCGCATTCCATGGGCTACCTGTGACAGACAATGCACCAAATATATTTTGGGTGGTCTGCCTTGCTGGTAAACTCTGCCTAATCGACTCCGGGGAGTGAAGTGGTTGCAGCAGCCTTGGCTACACCAACACAATATTCCATTTTTGTCTTGTTTGATACCGTTTCGTACGAGGCGGCACGCTCTCAGCTGAAAGCTGCATTGCTATTCTTATAACAAAAGAAAGATCTCCTCTTGTTTTAGGTGAAGCCTCCATTTGCATTAAGAATGCCCAGGGGACGCGGATACACGAACACGCTTTATCCAAGGGAAATGTTGAGCAGGGTTCCTGGTAAGCCCCAGCTCATCTATCTCAGAAAAAAAAAAATAAAAATAAAAAAAACAAGTCAGGGTTGTAGCAACACAGTCGGCCTTTTTTTTTTTTAATCTGCCATGCTGGGCAGCAAACCCGCACCTGCGATGGTGCACAGGAGGGCTGTAACAGCAAGAACATGCCTCTGGAATGGATTTAGAGATAATAAGAAATCATCTTAATGCGACGGTTGAATGTACAAGGGATCTGGTAATAGTTATCACAGGTACACTTTCATTAACTCCCTTTAATTTAAAAGCTCAGTGTTTGCACCAATCTTTTACAGGATAGAAAAAGTCAAATCAAATAGAAAAAAGTCTTGCTAAAGTGTGGTGCTGCTGCTTCCCCCAGGAGCTTTACAGCACAGCCCAAAATCTGCCTGCAGTCATCCCTCCAGGCAGGTCCCGTAGCCCTTCCATGGGCCAGGTGGGCACTGCCAGTCCTGGGGTGCCACTGAAACACCCTCTTGTCATCCATCACCCCCTTATCTCTTCCCAGCAGGGACCCACGCTCCCCGCGTACAAACGGGGCTTGGGTGGGACCTTTCCAGCGAGCGAAGCACAAGTGACAGCCCCAACCACGTCACCAGAGCTGCAGCCTTTCCCCGTGCTCCGGGTGAGATAGCGAGCACAGTCCAGGCTTGCGGCAATAATGTTCCTCCACCCAGGAATAACCTGTGTTCACACCTATTGGGGGAAAAAGAAAAGAAAAAAGCTGGTTTAATATCCAGACCCGGTGTGGTTCTGCGATAAAAACCTAAATTATATAATCAGGATGCAACATAACTCTCCTGAGAGTTAATAAAATCTTCAACATACCATATACATTAGGGCACAAATCAATAAACATGCCAGCGAAACCAGGGATTTCAAACCAAAGCCCACAGCTCATGAAACTTGTGATTGCTGAGTGGGGGAAGACAGACATTGCTTCAACACAGTGTTTCCCCCCCCACACTTTTCGTCCTCCACTCTGTGCTGGCAGGGGACAAGGAGAAAAGCCAACCCAACCACGTGCTGGTTGACTTTCCAATGTCTTGCTGATTTCTGCTCCTAGTTTTTCTGTGAGCAATTCAGCTTTGTGAAAGCCTTCATACATATTCAGGCATTTCAGAGGACAAATGCCAGGAAGGCTGTAGGAAATTTCAGCACGGTGATGGAGTGTTCCCGTGGCTGCAATAGGAAATGCCTTTATTTGCGGAAGCAGGATGAGAGGTGGGGACACAGAAAGGAAAAATAGTTCAGGAACAGTTTATTAAAGGAAAATAACCCAATGGTTAGATGCTATCAATGAATCATACACATTTCCAGCTCAGCTTCAATGGAAGACTAATAGCAGCGCCCTGCTCCATAGGGAGTGTGGTGTAACAGCGTGGTGACCCTTGGGGACAGCTGGGGGGTTTAGGGCTAGATGTGCCATAGCTGCTTTGCCTAATGTGTCCCCTCAGCTTCTGGTTGAAACTTCTGTCACGGGTGAATTATTAAGAGAAGTCGTTGTTAAGGGGTTAACTAAGAGGGTTTTATTAATTATCAAAGGATGACCAAATGGTAATGAATCAATGATTGGATGAAAATCAAATGGTAATCAAATGGTCATTAAGCAATAATTGAATGTTAGTTAAAAAGTGATTTGACAATCATTTGACTATGATTTAAATGATAATTTAGACATTGATTAGACAGTGATTTAGACAGTGATTTAATCAACTATCAAACACTACTATTTACTACACTTCTAATAATTAAGCTATAGCTGGGCATGTATAAATGTCGCTAGCATACAATACGCTTTTAAGCCCAGTGTAAAATATCACTCACCTCATTCTAGATATCAGATGCCGGCTAAGGGGTCTCTCAGCACAAGAGGAGAGGCTGAGGGAGCTGGGGTTGTTCAGTCTGGGGAAGAGGAGGCTGAGGTGAGACCTTATCGCTCTCTACAATTACCTGAAAGGAGGGTGTAGAGAGGCGGGGGTCGGTCTCTTCTCCCAAGTTACAGATGACAGAACAAGGGGTAATGGCTTCAAGTTGCACCAGGGGAGGTTCAGGGTAGATATTAGGAAATATTTCTTTACTGAAAGGGT
>JAOXNO010000013.1:154587466-154631990 GCA_028565335.1 Limnodromus scolopaceus | reverse complement strand
TTCTGTTGGTTGGACTAGATGATCTTAAAAGGTCCCTTCCAACCTAGATGATTCTGTGATTCTGTGATTTTGCCCCAGGCCCAGCAGGACCCTCAGAGGCATCAGATCCCTGCGAAGTGGAATTAAATCTATCTTCTCTTGCAAGGGGCTCTATAGGGCACAGCCACCCCAAGGCTCTCTGGGCTCCATTCACCTACATGCAACTTTTCACTGTCCTTCCCCTTGCCCTGGGTTTGCGTGGCAGCCCTCCCTGCCCAGGACGGTCCCTTGGTCTGTTTGGCAGTTTTGACTGTGTTTCTACAGGCAGTGAGGGATGGTGGCCTGTGAAAGGACCTTGCAGGACTACAGCTCTCTGACTTTTGCAGCAAAAACACCAGCGCTACCAGAAACTTCTGCAGGCTTCAGGTCCATTGAAGGATCACGAGCAGTGCAAGCACCACCGGGTTCCTCCACGGAAGCTGGAGGAAGCTTGTCCCCGTGCATGGGGCAGCTGTGCTTGTCTGAGCAAGTCGTGAAGGATTTCTGAGCCTCGCAGTGTCTCGTCCATCCGCTGCAGAGAGGCTGGCACACACGTCTCGGCAGGGTGAGTCACACCTGTACTTCACTTTTGAACACAAGGCACTACATACAAAATGCTCTCGGGTGGTTTTGCCAAAGTGTTTTCATTCTGGTACCCCCTCTGCATCGCCTCTTAGCTACAGCATCTTGTGTAACTGAGGAATATGGCATATTTATCCCATACCTCAGGCGGTCTCTATGCTCTTTCACTGTACCTTGGAAACCAAACTTCTATTCTTGCCAACAAATCACTTTCAGACAAACGGGGGAGTGTGTGGTAGCTTGGATTTCTTTTTTTTTTTTTTTTTTTAAGAAATTTTTTGCAATCTAAGAAAAGACTTGAGGATCTATTTTTAAAGATTATATCCCCCTTCCACCCACTGCGCTGCAATAACTGAACACTTTGGCTTGATGAGAGTATTAGTAAAGCAGCCACAATCTGTAGGGTGCACTTCTTAAAACTGCATTGCGTAATGGGACAAGCAGCGAGCATAACACAACAAAACGCAGTGGGGGCTGGGATTTGCAGTAGTATGTGAACTAAAAAGTCATGTCTTCAGCCAAGATTAATCACTAACTAACTTGCAACAACCCACCCCCTGCTTTTGTCTCCCCAGATTTAAATCCATCTATCCTAGAGGTATACCAGAGCATAGTTATTACAATGTTTTGCGGGAAATGTAGCTGCTAAAACAATATCTTTCTCATCCTTGATATATTTTGGTATTTAAGGAAACCAATAAGTACACTAATGGCAATCATACGCCTGTAAGATGATTTGAAAAGTGCGTTTTTATCATTAGATTCTGGGGGAATTACATTAGCTCTAATAAAATCCTATAGGACTTCAGTGAGGATAATAACTTTAAAATGTTGTTATTAGTAGCATTGTCAATTCTACTCTGAGATCTGCAGAGTTAACAAATTAGATGTAAGAAAAAAATTCCATTTGATTCAGTTGACGGCTACTGCGTTCAAGGGAAAATATAGCGCTTTATAGCTTTTATTGAAAGTCCTTGGGAATCAGCCACCCACCCGGGGTGTAGTGAGTGATTAATGCTGGTCATGTGCTATTTATCCCTTAAAAAGTAATCACAAGCTGATTATTCTGTTCAACACATTTTTGGTGATTTGAGTAAGAAGCTGCATGGACTTAACAGATTCAAAGGACAACACATGGAAGAGGAGTCGACAGACAAAGGTTGCCGCTAGGTAAGGATGTTCTTGGGACCTTGGTATAACCAGATATCTCTGATTAAGATTCAGCTTTTGCAGCACTTTAGGCTCCTGTGTGTTTGCATCTATCTTAAAAGAAGTGGGTTAAGCTGATGAGGGTAGATGAGAGAATATGGCCTTGCTCTGCAGGCCTTTGTGCAGCTAAAAGAAATAACATTGCACTTCAGGTCCACAGAACACGCTGGGGAGAAGGGGGAGAAAAAGATTCGATATGATGTTTAAAAATTTGAAAGAGAATGGTGTCCATTCGTATCTGAGCTGCCCTCTTTGAACAATCACTCTTTGTGCTTTCCTCGGGATCCAGCAACCAGGAACCTTTGGATAATAATAATAATAAAATAATCATGTTTATGTTGCTCTTTGCATCAGCATATAATGAAGAACATTGAAAGACAAGTATGTGTGACTATCCCTGCTACTGACATGGGGTACAAGAGCACACAAAAAGCTGTCTCTTTTGATTAGCTAGCAACCAGAGCACCAAGTCCTGGGGTGGATGTTCTCTAGCCCACTGCTTGTTTCTGATTTCCTCAGCTAATCAGAGCTGGCCTACAAGAGGACCGAAGCTAGCTGTTTGTTTGGGATAAGGTATAAAAAGAAAGATGCTTTCTTTTTCAACAACTCTCTGTCTGTCTTCTCTCTTGGCTGGTTTTTGGGTTTTTTTGTTGGGGTTCTTGTTTTGAAGGGCTGAGACGTGGCAATGACAACTGAGATGCCCTCTCTGGCAGGTGTTAGATATCAAAGTCTTGAAAGAGTCTTGTGAGAACCTGGAGGTGGGTCTGAATCAGCCACAGAAAAGCCACGAGGTGTATGTCTGAAAATCTGCTGGCGTTATGCTGGCAATTGCAGGAAGCAGGAGACTGTGCCTGCATACGAATGCAAAAACAGTTGATGTGAGAATGGAAGCTTATCCTAATTAACTGAGTGAAAGCAAATTCAATTTGTCTGGCAACATGTGCGTGTTGGATTCAGTTTGCCTAATAATGGTCTGAGTTTAACCCTGTTAAGAAAAGAACTAGGATCCAGGACATAATGCCTGGAAGTTGAGGGAACACTTCACCCATGAGGTGTCTGTCCCTGTCTGTGGCAGCAGCTAACTCAGGAAGAAACATAGAATAAAAGATGAGGCAAAGAGGTCCCAACTTTTCTCTGTTGTGTGGCAATTATTTTTAAAATTAGAAAGACTGACTGTGTCAAGCTTAAAAGACGGTTAATGTTCAGAGGTCCACAGACATTAAATGGTCTTTGGCACTTTTTGACTTTGCGTGGGCTGAGATGACATTCAAACGCGTTGTGTTCAGCCTGCTAGCTGGAGGACAGGAGAGAGGGTTTGACAGGCCTTGAAAGTAGCTGCTGTTTTAGCCTGGGAGCTTAAAATGAGGTGAACTTATTCATACAAAAATCAACCTTTTGTTGAGTCCTGTCGTTCACAGTCTCTCCGAAAGCCATTTGGTTTGGAGGCAGTTATTTTGTTGTTTTCTAGACTGTGGTTCTCCTGGAAGTGGTTCCTCTTTGCATCCTAAGCATTGGCTGAGATTTTCTGTGCTTTCTGTGCCAAATCACTTCCTCATCATCTCTCCCTTGCCCTCTTCTGGGGTGTCTCATTCCTACATTCCACCACTTGCCATCTTTTGGATGCTTCTCCCCACTGTAGCAGGCACACAGCATCAGCTAAGGACCCTTGCAATGCAATGCCTCTCTCCAAGTGTTTTTTTTATGTGTCCCATACTCCTTTGCCTCCTTGCCTTCCACAAGACACCAATCTCCCGGCCCTTTCCTGGCCATCCCACCAGCATGAATTTTGTCCTTCTCCACTTTCCATTTTTTCATGGGAGCTGTACAGAAATTCATCTTCTTCTCACATTATGTCCAATAGGCGACTGCTCTGGATCCAATGGATGGCATTAACATTTCTAGGTGGACGTTTTGTAGGCACTCCACTCTCAGACTGCTCTTCCTGGTTCATTGCTGCTTCTTTAATAGAAGAATATTTCATTCTGCGCTGTTGGCAGAGATGGATGATGCAGGACTTGTTGTCTTCTCTCTGCCAAGTCTAAAGCAGCACTGTTCTTCACACCACTTAAACCCAAAACATAGGTGTCACGTTTGAGTTTGCCCATCCCTTCCCCTCAGATCCCTGCCCTCTCCGAATGACCGAGCCAGCACACTGATGCACTGCTTGTGGTAACAGATTTACCTGACAGTTTTCATAGAATCATAGACTGGTTAGAGTTAGAAGGGACCTTGAAGATCATCTCCTTCCAACCCCCACCTGCCACTGACAGGTACACCTTCCACTAGACTAGATTGCTCAAAGCCCCATCCAGTCTGGACAAGTTTTCTTTACTGCCTTTTTGAAACTTTTAAGGTGTGTGAAAGAGAGTTCAGCTCTTTCCATTTGTGGTGAGAGGTGCCTACAACAGTTTTGGATGTCATTAAAATAACAGAGGGCAGAGATTATTTCTCCTTGAAGCACAAAGTAAGGCAACATCTTGCAAGAAAAATCTCTTCTCGGGAGATGGCCAGCACATCTAGAGGAGAAATGTGTTAAACACCCAAAAGCAGAGCTGCACTTGGTTTAAGATGGGTCTACTTCCATCAAGGGAAGAGCTCAGATTCCAAACAGCTGAGTCTCCAGCACCTGAAAAACTTCATATGGGCTTCAGCTGAGATTGGTTTTGCACTAAACAAACCAGTAGTTCATAGCCAGGGCCTCTGGATTGTTTTTTTTTTCCCAAAAAGCAGAATAACATTGGGAAAAAAGCTTCTAACAGTGGCACAGGAAACTCTTACAGTAGGGAAGGAGCCCAGCACAGGCTCAGCTACAGCAGGGGATTCTAGGCAATTATTGCATCTTGCGTGAGATCAAGAGGCTTCTGGAGTATTGCATGGGGACCTGGGGAAGGTACCGCGAGGAACATGATGTGCCGACTCCACCCTGACTCTGGCTCTGTAGAAACATGATAGAAGGAGGATTTCAGCTCCTTGTCTCTTTGAGATTACCCCGTGTCAAAGCATGCTGATGAGATGTGTATAAGTTAGTTGCTGTCAGGAATCCAGAAGTGTGCTGAGATCAGTAGAATAAATCCAAAGCAGTAGCTGCAGTAACTGAGAACCAGAGATGGTCTTCCTAGAACCAACTCCTAAATATTAACGCAGGAGAGTAAGAGATAAGAAACCAGAGAGTCTTGTTTATTTCTGCTCAAAAAAGAGAAAGGCATGTTCAGCACTGACAAATTTGCCTTTTTTTCATTATTCCTTTTTCCTAAAGCCAGAGAATCTCTTTCAAAACTAGTTCCCGCAGAATTCCAAGAGGCTGAGAAATGGAGTTGAGCAGAGGAGTTGGCTGTAATTTCCAGCAAACCCAAGTAAAGAATTGTTATCGACAAGGCGTCCGCCAGACCATTAAAAAATCCAGCAGCCATTTTTTCACTCCTGATAATGTGTGAGATAACGGAGTTGGCGGCAGAATGGACAACTCCTGCCTCATTACTCTGACACTGTGCTCAATAGGTTAAAAGAAGTTGCTGCCAGAGGTGGGACCAGAGGGTCTGCAGGGTCTGAGTGATGCACAGGAGCCACCCAGGGAATTCTGGGGGTTGCAGGAGACTTCTGCTGGCAGATCTGTTTGGGAAGCTGGAGACCAAAACCATGGGGGAAAGGCTGTTGCAGCTAGAGGGTAAAAGTGCCCCTGGCTTTCTCACTGCTGAGGTGACAGATCTTCTTCTTTCCTCAGAGAAATGAGTTTCTATACTCTGAATAGTCTCATCCCCTCTAAATGATGGTTTAAACTCTTCATAGCTCTTTTAGTTACTTTAGCAAACTTAATTCTGTGACATTTGGTATGATGGCTTAAATTCTTTTTAAAGCCCAATTTGTTAAGAAAACCAAGGCCTTTGTTAATTTTCTAGAGGGAAACTCCAGCAGAAGACTTTGGTGGAGGATGCGTCTGTGTAAGGAGAAGGTTTCTGAGTGATGACCAGGAGGAGTAACGCATCACCTGTGGTCTGTGACCCTACCCCATCTCTGACCACATAGATGTGACACTACGTCAACTGAAATAATAGAAAACTCCCATTGCTTTCAGTAAGGCTAGATTAAATCCCAAAAGAGAATGGTATGGAGGCAGAAATGCGGCCCATGTGGCCCTTTCCCTTTGATGTCTCATTAGGATTCCTTTGAAAAGAGTCTGACATGGGCATTTCACTTTCCAGCCACGATCTTGGAGACAGTTCAGATCAATAGTGACTGGATCGGCTGCCCTCTCCTCTGTGATCAGAGGGTTTCAAGACATGGACAGATGGGTTCAGGGCATCTCACTGCTTAGATGTCCACATCCTCCTGACCAGAGCCTTTGTTCTAGGCTCAGGGGTGCAATGAAGATGTGGTTGGACCTGCATGCTAAATTATCCTCTCATCCTGTAGGTGATCCAATTAAGCCAAATTTGAAGAGAACCAGAGAAGTTCATACTCTGCCTTGCTGTGCGTGAAGTCAGCAAGTTAATAATGGACATTGATCTCTAGGGCTGTCAGCCTGTCTAGGACTGGGTGGAAGAGATTTCAGATTTTTTTTTTCATCACATCATTAGGTTTCATACTGCAAGCAATAAACTCTATAGCCTGCAGCTGTGAAAACACTAATTTGAAAGCTATTATTTTTGAGAACTTGCTGCTGTATTTATATATATATATGTAAGGTTTTTTTTTTCCCCAAAACTCCAGTATTTCTTTCGGTTTACTTTCCCCCTTTTCTGATTTCTGGACTTTCATATCAATTAGGTTATCTTTTTTCCTCTCTTCCCTCCATTCCCCCTTTTCTTTCTTTCCCTCCCTTTAGTTGCTAGAGCAACAAAAACCTTCAGAGTAGAGGGGATTTACCCAGTTCAGACTCTAAACATACAGTGACACCAAAGTTTTTCCTGTTGGTTATGAAGTTAATACGAGCCCTTCTCATACCTACCCGTCCATTTTGGGTGTATTAATCTAGTATCTTCTTCTCCCTTTCTAGGACTAATTTCTCAGATCTGTTGGCTTCATTCCTACATCTTCAGCCTTGTAAGATCACAAGAATAGCCCTTGGCTAGGACTGAGGGACACTCTCTGGAAAAGGAATTGTCACCCTTCAGTGGTATGTTCAAGAGTTTCTCTCTCCGCTCTCTTTTGTGCCTTCACCCTGTGTTTACTCTCCACAGACATATCACTGCTTTATTGGTCCCTACAGCTCCAGAGCCCTGTGGTAGTTAGTAAAGGCAATCTTTACAGGATAGTTCTTCACCAATGCATCAAAGGGACTCACTGCAAAAGCTGGCTCTGGGAATAAATGTTTTGAAGGCAACAATAATGTTAAACCTAGAGGCAATTTTGTCAGCCTGTTTCTTTTGCATTAATGAAAGGAGACGCAATTCCTGCCCTGTTGCTGTTGTGGGATGGCTATGGTTAAACATGCTGGCATATAGAACCAGGTGATGAAAAGCCACATTTCTGTCTGACTTAAATACAGGCTTGGAAAATAATAACAGGAGTTAAAGTGTGACTAAGCACTTCCAAGAGCTGTCATGCTTGACACTGAAGGCAGCTGGTCATGCCCTTAAAGTCCTTTTTAATAAGATTATTGTGTTGCTCATTATTCAAAGGTCTAGAAAAAGCAATAAATTGTTATGTTTTTATAAAGGTAACTAGCTGCTCAGCTATGTCCTTATTCCTCCTGCACTAGGGCTCCTCAAGGGTCTTCTTTATGATGGCCAGGCTGGACCCATGATATTTAATTTTGGCTGCCAACTTCCTTCTCAGAGTTGGCATTTGTAGAGCCAATGTAATGAGTCTTTGCTTCACCAAAGTCCTTAGGTTTGTGCTCAGATAAGTCAGTAGCACCTGCTTTATGTGTGCGACAGAAGACACACCAGTGCTGTAGGCACTGCAGAACAGCAGCTGGGGAGCTTCAAACCCCAATCCTGAATGGCATCACGTGGTCACTGGCATCCAAGCCTGGGCACAGTCAACCGCAAGGGGTGCTTGATCTGCCCCTGCTATTAATGAACGAAAAGAAATCTCTCCCCAGTCTGAGTCTATGCTGGGCTGGAGAATGAGCCATACAGGAAACCTGATTCTTTCCAATCCTCATGTTCAAATCTCCATGACTGTGATTCATTACTGAGAAACCACTCTGTTCTACCTTTGTATGTTGTAACTAAATTAATATAGCTGTTTTGCGTGTATTGGTGATGATGGCCAATGGTTAGCACACCTGGGATTGAATTAAAAGCCTCTAGAGCTAAGAACATGAGTCACACGTACAGGCTGAGCTCAGGAGTCAACCTTTGTTCCTGGGGCTGAGAAACACAACTCCTGCAGTTGAAGATGTGAGGACTCTGCACAGAGCTGGGTGAACTGGGCCTCCACACCCCATTTCTGTCTTACAGAAGGAAGTTACTGGCTCTGCATCTCACGCACCAACACTGACGCATTCATGGGACTGGGAGCCCAAGTATGTGGGGATGCTGGGGTTGGGTGTACTGGCTCAAAAGAAGTGTGGCCAGCAGGTCGAGGGAGGTGATTCCGCCCCTCTACTCTGCTCTGATGAGACCCTGCCTGAAGTACTGCATCCAGCTCTGGACTCCTCAAAACAGGAAGGACATGGACCTGTTGGAACGGGTCCAGAGGAGGCCATGAAGATGATCTAAGGGATGGAACACCTCTGGTGTGAGGACAGGTGAAGAGAGTTGGCATTGTTCAGCCCAGAGAAGGGAAGGCTCCAGGGAGACCCTTCAAAGAGGGGCTGCCAGAGAGATGGGGAGGGACTCTATCAGGGAGTGGAGCAATAAGACAAGGGGTAATGGTTTTAAACTGAAAGAGGGGAGATTTAGATTAGATATTAGGAAGAAATTCTTTACTGTGAGGGTGATGAGGCACTGGAACAGGTTGCCCAGAGAAGCTGTGGCTGCCCCATCCCTGGAGGTGTTCAAGACCAGGCTGGATTGGGCTTTGAGCAACCTAGTCTGGTGGGAAGTGTCCTTGCCCATGGCAGGGGGGCTGGAACTCAATGACCTTTAAGGTCCCTTCCAACCCAAACCATTCTACGATTCTGTATGTGACTCCTCCCATTCTCTATCGAGCTCTCTGGAAAGGATGAATACATTTGAGATTACACACATAAAAGGGTTTGAAGGTATATGTTCAGTGGCAGACAGTCATTCACAAGGGTTAGTCTCCACCTGGGGACCTGAATTCATCTTCTAGCTGCTGGTACTAGAAGATACTAGAGAGACTGCGGCAACCATATCTGTATGAAAGTACTGTGCATTGCAGCAAGTGGAATCAAAACTAAATTTCATTTGGAAGAGAAAAGGAACTGGAAAAGATGGTTTGTCTTGAGGATTTGGGTAGAACAATTTAAGCACAATGGCAGCAATGAAAAGAGGGTTACTTCTTTTGCGATGGACAAAGCAATCCTGTATTAGACAGCACTTGCTCTTCGAAAACTTTGCCAAGTCTTCTACTTGTATTATGTCTGTAAATCATTTGGATCCAGAGTGTGTCCACTGTGACAGCTTTAGGAAGAAGTGTACGTACTGAGGAAGGCTGGGGTGATGCTGACATTTGGCAGCATGGTCTAACTGCTCTGTCAGGAGGGACTCAGCACCTACCTTGGCCCATGTAGACAGGGTTTAATGTATGGACACTGGTCCCTGGTCCCCAGCTGGCTCTGATCAGTGATGCTGGAAACCCTCGACAACAAATATGCAACCAGTTTCAGTCTTTGAAGGAAAATGTGCTTACTACTAAAACTAAAACTAAAATCACAGCAGATGGTACCTTGACAGCTGCTGGCATAGACTGGCCATGCCACAGAGGTGAAACTCCCCTCTGCTGCCACCCAGAAGCACCCTCCTAAACTGGGGCTGATGGGAATTTAAGTGCTGTTTGTGTTCATATTTCCTCCGTTGTGTGGCACATGTCCAGCATTATTCACTAACTGTAAGCAGCAGAAATCACTGTGACTTTAGAAATGAATTCTCTCTCTCTCTCTTTTTAATGGATTAGGCTTTTGGATACAATGAATTCAGGTTCATTTTCAGCTTGGAGAATATGAGCTTAATCTGTCTCTGACTTCTTTGAATCTGTGGAAATAAGAATAAAACATGACCCTTCACATCCCCAATGGCTCAAACTGAATTGAAGTAGGTGATTATTTAAGGTTCAGAACAGGTTAGCTATCTCTTCTGTTGTACTGACAAGTCTCTCTCTCTCTTCATCTCTTTCTTACTTTTCTTTGTCTAGAAGGATGTTCTGGCCAAGCCCTGGAAAAAAAGACATGACAAAACCAAAGCCAAAAATTACCTGAAACAGAGTGAAAGTACCAGGAATCTGGTAAGAAAACATATTCTCAGGGGCCAAGTGATCTGGATAATCAACAAAGCTCAGGAATTACTTAGTGACTGTTTGGTGTTTACTGTCTCTGTTTGGTTTTGGTTTTTTGTTTAAAGGTGAAGTGTTTGGGGTAGCCTAGACTGGACTTATTTTTGTTAATAAGCATATTAAGTTTGTCTCAACAGAGAGACATTAAAAAAAAAAATAAAATCACTGCTGTAGTGCAGCTCTGTCCATCTATGATGGTTCAGTCTACAGATCTCAACCCACCATTGAATTTTAGGGTTCCAACACAATTTATTGGCTTTCTAAACATTTTTGCTGTCACTGGCAGCTCTTGGTATTTGGGATCAATCTATAACAACTTCTAAAATCTGCTCTTTGCATACCGGTTGTTTCTACTGGTTCTCTCTAACTCCTCTGTGCAGAACTGGTGTTGGAAAGGTTTGAGTGCCAGTCTCAGCCATCACAGATCAAGACACACCCCTTTTTGCAGTAAAAGGCTGGAGCACTTTCTACCGTTGCATTTAACTAGAAGTCACTCTCCCTGTTTTTTTTTTTTTGGTTGGTTTTCTTTTTTTTTTTTTTTTGTGGCAGAAAATCAATGCCATAATAGCTATTCCTTTTTGGCAAGAGATTGATAGCATTGGCCAGCACCCAGCATAATGCAAGCTGGAGATACAGAGTTCTGCCAATGTACCTTAAACCTCCTGACCTTCAGCATCTCAGGATTTCCAATCCCAAGAAGAGAGCTTTCAGGAGAAGAGATTGATAATTTTGCCTGGCTGCAAGACAGTGTCCAAGAAAGAGCCCCAGTGGGAAACTGAAAACCTCCTCTGTGTTGCTTTTGCTTTCACAGTAAGGTAAATAATGGCTGACGCCACTGAAGCCGAGGGAACTGACTACCAAAACTAGGGCTAAACCCAGCAAAATCAGTCCTCCAACACGCGTCCTGGCTCCAGGACTGCGCTGTGTAGAGTTTGCTCACAAAGGTCTATATTGGATGAAAACAAGCATGTGCTTGGTGTGATTTTTTGCCCTGCAGATCAGCCTGTGTTTTGGAGAGTGGCTCCTTGTGGATGCCCATATGCTGTTCCCCCATGGGCTACCCACTTAGGTGCACGTTAGCCCTGGTGGTCCAAGGCAGCCGGACTGTGTGACCCTTGCAGGTTGTCATAAGACTGGAGTTGCAGTTCAGCATCTCTTGGCTTCTGGGAGTACAACTTGGGCTGATTTTCCCCTGACTAACCTGCTGCGTTGTTGATGTACCAAGGCAAACTCACCCCATTCTTCAGACATTAGCATTTCACTTCTTGCTGAACGGAAAGGTTTGGTTCACTAGTCAAAGCACGGCTCTGGGAGCCAAAAGTGCTGACATCTCGGTCTGCCTTGAGCAATGACTTACCACATGACCTTGTCCCACATGCTCTGCCTTTATTTTCCCATCTGTAAAAATGGGTTTACGAATTCTCAGCAATCCGCCTTTCCAAGACTGTTTACTAACATGCAGAGCTGTAATTTTTCCCGTTTATTGCTCACTTGACTTGCTTCATGAACTAGAGTGGGCTGCTGGATGTAATGATGCAAAAGAAACATTACCCCAAGCTGATCCCCATAATATAATTTCACCATGAAATACGACTTCTGATGAGATATTGAACACAAGGACACTGATGCATTGCTATATCTTTTCACTCCCTTCAGCTTAAAGCTTGCAGTCCTGTTGTCTACAGCATAGCTGCTGCTCTAATCCTTCATGTATTACTTTCACTTAATCTGAGAAAATTCCTTCAAGGGGATATTGTGTTGTGCATCTGTATCATTTTTTTTTCTTTATAGTGAATGAAACCACCCTGCTCACATGCTAACAGACTTCTGAGGAGTGGAAGGGTACTGTTATTTCATAGGTCTCAGATCAAGTGCATCCCTTACAATTCTTGAATCTGATCTTCTGCATAGCCAGACTATTGAATTTTATGAAAAGATTTCTGCATCAGTGTATATTTTATATATTTTTGCTCTGTTTTGTTTTTTTAAAAAAACAGCGGCAGACAGCATCTCTTCAGACATGAGTGTTAGGAAAAAAAGGAAAAGCAAGAGTTAAGCTAAACTGGAAAGTGACAGTGTACCAGATGCATTGACACTAATGTGCCTCTTTAGAGTTCGAGCCTAAAGGCTTTGTGTGCGATGATAAATATATTTGTTTTGGTTGCTGGAGGTGCCCTTAAATTATTAAAAGACAAAACAGAAAAAGGCCTTTTCATTTTCTAGACCCATTAACTTGTTTCACTGGCCATGAAAGACTCAAAAAAGGGGTCAGAATTGAAAAATCAAGGCTCAGACCACCCTAAATGTAGTTATAATTTTCAACCTTTTGTTGTGTTTCACGTTCCTATTTATCTAGGTCCAGTTAGCAATGCCACTTCATCATAAACCCCACAACCTCTGGCTGATGCAAATTTTTTTTATAATAAAAGAACAGAAATACCTCATTTTCAATATTTCCTTCTATTGATTTTGTGTATGTGTGTGAGGGAGAGAGAGAGGGAAAGAAAAATGCAGTTGTGATAAAATAATAACACAGTAGCAGTATAATTTTAGCTAAAGGAAAAATGTTAAAGGGGAAAAAATATTCTGTCTCTGTGAAGTTCTTTGACACAGTTGGAGGCATATTTTGGGCTAAACTTTTTGAAGTGGAGATTCACCTCCATCATGTATTACCTTTTATCTATTCAGGCTGCATTTTGCTTGCTGGTGCCCATTCATTTAACCCTTTGCTCTCTCCATAGCTTTCCAGATCACAGAACTTTTTAAAAAGGCAAGACCTTATCTGGATCTTGTGGAGCTCCACATTGACTTCTTCTTTTTCTTTTTTTTTTTTTTTTTTTTCCAAATTGGAAATAAACCATTTGGTTGCCTGCCGCAGATCTTCTCGATGTTCCGTCACAGTACACAGAACTCATGGCTCAACTCAACCTGGTAGAGGTCAACATAATGGCTTGTATCTGTCAGCTCACTATGTCCTTCTCCACCTCTGTCCACATGCTCTCAGGTAAGACTGAATGCTGATAAACAGATACCAAAGTTTGGGTCTCTTAGTTCTGAAAATATTAGCCTTTAAAAAAAAAAAATTAGAAAGTTTATTCACTGATTACTGTAAGAAACATCACGAGGAACATTATGGCATTATGGGACAGGGAACAACTTCGCAGGCTCAGTTAGTAATGCAGTCTCACTCAAGGTCCTTGACCACTTCTGACAGCAACCTCCTAACTGATGCCAATAAAAGAACAATATCCTGTATAAAGACATGCACTTTTGGAGGAAAACCAAGTAAATCAGATACATCTGCTTTCCTGAGTTCTATGCAATGAATCTGTGCAACTAAATGCCAAGCAGAGTAGCACAGAGAGCTCAGGGTCCCTTGCAGTCCTACATATTTTGATATCAGCAAGGCCTGTAGCAAATAAATGTGTATAGGATGCTCAGTAGGACTGCTTGTCTTGGGACACAGGAGAGCTTAGCAACATTTTCAAAACCAAGGTTAGTGAGATGCTGGGTAGGGGCTAAACTGAAGACATGGAGTTGATGAGATTCATGGTTAATGAAGCACCGATTCAAAGAAATGGAGGTGACTTCTTTTCTTCTGGCAGGGAAAGTTTGCTATGCTCTTCACCCACATCTTTGAATGCCTTTTCTATACTCCACGCACCTGCTCCCCTCAATGCATCAAAGGCCTATATGTAGGGTTGGTCCTACTGACCCCAACTGATGTGTACATAATGTATATGGGCACATCCTGTGATCAGACTAGGAGCAAGAACTCAGAAAGTCTTGAATGAAGAAATATCAGGGAACAGTTAAGCCTTGGAGGAAGTTTAGGCAGGCACTGAAAAAGCAAATGCCACAGCAGTCAGTGGTGTTCAGATGCCTGAGGATGGAGAACAGCACCTGCCACCCATCCTGAAATGAAAAGGGCTAAATAAAACTAAAGACAGTGGTTCCCTAAATCAGTAAAATATCCTGTGAA
This sequence comes from Limnodromus scolopaceus, assembly GCA_028565335.1. NCBI lineage: Eukaryota > Metazoa > Chordata > Aves > Charadriiformes > Scolopacidae > Limnodromus > Limnodromus scolopaceus. Next base: position 154,617,799 of record JAOXNO010000013.1, on the reverse strand, counting down.
CTTTTAAGTAGCTGGCTTTACCACAGTAAAAGCTATTTATTTATTTTTTAAACTCTATTCTTTCAGGCTAAGGAAGGTCTTTAACTATGATAACCCATGATGATCTTTAGCCCATTAAACACATAATAAAACAGTATTACATCTCCCTTGTTAGTGGTTTGCTCAGTACACGGCATTTTAAAATATCAAGTCCCATTCATTTCACAGGTACCTTCACCACAGGTAGTGGAACAACATTTTAAAGGTGCTGTGAAAGAAAACCTGGGCAATCAAATATAGATATACTTGAATGCAATTACAGCAGCAAATGATTGTGTACCAGTGAATCTTGGTTTAATCTAAGCTATGCAATCACCTTCTGTACCCTTTTCAGTATCTTATTATTAACCTCCTGTCTATGGAAAAACCACTCTCAAAATGAAGGAGCAAATGAAAGTAGTTTTAATGTTAGGCTTTAAATCTTAGCTGGGTCTTTATTCAGGAACAAGCACATTCAGAGCTGACAGTGCAGCCTATAAAGCTACCTAACACTTTCACTTCTATATGACCCCTCTTTTCAAAAGTTTTGCCAGACTTTCATGCAATCATGAAATAACTTTAACTGCTTTGGCTGAAATGTCATGTCTGGTTATTTCTGAGCTACTTCTTTCTGGGGTTTTGTTTGGTTGGTTGGTTGGTTCGGTTTGTGTTTTTTTTTAAATATTACTTTTTCTCCAAAAAACTGTGCCATAATTTCAGCAAAAATTATTTGGCTGTAAAAAGTAGCAAGAAAATGGAAAAACTACTTGTTTTGCTCAGGTCCTGAGATTTTTCAGGAAGCTGAGCATCCAGATGTTCCACGGCAGACATGACGTCCTCCTTGTGCCAGGGATGTGCCTTCTGCTACTCCTATTAAAATTCATCCCCATTAATTTTGGTTATGAGCTGCTGAAATATCTGTTTGCACATAGTCAGTAGGGATATATTGGTGTCTACATGCTGCATTCTGCTAAGATGCCACCCACTGTGAGTGTGCTCTACTCCCTCACTATACCTCCTTGTTCACAGGACGGGTGTAAAACTATTTGAAATCTGTATGGCTAAATGTGTTAATCTACAATGCAGACATCTCCATCTCTGTCTGAGAAACCCACTCTTCCTTTATAGACAGTGTAGAGCTGATCCATATGGTCAATGGAGCTCAGGATATGATACATTTCACCCTGTCTCTGGCCAGATCTATCCTGAATCCCAAGCTCTCCGTGGGAACACCACTAGCTCTCCATGGAGGATAAAAGCTCAGGCACAGACATCTACATTGTGGGAAGGTGAAGTTAGTTGAGATTAATTTTGCTTGAAGTAACTGATTAGTCCAGTACTGTAGGGACTGAGCAGTAACATTTCCTGGGAATCTGACATAATCAAATATTTAGACGGAGAAATTACTTGCCTGGACGTTTGTTCAGCATCACTTCTGGGTGGAATTTTTGACACTATTTCTTCCCAAATTAACTCAAGCTACTGGGGATTTCAGGCCCATTCCAACTTCTCTAATGGAATGAGAAAAAGAAGAAAGAAGCTGCAAACCTATGAAAGGATCAATCTAGCCAGATGCAGTGAGGTGCCAGTGGAAATTTTTATTGTGCAAAGACTAAGAGCAAAAGGAACAAACTGACATTTTAAAACTAAGACTTCTTCTGTGCTAGAAAAAAAATTCTCTCTTGAACACATAAATGCAATTTAAAAAAAAAGAGAAAGAGTTTAAATATTTGGAGAACAGTTATGGAAATTGATTCAAGGAGGAAATATAAGACCTGGACTCACATAAACTCAACTAGGAATGCTTACTGTTAAAATATATGTCTAACAGCCAGCAGAATACAACAACCTAATTAAAGTACCATCTTATATTGTGGCTCTGGACTTTTAGACTCAAATTCTGCTGATGCTGTGGTCTACCAGGCTTGTTAAATTAGCTTGGATGTGCCTTATTAACAGCAGGAAAGCCTGCAGGTGGTCACTTTTTGCGTACGCATTGAGCTTCCCTCCTCTATTTGCTCTCATGATGGACATTACCTAGTGCTCAAGAAGCTAAAATGACACTTCAGAAGAAACTGGTACCAATAGTGTCTCAAGACTCTACATTCTCCTTTCTCCCAAGCCTGCTAAATTAATTTTAATTCCTTCCCCATGTTCTGATTCCTATATGAGTTCTAGAAAGAGCCAAGCATGGAGATGATCCTCTCTTCTCCAACAGGCAGGAAATGCAAGAACTGCAGAGGTGCCAGGAGAAATTGCTGTCACTGCAAAAGCTGGCCCGAGAAACGCTGTTCCTTTGGAGGCAGACATACATCTACTCCATCAGCACAAGAAATAGCTGTTCTTGGACATTCCTCTCCAGGAGCCAATGAAAGAAGAAAGAACAGTCAATCCACAGAGCTACTTCCTAAAGACCAGTAAAGGATGACAGTAAAGAATGAGGAGTTAAGTAGTCTTGTGATAAACTGAGGATGCAGATACACAACCAGCAAATTCCCTGGTCTCCTGATACATGCCTTGGGCTCTCCCAGTCTCTCAGTTGTCATCTGTCTGCGTGTTACTGCTGTAGAAGCTGGTTTCTCAATAAGCAGCACCTGCAATGCAGCGAGAGCCTTGGAGGAGCGATCTCTGGTGGCAGGCGGGGGGAAGCTTGACTAAACTGGTAGCCTCTGTTGCAGCCTCTGTGAACTGCTCATCCAGAAACTTCTCAGCTGTTTGTTAGCTTCTGCACTTGAGAGCATGACTATCCCTGGTGTTGCTGAAGAGTCTGTTTACCGCTACAACCCTTAATGGGATACAGCATGTCTCTGCTGCGTGTTCTACCAGCCCTAACTGCAAAAGGGAGGAGGGGAAGAAAGGGGTAGGGCTTCACTCCTCCTTCCTTTTCCCATTAGGAGAGTTGGGAGAGAACCAGTCTTCTGTCATGAATGGGTGCTGCATGGGGATACTGGGCTCTGCCAGTCCCTTCAGTATCTTCACACCTTGCCCTAAAAAAATGTGGAAAGGCTTGATGATTCAGTAGCACTTGCCAGTTATAGGCATTTCCAGCAACCTAAACAGATTCATCAGTAACTTTATAACGATTGTCATACGAATATTGCTACTGATAACCCTGTAAGCAATCATCACGGCTTTCATGAGTTTGTGCAGGGTGTCAAGGAAGGAATGGTGAGTAACTGGTGCTACATTTTATTTGGAAGTGCTCTTCACTGGTGGCGTCATACACTTGGAAGACTGGGGCGGAATCAAGAATGAAATGGATTGCTGCAGATGGCAAAATATCTCATTGGTCACCACAAATGAAAAATGTGTCTCCAACACCTACTCTTCTCTACTGCAGCTGTTGCCTGGTCTCAGGCTTCACAGGTATAGGTGAAGATTATTTCTTATTTGTGAACTTGGGAAAAATGTGCTGAGATATTTCAGGGAGAGAAAATTAATAGTTATGACATGGCTTCTAGACTGAAAGACCTGATTTAAATATGGTGCTCAGTGTGAGTACAGCAAAGAATAGGGGGACTAAGGGTGAAGGTCAAAGTGGTCAGAATTTGTGATGACTTAGTCTGGTGTTTGTGTGTGTGCGTGTTGTTGGTTCTCTTCCATCCATGAAATGAGCATCCGAAACTAATGAGTTTGACTAAGAAAGACAGGCTACAGTCCTCTTTTGGAACAGGAAGGGTGTTCTGTCCACTCCCAGAACACAAGAGTGTTTGAAAGTAAAAATGGCTCTTTTTGTCTATTCACAAGGAGTATAAGTTACCTTAAAAATGTATCCTCTTCTCTGGCTGCCAGAGAGGACTTGCTCCCCTACATGCCATTTGATCTTTTCCATAGCTCTTGCTACTATTTTTCTCACTTTCAGGCTCCCTTGTGCATCCAAACTTTTCTTCAATCCTTCAGTGTCCTCCTGATTTCCATACAACTCCTTTATTTTTTAACAGAGGTGTTACCCTGAGAATGAGGAAGGTCTTGACCTGTACAATATGACTTTATCCCAGAAGATACCATACCGATGAGGAGATGGGAAATTGTAGTGTGAAGAAAGTTACCACATCTCCTCTGTTCTGACTGCCAATCGAGTCGTCAGAAAGTCTCACAGCCATCAATGTACTCATAAGGTTATTTTCCAACCTGGGGAGTCCAGTTAGAGTGGAAAATATTCCTTTGATTTATGGTCCTCTAGTCAGCTCATAAATTAACATTTGCGTTGGCAGCTTCAATATGTGCCTTTTACATCTGAAGGCTGCAGGTAGCAGAGAGTGACAGGAAGGCATCAGACTAAGATGTGTAAAACATACAGAAACTGTGTTTATTTTCCATGTCTCAACTGAGAAGACATTTCACTATGAGTGTTATACCATGGCTCTTTAAATGCTTTATTATTTATAGACATGACTTGGATAGTATTGAAAGCAAGATTTCTGGGTGACAGTAAATGGTGAGGAAAGGTAAATAATGAAGAACAATGCAGTTAGACACAAAAGGTCTTAGATCATTTAAGTAATTGGGCAAAAAGATGACAAATCCAGTTCGGTTCAGATAAATGTAAAATAATGAGTCTCGGAGCAAAGAATATCAAGAGAGAATATGTTAACTAGGAGAATGCCACAGCATACTGACTAGCAAAGAGATCTGGGAGCTAATGGAGAGAAATCTCCTTAATGTTCAGGATATAACTGCTCCTGAATGGGTGGAGTCACAAAGGAATAAGAAAAGAGGCAAGAACTGAATTTTTCATAGACATAAAACCCTCTTAGGTTATCTTGTCCATCCCCTTGCATCAGCTGAGAGACAATTCTTCCTGCAAAGAACCCTATTATGTTGAATTATGAGGACTGTCAAGGTGATTTATAAGACAGATTTAGTAAGAGTATGAACATTTTTGCTAGCCAACACAAAAAGCTGAAAGTTTTGGATGAGATTCTAACCTCGCTGACACAAATGTAGATAAAGTCACTTGGGCAATTTTGAGCACAATCTCTCATGCTATACAGATGTATATATGCACTTATTTATTCTCAGAACTGGAATTTTACTCCAGGTAACACTGTGATTTTAGCTACAGCTGAGACAATACAGAATCTGGTGAAGCTGGGTTTTCTATCAGGGACCTGTGAAGACCAAGATGGCTTAAGACTGGTGATTGGAATCCTACCCCCTGTCTTGCATGGCTGCTGCATGGTGACTCAGTTCAGATGAGAGCAGGTTATCTGATTTCTCAGCAGACCCGCCGATTTCAGAAGATATTACTGGAGAGTGAAAAGAGTAGGAGTTGACTCTTGCAGTAAGAATATAAACATGAAAAACAAGAATCAAGCCCAAAATTGTGAGCTTAAACCCCTATTTTCAACTCCCTCTAGAAAGATGCACATCTTCTATTGGTGTGTATTTGACACCAATGTTTTCCAGGTTCTTGAATTTCCACTCTGGTTTTGTGCTCTGCTGCTGGAACCTACACTGAAGTCCATATGGGATCCAGAAAAAAAGTTCAAATTCCTTGTTTTATTTGGGAAGTAGAACACCTAGATTCTGATCTTCCTCCAAGGGCTGGTCATACACTTTATTTTTAACAGGCACAGAAGCAGTGAGAGGAACCCAGACCTCCCCTTTCCCCATCAGTGCTGTCATGAGCAGACTGTAATTCTCTTGTGCTTCTGCCCAATGGGGCAATGAAGGTTGTGCTCCTTTCTTCTTTTGACATAAGGAGTGGAGACCACCTCCCCAAACCTCCTTCTGAAGCCTGGAGTTATGGATATGGGTGAGATATGTTTTGCTTTGAGGGGAACACTGATGTCAGCATCTCTGTTAAATACCACAGAAATGACAACTGTGAGTAGTACAGCATTGCTCTGAAACAGAGAGAAATTCTTGTTCATGTCTTTCAGAGGATAAACCTACGTTGCTTCTTCAGGGAGGGCTGCGGGGCAGTCTCACAATCTCCCTGTACAGTGCTACAGGGACTCAGCACTGAGTGCTCAGTCCCGGATCTCAGACGCCTAGGATCCTGCATCACAGGCAGCTATTATGGTGCCTACATCTTTCCATGGAAAAAGCCTGAAATCCATAAGTGATCTTAGTGCAAAATTAACAAGGTAATCTAATCAGAGCATTGTCATTTTGTTAATTCAGCCTTGGACAAACTTACCTCTAGGTAAACAATAGCTGCAATATCCTTTTTTCATGTCAATGAGGTATATATTCTACTGCATCATTCACCTCTGTCAGTTCTTATTTTCAAACCTTGCTGGGGACCAGAAAATGCTTACACCATTAGACATGGGCAATTTAAGAAACGAACACTCAATTGGAGTTTGAGATGTTAATTAAATGTTGATTTCCTGATCTCTAGTTCCCTTTTTTTTGGTTTTCTGTTGGCATCAGTCTGGGCAGTACTTCTGAGGGGGTAATGCAGAGGCTTGTTAAGGTAGAAATAAATAATGCAGAGTAGGATGGAAGCAGGACTGATGTGCTGCTGCACATTGCACTACAGTGGGCACTAAACCCTTTGTATAAATGGTCTATTTAACAAGGATTTTCCAAGAGATGTACTGAAGATGTGAGAAGTGGAGGCAAACCCTTGATCCAACACAAACTTTCCATACCATTCTTGCAAAGGTACTTCTGGCTGCGTATCACTGCTTGTAAAACCTATACACACACAAACACAGCATGTATGCACAGACCTTCCCCTTCTCCCAGGGGCAGGATACCAATAAATGCATTAAAACTCTCTATATGGCACTCAGGGACATGGTTTAGTGGTGGGCTTGGCAGTGCTAGGCTTACTGTTGGACTCAATCTTAAAGGTCTTTTCCAACCTAAATGATTCTATGATTTCTGATAGCTTGGCCTTGAGAGCCTTTAAAATGCTTGTGAGACTTTTTTGCCACTTAATTCCTTGTATGCTATTTCTCTAAGGTGTGTTGTTTGGGGGGAGACACTAGACAGCTGAAACCCACTGTAGCTTTAATGTTTTGTGGAAAAAAAATTCTTTATGATGAGGTACTGACTTTCTGGAGCAGTACCAGAATAATGCTATTTTATTTATTGATCTTATTTTCTTTCAAAGCTGTGGTTACTGTCCGTGTCTAATATAGCTGCTAACAAGACTCAGTGGCAATTTGTTTCCTTCTGATGCCTTATTCACAAGGCCCTCAAAAAGTGTGACATCACATTGGCTTTCCAACATATAAATCAAATGGGGTTTGTTGCTCTTTGGTCTGCTGCAGGTTCCAAATACCTTTACTTGGTTATCAAATGGATGCCAGTGTTCAGTTACATGATTATCAGGTATTCATTTAACCTTTTTGACACATCAAAATGTCAAATGCTTCAAGATGCCTCCCCATTTTGAATACGAAGCTACAGAACTTTCTCTTAAACCCTGATGTGTGTTAACAGCTCTAGGATGCTGTTGTTTTAAATACTATATGCGGCTTTAAAACAAGATGATACTCTGCTTAGTACTAATGAACAGCTCCTAAAGCCTACCAGCTATATAGACAAAGATAATTACAGTTCCCTCTGATGGGAAATCTCTGACTGTAGCCAAGCACAGAGAGAACAGGATGCTGAAGAATCTTTCTGGTAGGCAGCTAGTGTCCTGGCTTGAAAATTTACCTTCTTGTGAAGCATAAAGAGCAAATCCTGACATGGGGTATGAACAGACTATGAACCCTGGGTTTCTGTGGGCATGGGAGATAACCTGACCTGAGGAACAAAACTGAGCAATTCTACATGAGGTTGCTGTTAACTATCTATCATTTTCTCCATCAATGAACCCCTTCTGCAGTGATGCAGATGGCATTCTCCCTTTTAGAGGAGATGTCCCAACACACATATGATCACCAAGACATAATGATATTCATATAGTCACATCCAGGATCATATCCCACCAGCCCAGACCCTGGATTAATGTAAATTTGAGATATTCCACATTTAAAATACACAGTAAGATTCTTTCAAAGATCTGTGTGAAACGTCCCAGTGGGATGATATGTTGTACTGAGGGAGCAAGAGCAAAAGAGAATTGAACACAGAGAGATACACAAGATAATAATTTCTATAGGATCAATGTGTGTCATGTAGCACATTTTATTGGAAACAAAAAGCATATCTCTAGCAACTAACTACTAGGGCCAGTTCTGTAGAGGAAAAATGGTGTTCTTTCCCTTTAATTTTTCAAATCAAAAGTAGATATCTTTCCAGAAGACATGGTTTATTTCAAAGAGGAAGGGGGAACTGAATGCAGCAGCTGCTGTCTGGAAATCCTGAGAGCTGGTTACAGTAGTCCCCTTCAACTTGAAAACCCTGGATGAAGTCCCAGGGTTTTAGAACAGGAGAGGATGGGATTTTAGCACATCAAGTGATGACATCCTGATTGTGCATCCAAAAGATATATGCATATATCTGTATTTTACATTAAATCAAAATTTGAAAGATAGTTAATTTGTTTTGTGTCACTCAAAACAGGAAGGACTCCAGAATCAGCTGCAATGGGCAAGTACAACAAGTGTTTTGATGGAAAGGTGTCCAGTAGCATCACAGATGGATGAAGGTAGCAGCTGCTGGAATGCTGGACTTGAGTCAGAAAGGCCAGAGGATACTATCTGTAAGCCTTGCTGCTGAACTTTGGTAACAGGATCAGAGCAGGACAAGAAGTAGTACTGTCGTAGAGGAGGAGCAACGTGGGCTGATTTTTGACAGAACGGGCTGAGATCAGCTACACTGCTGCATTTAGTGTCAAAGCATGCTTTCTAATCCTGGGTCTGTAGTAGGACATATTATCATGGATTGGCATATTTACAGTGATGGAAATTACTACCTAGGCTTGAAGTAAAGTGTATAAAATGCATTGTAAATGTAGTGTGTGTGTGCATAGTGTGTATATATATAAAAAAATTTGGTTGGCATTGACTATGTGGTGTTTTAAACACTTGAACGTGAAATGCACATCCATGGAGAATTTGGACAATTGGCATCTGTTTTGTATGACAGTACATGGAGCTGTGATCCAGTTAAGGAACTGGAGAGGAGCTACATTCAGCCAAAGGAGACCAGAATTTTCCTACAGGTTCTATTGAGATAACTTGACTGATGGAACCACCTTGGGCAAAATCAGTGTAAATCTGCATGCCTCGTTTTTGCAATCAATAAAATAGGGACATTGTAGCATGCTCTGGGAATAGAATGAAATCTACAGTAGCCAAAACCTTGATGTCAGAGTTAGGAGACTCAGTATGAGTGTGGGATCTGTGGCCTTATGGATGACTAAAGGACACACTCCTTGCCTAAAAAGAGGATTAGAAGCTTCTCGTGCCTTTTACTGCTCCAGCAGGACATTGCTATTGGTGAAGCCTCTGATTAAGAAGCAGTACTTGAGAGATAACAAATTTTCAGTGATTACCATGGGAACCACAAACGATTTCATAAGGGTGGAGAAATTATAAAAAGTTCTAATTGAGAGAGGATGAGGCTTAAAACTGTTTCTATGGAAACCAGAGGTGGCATCCAAAAAAAGTGTGTGTACTAATCTGATAGTCTGATTGGCAGGTAATTGCTTCAGTGTTGGAGTGGTAGAAGCCTTGGGTTGTGAGATGAAGTGTCCATCACACAAATATATGAAAACCATCATCTTCTGAAGAGGAGCTGGAGTCTCAAACTCTTTCCCTCCCAGAAGAATATGCTCATCACTCAATAGGTGATTCATTTTCATTCTTGTCTCTGTGCTGAGTGAATCTGGTTTGGTTGTTTCTCAATATTTTTTTTCTTGGCAATGTGGAACACCTTCAACAGAGGTGATGGATGGAGCTGCTCCCTCACCTTACCCAAAGGGTAGAAGTCATGAGGAGGGTTTTAAGGACAGCTGGAGATAGGGTGCTTTTACGGATAGCAGATGTGGGCTCCAGTGTCCTTCTTCTCAGACAGAAAAAGAAATGAACACAGGCTTCCAGCCTTCAGTAAGTCCTCTGAATAGTTGGATGAGACACTTGCCTGTGTTTTCCAGGACTTCAATTTCTTCTGACTGACTGGCTAATATCCAGCTAAGCTCAGTTCACAGAATTCAGAATTTCTGCAGTACTTTTACTTGTCAGATCACAGTGGAAATCCGAAGGACACAATGTCCCGTTTGACCTGTTAAGGAACCTACGGGCGTACAATAAACCATCTAACCTAGTATTTATATCTACCAGAACCATTTGCTTTTAGGGCAAGTGGAAAACTGTTGTCAAGAGTTCTGGGGAAGACATAGGATGAGCAAATCAAATCTTTGCTCTCTTTCGTGGGGCTACAGCCCAAGTACATTACGATATCCTTCAGCTTGATGCCTGAAGAAGGAAAATAACATAACACTGTTGTCAGTAAATTAGATAAATAACAGGCCTTTGGCCAGCTGCAAGTTGCTGAAGTCCTCAGCAAAATCTTTGCCAGCTCAGTGGTTTGGCAGACACATACTTTCCTCCTCTGAGCTCACCAAATTCATTTCTCCATTCAGCAGATGTAGACAGAAAAGCTTAGCTTTTTGAAATATGTTATGGGTCTGAGGTATTTTGAAAGAAGATAAGCCTTTCTGCTGAAAGACATAGAAGACTGGTCTTCAATCTCTGTTCATGGGCCTCACACTGGTACCCATAATCATGATCTAAATGAAGTATTGCAAAGGCATTAGGAGAAAAGTATCCCTTAACTTAGCTAATGTACATTTAGAGAATTTACTTTGCCTATTTTTTGATCATAGAAATACTAGTGCTGGTAATTCCATTCTAGGCTGGAGCCATCTGTAGAGTGGTCACACTTCCTGTGATCAGCGGCCAAACTTTTAGGCAAATTTTTGTCCAGAATGGCTTCTATGTCATAATTTCTGCATGCTCCAGCATAAATTGGATTTGAAATGGTGTAACAAAGGTACTTAAGGAGATCAGGGAGATTTCTTGCTCCGCTTTTCGTCTGGTCATTTTAGATTCATCTTGGATCAAGCTTCACTCTGTGTTTTATATATAGGACTAAGTTTAGGTGAGTCATATACACGCCCCACCTTTGTAAAACATTGAAATGTCTAGCTGGATAATAAGCTTAAGCAGTAACCTTTCAAGGATTCTCACTTTATAGTATGATAAAAAGATTGCTTTGCATAGGCTAAAGGGCTCAGAGAAGTGACGAGGATGGTGGTGACATCTTAGAAGACTCTTAGAATAATGCCACACTAACAGGCAGCATGCAACTGAAAGGGCTCTCAGGTGGTCACTCTGCCTCATGGTTCAGTGAATCCATCACTGCTTGCGCCACACGGTAACTTTTAACAGCTTTTCACAAAAATGGGACAGTAAACTAAACAGAGGGGCTGAAGAAAATGACAGGAGCTGTAGCTCAGTGCAGGAACACTCAGGGCTCCATCCTCCTCACTCAGCCTGGGTAGTCTTAGTGTTATTTTTTCCTCCCAAAACCTGTACATTTGTGCATTTTCATGTATGTTTTCATTCCCATTGCCACCGGTGGGCAAGAAGACAGAAGAAACAAACTTGACCAAGCCATACTTCTGGTTGGATGCTTGCACATCTGCTGTTTTTCTGATACACTCATGGATGGTGCTGGTCTCTGCCCTGTCTATTATGAACCATGCAAAATTTTCCCAGCAACCGAATCATTAATCCATATTTCATTTCATTTCATTTTAGATCTTGAAATTGGACTTCTCAGAACTGCATGTCTGCATGGGGAAGGTGTGTAATAACCTTATTTATATACATGCTCAATAGAAAACAATAGTGAAAGTTTCTGGTTTATGCAGGTGAGCATTTCTGTGTGGGTTTTGCAGGTGGTGCTTCATCCTTTCCATTCCTTTCCTTTCTATGCAAAAAAATATATGTTCCACTAGCTACAGAACTATCAAAGTTGTGGAGCTGCAAAAAAGGCTGAAATCCTCTACCGTAGAAGACAAAAGACAGCATCTACCACCTGATGTGGGATCAACATGCAAGAATAACTACTGGGTCAAGATCAGGTGAACTAACTGAAGGAACTTTTGTGGGACTTAAATGGGAGATGCTTCTTAAGAGCAAGGTTTTGAGGTTAGAACAATACTTTTCATGAAACAAACCCAACATGTGCTGCTCCATAGGGGTAAAAAACACAAATCAGATGTTGGAAAGAGCAGTTGACAACATAAGAGAGAACTTTGTCATACCTGTGTAACTCCACACTGCTCACATCCTGATGACTGTATGGAGTAGTGTCCTGTCTATCCCAAAAAGATGCAGTGGAACTGAAAAGCACAGAAAGGGTGACACAGCAAGGGATAACTGTCTGAGGGATGATTAAAAGACTAAGATTCTTCTCCATCAAAAGGGAACAGCAGAGGAGGAATTTTAAAGAGGCCTTTAAAAACCTGAGTGGTATGGAGGAAATGAAAGAGGAGAGTTTTCTTCATGTCCTCTTTCAATACAAGTTCAAGGAGATAATAATGAAACTAGCAGTCTGGAAATTGCAAGTCCAGAGCAAACAAGAGGATACAGTCCCTTGTGTAATGTATAATTAGGCTGTGAAATTTCTTCCCATGGGATGCTGTAGATGCTAAAAGTTTACAAGGGTTCGGGAAGTGATTAGGCAGATTCATAGAAGAAAATGTCTACTAAGGACTGTTAAATACATAGAAACAGTGTCTGGGTCAGGAATTCCTAGAAGACAATTTACAGAAGCTGGGCAAGTACCAGCACACGCTGACTCAGTTCTTTGCCTTACTCAGGAATCCACTTCTCGCCAATGTCAGGGATGGCGTAATGAGCTGAAGGAGACTTGGGTCCCACCTGGAAAAGCTGTTGCCTCATGAAAAACAGTGGACTTGTGCAGGAATCTAGCTGTAAGGAAGAGAAGCTGAGCGTGGATTGTGGAACACAAGAAACTAACACAGGGCAATGAAGATCGGCTGATGAGAACTGCAGTTCAGGAGTATCAGGTAGGGTCTCAGAGCACTGTTTACTTCTGTTCGAGTTCAAAATCATAACTTCAAGTGCACTGGGAGTCCTTCAGAATTCTTGGTAACATTGTGAATACACAGTCTAACAGACCAATATTTTGCCACAATTTTTGGAGCTCAACTCAAAGCATATTCAAAGAGCCTGATGTTCAGATGGTTGGTAGTCCCATCCCTGTTCAATAATGTCATGAAGCCCAGGAATAGCCAGGATCCTGTGAGGAAATTCAATTGAAAAGAGTTCACATCCAGATGCTGTCTGATCTCTATAGTCAATGAACAAAGTTTCTTGAGTTTCTTATTTTGCTTTTCTGCTCTCTTTTAGATCACAGCGCACCCTGTGTGTCCCAGAGAACAACTTCATGCTTTTTGGCATGATTAAGCAAGCTTCAGGGGAGGGCAGAGTAAGCGCGTTTGTAAGATTTAAAGTCCTCGTGTAATCGTGGCTTACACAGAACATGGCCTGCACTGCAGCTGGGGATAACGGTCCACGGGTTATTCCATCCCATCTGCATCATACTCGGTATAGAAGCTGAGGGATCAGTCAGCCCTCTTTCTTCAGTGGCCGGCATCTGAGGAGGACTCTGTTCGTCTGCCTTTGATCCCAATCTGTGTGTTCCTGAATCCAGATCCGGAATCCAGATCCCGTCTGCCTCTGAGTCCAGTCTGGGACTTCCCCAGTGCCTGCTGGTGATGTGATTGTCCTCCTGGGAGCTCAATACAGGGTTTGTATATACTGCTTATATTTCATTATTTTCTTATTAATAATACTATTTTTTCTTTTTATTATTTTATTATTAATATTTCATTAAAGTAGTTTATTTATTTTTCAGTCCATAAGCGCGCTCTCTCTCATTGTTGCTCCCTTCTCTGAATGACAGATGCCCCTCTCTGAAGGGAGAGAAGTTAAAGAGAGCATCAGACATTCATTTATTGGCCATCCCAGCCTAAATCACGACAAGGTGCTTTTAAAATACAAACCCAGCCTTGTTTATCGTTTTGGTCTGAACATAGTTGTCATTTAGGCCTTAGTGGCCTAATAAAGCCATTATAGATATTTGGGCAGATTTGAAAAGAACGTAGCTTTTATTTAAAAAAAAAAACAAACACAAAAAAACCACAAAAAAAAAAACCAAAAAAGGGGGAATGTGTGTTCACCATAAAAATGATTATAAATCAAACTTTAAATTAAATAGTGCCAGTTCTATTTGCGGACATGCCAAGATTTACATGAAAGCGAAGTCAACGCGCGTGTTCCTGAAGATTGCTTACAGTGATTTGCTTGCAGAGTTTGCAAATATAATGATTTGCTCATTTGTTGAGTGACAGTTAATATAGTAGCCTAGCTAATATATTAGCCTTTCTTCCTCCGAGCTGTGAGGTAAGGAAACATTAATGGAGTATAGGGAACAAGCAGAGTTGAGAGAGTAATTTGCCATCAATAATTTCTCTGATAAATATTACCTTTCTTTTCTTTTTCTTTTGTTCACAAAGTTTTCATGAATAGTCTATGAGAGAATTACGCGCTGAGCAATTTCTGCCACTGTGTCTCCATCTATCATGAACCTTTTTCTGTGAATGTATGATTGACAAAGGTCAAGCAGCTTTGATTACACACATGTTACATGGATTGTTTCTTTTCCATCACTGGATGGCAGGAAATCTTGGAGTAAAGCCTTCTGGGAAAACAGCTGTAAAAACAAATTCTCAGTCTGCCTGCTGGTAGATTCAGTTATATTTTGCCGTTTTTTTAAGCTTTTCAAAGCCCATTACGTGTTACTTTCCAAAAGCTGTCATTCACAAAGAACCTGGTGCCTCTTCAAATCAAAAGCTGGAGAAACTCATGAGCTTAAGTGTAGAAGCCTTCAGTTCCATCTTTCATGTCATTTAAAATGAAGATTATAACTATTTGCCTAAGCAATCTAGACAATGAAATTGTCTTACAAGTATATTTTAGAATCAGGGATTACTAAAGATTGGGAAGGACATCTGGAGGTCTCCGGTTCAATGTCCTACTCAAAACAAAGCTTTGGGCCAGGTTGCTTGAGGTCCCCTCCAACTGAGTTAAGTACATCTAAGGACGGAGATACCATAGCTTTCTGGGTAATCTGTTCTAGTGCTTAGCTATCCTCGTTGTGAAAAAAGTTTCCTTGCAAATAGCTGATCTTTCCCTCACTGCAACCTGTGTCCATTGCTTCTTATCTTTTCACTGTGAAGCCTGAGAAGAATCTGGCTCCATCGTTTCTAGAAGCACCCACTAGGTAGTTAATAAAGTCTTCAGCTTTAATAAGGGCAAATATGAAACTCTGGAAGTGTATAAGGTTATGTCCAAAGGTGAACTACTTATAAAATTAATAATTGGGATATTATCCTTGCCTCTATTGGCAAAATTCATCAGCACAGATGTCATTGAGACAGAACACGTGAAAACATAAAAGTAAAGAAAAGAAACAGAGACATATTTAATGAATAGAATAGCTTCTACGTCTGTAATGTTTCTCATTACAGCAAAGCTCTCCTTCTCCCCCCCAAAACACCCAGCCCTCCCCCTGACTGCCACTCCTGTGTGTGTGTGCAGTGCTCACATGACCTGTCTCAAACACACATGATTTTCTTCAATCTGCAAATAGTTTTATGGCATTAAGAGATTCCCATATAGAACACCAGAGGAAAGGAAGAAAAAAACCCACCATGTCCCACTGAAACTGCAGTGCATTTGTTCTGTGGGAAGTAAATCTGCTCCATAGGCCGTGCCATATGCAATGTAATAGCAGGATAAATTCAGAGTGGTTTATACCAGTCACTGTAATGATTGTAATTGCCAAGGAGGATTTTTCAGATGAGATTAGCATAGACATTGGGAATATACAGTTACAGTACTGTGAGCTTTAATGGTACCCGTGGTGCAGAGCCCCTGATTTTTACGCACTGCCTACTTGCTGATGCTGGAGTCCTGGGGGATAAGGTTTATTGATGTGGCTGAAGGATGCAGTTAGGGCATGTGGGCGGTGGTTCTCCAATGCCTGAATGCAGTATGAACACCAAGTTTAGCTGTCCAAGGGACTTCTCAGCTCTCTGTCCCAGCTCCCCATTCCCACAGCAAGACTTCAGTATGGTCGTTAATATTCAGATTTGTCTGTGTGAAATTTGCTTTATTCTTCATGGGGCACACTTAGAAAAGGATACCAAATCCATCCCTCAGAAGGCAAGCTTGGTTCAGTTATTGCTATCAGTACTGAGTGGTTCATTTCTGAAAAGACAGAGAATATATCAAGTGGTTCATTTTTGCAAAGGCAAAGAATAAAACAACTGTTAAATACCAAAACCCTTATTCTCCTGTGTGTGCTAACCTAGCCCTTCAAGGAAATTGTCGGCACATGTGTGTCACTAGTCAGACCCATTCTCATTACAGTACAGCTGGTTTAGTGCCTTTCCATAACCCTCATGGATCTCTCCTAGGCACTGAGTCAATACAGTAATTTTAAGTGAACTGCTCTATCCAGCTCTCATCTTAGGGGTCTTGTAGTAGCTCACACAGGGAAGAAGGAGGTCACAGGCAGAGCAGTGCTGCTTGCTGGCTATTCATGGCCAGTGGGATGTCTAGTGACAACCCTGAGTCTGCTTTAACCAATGCCAGGAGCAGACAAAGGGCCGCCACTAAGACCAGGAGGGCATTCTTTTCCAGCTCAGTTGTGTCAAATGATTTCAGTTGGGTTCAAAGCTAACTGGTATCTATTCCAACTGATGCTGGTGTATGTTAAGTGCTGGGAACCTTCATTGCACTCTATGCTGATGTTAAATTATACTAAAAGAGGGGTTCTTTTTGCAGTCTGGCCATTGACTTTAATGAAATAGCTAATTTGATCATTTTAATTATGAGTTGAGGCAAAGCAAGAGCATAAATGTTAAAATATCATTTCATGCCAGTAGAGAGAAAAGTTGACATTTACCTAAACCAAGGACTAGATTGCTGAGAATGAAGGAGAGAGATAATGAGCAGGTGCAAAGGAAAATAGGAATGAAAAGGTGAGACAATCTGAAAACTGACAAAAGACTAGAAGGACATGACCTGGAGCCAGAGATTGCTGGAAAAGCCTTCAGGCAGTGAGAAGAAGAGAAGTTCTGTGAAAAGATTTCATGTGCTGCTTTAGTTAGGGGGGAAGAGTCTCGGTGCTGGAAAATGGAGCCTCTGTTTCCTGCAGTTCTGAAACAAAGCATTGGATATCGCACACACACGATAATATATCTGGATTCTTTTCTGAATGGAATTATTTTTGCATTTGTAAAGCTAAATTTGATCAAATTGCCACAGGAAGAGAAGCAGGCAAACAGACTGACTTTTTTTTTTAATAAATAAAGCCATTCTTTCATTGCGAGAGGCCAACAACTGCAACAGGCTAACAACAATGTTAACAGAAAACAGGTTTCTAAGAAAGAAACAAAAATCGGATTATACAATCCTTTTGATACCAGAAACAGAGCAGAATTACCAAAGCACTGCAGTTCCAAACCATTCTGGCACCAAAGCACCTCCTCCTACACAAGCTGAGTTCTTCTTTTGCTTTAGCCATTGATTAGGTGTGTGGACCTCACATGAATCATCTAAATTCTCCGAGTGAACTCATGGCACTGCTGAAATCAATGAGAATTTTACGATTGGTGTCGCTGGGGGTCAAAATGCTGGTGTACAGTTTTGAAAAGGGGGTGTAAGAATATTTACTGCCTTTACAGGGTTGTTAGTCACTCACTGGAGTTCGTTTAGCACTTGGATGGACAAGGCTGGCTACGTTTGAAGGTTGATCAACTCCTGCTTTATATACCTTATGCTTGAGCCAGATTTTCCAAGCTTTCTTTCAAAATAATTTTTTTCTTTATCAGGAAGAAAATCTGTGACATGAATAATTGCAGTGATCTGTGTCAACACCTTTGCCCAAAATCACCTTATGAGCTGGGGCCCAGTACTCTTATTTCTGACTTTACATGAGTCTGGGAAACTTGCTGTTAATCAGTATCCTCACCAGGATCCTGAATGATATCTGATGGAAATACAGAGATGGAGAAAAGTTTCTTCATAAAGTAATTTCTTATGAGAACACATTTCCTCACAAAGGAAATTCCCTGTTTCTAGTAAATTAAGTACCAATACTGTAAAAAAAAAATCCTTGCCTCACATTAAAAATTTTTGTTCTTACCAATCCAGTAGAGAGAAAATCCCTGAGATCTTACAGTCTAGAAGAGTGCTTTGATCTTATATTAAAGATATATAATATCTGACAATTTTAGTGGTTCATCGTCTGTGTAATTGGATGCAATGAATGTATTTGGCCAAATTCTCAGCAGGTGCAAATTGACATCATTGGCAGATTTGAAGCTATGCTTTTCCCCCAGTTTCTGTCAGCTAAAAATTTCAGTGCGGCTTTGAGATTATTGTGTGGTAGTTGGAAATCTCATGGGTGTGGGTCTGGCCAGGGAGCAGTCACAGGGAAATCTAGTCCCCATAGGTACTTGGGGAGGCAGATTTGGCTCCTGTTAATAGCCTTTGTGTTCACATTGCTTTTGATTGATGTTTCTGATCTGCACAGATTTCTTGTGAGCTCCCAGTCAATGCTGTAATTTCTCTAAGATGCAGTTCTCTTTCTGTAAGATGAGGATAGTAATTCTGCACTAATTTCTCCTCACTCAAGTGATGCAAGGAGAAATCCATTAATGCAAAGCATTTAGGTAATAGAGTAATGGTGGCTGTGAGCATCGCAAATACCTGGGTCTAGTCCTGCAGAAGGATGCACTCTTATATTTATATGGAGATAAGAGCCTTGTTTTTCTATCTGCTACCAAACCATTTGATGTTCTGTGTTGAAAAAGCACAAGACAAGGGAATAAATATCCTAATTGCAGTTCCAGCAAAGAATTGTGTGGGAATAAAAAAAAAAAAGGAAAATTAGAAAGTGCTGTTTTAACTTCTGCTGTCATTTGCTCTGCCAAGCTATAGGAAGGTTTTGAAAAATAAAAGTGCTGTTTTATAGTTCCTGCTCTCCTTCTGTAAGCAAACCCTCTCCTTTGCTCTAAAGCAGCATGACAGCATAGTGACCCTACATGGAATTAAATTCTCCCTCCCTCCTCAGGTCCCTCAGACTCTGCTCCAGGTCAGGCCTGGAGCTCCTGTCCCGTTCCTTAACCACACAAGTTATGCTAGGATGGATTTAATGACATATTCATAATTAATTCTTTGGGCTAAATCCTAGATGTTTTTTCATTCATTCTCAGACTCTGCTCATGCAAGCTCCCAGTGAAACCAGCCATTTCCGCCAAACCCAGACTTTGATTTACTTAACCTCAAGACACACAGAAAATCAAGCCCTGAGTGAGGTTTGGCATCAGGTTGTAGGTTCTTCTTTCCATATGTGAAGAAACTGAGGCCCAGAGGAATGCAAAGAGTTGCACCATGCCATAGAGTCGCCCCGTGAAGAGCCAGGAACACAGACCTACGGTGGCATCCCAGGAAGGTTGTCCAGAGCTTTCGGCTTCTGTCATGGAACAAGTGATTTTTACTGAGGATTTGCATGAGCTGGTGGCATCAAGGGTCAGCAGGAAAACTGAATCCAGCAAAACGAGAGGTATGGAAATAGGCATGGAGTCAGGAGAGGAAGAGCAAGATAAACAGAGCACTAGGGCCAGAGTAACTGCAAGGTGGGTGTAGAAGTTGGATGATGGCAGAGGATGTGATAACAGATGAGGCTGCTATAAGAAGCCTCAACTATTAGTAGTATATCAGTCTTCTGTTTTGCTTACCAGTGTGCTGGAAAATGCGATGAATTCAGTCTTGTGTAGCTTGTGAGAAGGCAGCTCTACATACATTTGAAATGCAGGAGATGCGGCGATACGGAGTGGATTTCAGACCCTGTTTTATCTTGCACACCTGACATTTACCATTGAAGGAAGCCTGCAGCAGGAAATGGAGTGCGGTTTATTTCACAACATTTATATGAAAAACATTCAATCATATGCCCTGCTGTTCATACAGTTGCTAAGAGGATGAGATTGATGGTAAGTGGTCTTTCGAAGCTATCAAGCAGTTTCATATTCAGAGCTCAGATTTCTGCCTTTTCAATCTGCCCAAAACAGACCTTTTCAGGACTTTCCAATCTGCCCTGCAGGACTTTTCAATTTGCCAGAAATCATTGTCCTTGCCAAGACATGATCTTCAGGGAAAACCGAAAAGTCTCAAGCCCCTCCTTCCCCATCTCCTTTGCCTGACTCAGCAGACCAGAAATACCATTTGCCGTTTTCTCGGAGACTTTTGAGCTGTAACTCTTGCCCGTTATTTAATGTGGCTTTAGGGCAGGTTCAGCGAGAAAGAGCTCAGCAGTGCCCCGAGCACACACGGTGTAGAACCAGAGCCATCTCCAGCCACGCTACTTGGCCAACGCCAACCACAAGCTTTTTGCTGGCCGAGCGACATTGCCCGGGGGTATGAGGAGGTGTGAACCGTGACTGTCTAGCTGTGCTGGCACCAAGTCCTAAAAGCAATGCAGTTACACAGCTAAAGCTGTGTGCTGTAATCAGGCAGCTTGCTTTGCTGATGGGGAGAAGCTACGAAGCTTGTGCAAAGCTCTGCTTTGCAGGCAGGAGTCTGTGGATACTTGCAAAGATGTTTTGCCGCTATAGTTTAGCAGCAAGGAAATGCATCTGCTGTAGGCATAAATTCATTCCTGGGGAAAGTTTATTTAGGCAGCAAATTTCCCTCCTGAATGGTGTATCCTAAGCAGTCTTTTCAGGACAACGGAGGGAAGAATAGTTTGGGAGGTGCATTAGGATTAATATATCCCTCAGCTACCAGCACACACAAAGGTTCTCTGTCTGCACTCAGGGAGGCTGGGATCAGAAAACTGAGGAGCTGGTGGCGCCCTGGCTCTTTTTCAGCTCACATCATCAGCTTGACATGCAAGCACAGGCAAAAGTCTCTGCAGTGTTACGTCCATGCAAGAAAAAAAAAACCAAACCCTTAGCAAGAGATGCGCTCAGAAATCTTCAAGGCACGATGCCGGTTGGAAAGGGAGTTTAGGTCTGAGAGCCCACTTTACTCTGCCAGTACAGGGGTAACTTCACTGAATGTAATGTGCCTTTCCCAAGAATATTCTAGATTTTGAACTCTGCATAACAGACTATCTGCCCCCCTGGGGAAATTACATTGCGGGTGCTATCTGTTTCCTCCTTTACTTTGTTGCCTGCAAGAAAAAAGATGCCAAGAGTATTCAGCCAGAGTCCCCAGATATCTGGAAAAGCTGCAGATGCAGCTGAAGTGGACATTGATAAACACTTTCTGCAGTTTTCTGAATGCAATATTTTCCTGCCCTGTGACAAATTGCCACTTACATCAACCCTCTCCCTCCTAGCCCCTCATCCCCAGCTACTAATTTCTCTGTCTAGTTTCTTCCTCAGTCTCCCCACACCTTCTTTCCAGTCTGCTATTTCCCCCCCATCTGGGTTAGATCCCCTGCGTGATGGTTAACCGTCACTGTCATACTCTTCACTCTTTTCGTGCATTCTGTCCCTACCACTGATTTTTTCTGTCTTGCATATGTAGACTGTGAGCCATCAGTGGCAACCATCCCTAGTCTTGGCTGGTCCTTCAAGAGGACCTTACTGAACCTGCTGAGCAGTTGAGCATCTCTAAACCTACTAGTTTTTCAACTCCTATGAATTAAATGGAGTGTGGATTGTTGAGCAAAGCCATGGGTCTTGGAGTGATGAGATGTGACACTATGCAGGTATGAAGGAAGCAGAACCATGGCAACGTGAGTTCATCCTTTTTGGTAGCCAAGAGAGAAAAAAATTCAGAAATTCTCACTCTGTTTACGTATTATTATAAACTTATTCAGTCAGTTAGACTGGCCTGTACTGAGCATCCACAAGGAAGAAATGCTGTCCCAAAGCCCTACTGTATGATAGTTAGGATATGGCAACCTGCATTTGGTTCATGCTCTGCCACTAATTCATTCGTTGGGCTTGTAACTGTTATAACAATGCCGTGCTTCAGAGCAACCATCTGCAAACTGAGTAGAGTACTTACTGAATCACAGGCATGTTGTGAGGCTTCATCAATCAACTGTGGTTTTAAAAGGACTCTCAACTCCTGCCCCAAAAGTGTAAATCATCATAATTTATGTCCTTGTAAGAATTTTTTTATACAGGTCCTTGTCCTAGTCTTTTCTCACAGCATATGTACACCAGGTCAATTCTCAGTGGGTTACTCCTGATTTAAAAGCGTGTAACAGAGCTGAGAATCAAATCCCTCATCTTCAGCCAAAGGAAGGCTTTTAGTAGTGTAGCCACTTATGCACCCTCGAAAATGGAAGCTATTTAAAAGCCTTATTTGACTTCAACAGCAGGAAAACATGCACCTCACTTTCCTCAGCATCAATCCTTTTTAAAGCATATTGTGTGTTTACAAGCTGTCTTGAGCACTGAAATTGATTTTAGAGCTGGGCAGTTATTAAAGGTTCATTTTCCCTCCCTCCTCCAGTTTCAAAATAAGTGATAATATGAGGTGGTGGGAAATTCTCTCCATGAAATGGTACTGTCTTCACCCTGACTCTCTGAGTTTCTCGGGAAAGGTTTTCACTAAAGTATATATCCTGCTTGATCTCTATGAGTAAAACTATAATCTTCCTTTCAAAGAAACAGTTTAGCCTTGTGTGTATGTACAGGTTGGAATTTATTTTGGAAAATAGCTGTAAGAGACTCTGGCACAGCTAAATGTAATTGAATTAGCTGGGGTTTAAGCTACTGCTATGCTCTTACTTCCATTCCAACATAGTCAGACATGGTAATAACAATATTTAGCATCTATTTCTTAATTACTGGTTAGTCCAACTGCTGCCTGATCTTGGTGAGATAAAGCTGACACTCCCAGCATGTCTATGGAGAAGAGGGAAGATGTTGTTCTTCCACTTGCTCTACAACAGATGGGCTTGCTTGGCCCTAGTGTGTCCTAGTAGACTCCAAAGTTGCACCCGCAATTGCAGCATTTGGGGATGACATTGGATTATTCAGTTCTTGGACCACTAAGACAGGTTTGCAAGAGATGGAAGTGGAGGCACCCCACAAGATGTCCATCTTCACTTGCGAAAGATCCAGACTAAGGCTGCAGCTGGGTACCCCACCTGCCACAGGCTTTCTCTATGGCTTTGGTAAATCTCTCTGTTCCCTGACTGTATATACAGGAAGAAAATGTTGATTGGAAAAAACTTTTCCATTACTGGGAGGTGGTCAGGTCATAAATGATGAAAATAGAAGCCAGAAAAAAAGTATTAGAACAAAATGCACTCTGAAAACTACAGAGGTGTCTGAAGGGTGAGTGTGTTCGTGTGTCCTCAAACAGGAGAAAAATAGGAGGAGGTGTGGAAGAGCCCACTCAATTTCTTCCAAATAAAAATGATGTATACATATCAACCATTTACTCAAAGGAGACAAAAGCTAGGTCCTGCTGCTCAAGCAGTCAACACAGAGAAGCCAGTAAGGTAAATCAGCACATTTTATTCAGCCTTATTTTAAATATTCCAAGTGATGTGGAATCTTTTTTTTCTGGACAAGATATTTCCACAGCAAATATTCATGATAGCTCCTATTTTCCCTTTACAGTGGCATTCCATTAGTAGCTTATTGCCCTAGCCAGGAAGCCCCCCTCCCAAAGAAATTAATTTCCTCATTCAGTGGTGATTTTACCACAATGCAAACTGCCACAAATTCATTCAGAAGTTGTTGCGTCAAATTATAGTACCCGTTGCTACAGAGAGGAAGGCTGTACCAGTAGAGGAATCTTCCTTTCTACTTTGCCAGGGTTCTCCTTCAGGACTTATTCAGTGTCGGTTTTGGTACACAAGGTAGTCATCTAAAGTATGTATCAAATATTACATTGAGGCATCAGCTGCAGTAAATGCAAAAGTGACAGTCACACTGGGAGCATTTGGTAATCTACAAATAGATCTGGAAGACACATTGGCTGGGGAAACTTAGGCGGAGTCACTTCAGTAACAAATGCTTCAATAATCAACACCTTTGCTGTATTAATTCTCCAAGGCAGCCTGTTCCTCTATAGTGTGCCTACAAGATGTGCATACATTACCATCAGTGACTGATGCTGTCCCCTCAGCTGCTCATGTTTAATGAAAGCTTTGTGCCTATATATAAATTCTGTGTTTGAGTGAAGCGTCTTCCAAATCCTTCACAGCCGTTCTGGAAGAGACCTTTGGCTTGTTTGTGAACTCACCCTTTCCGCCATGCACCAGCTCTGCAGAATAAAAATGATACACGAATATAAAAATAGAACAGAAGAGACTATTTAGGTTGGACCAGATGCTCACATTCCTGCCACCTAGGTTGATTTAATATTAGCGAATTCCCTGCAAAAAGAAAGGAGTGTGGGGAAAAATACGAAGCGTAGGTCTGATCCTGTTCTTTTTTTCTCCCATGTGTGAACTTGCTTCACACACGCACCCTCTCCCTAAGTCAATGAGACTCTTCGTGCATGTTTTCTGTCACTGCTGATTACTTTCGAGAGGACTGTCATGTTGCAGGCGCAGGGGGAAGGAGGCAAGAATTAAAGCACCAGTCCCCTGTTCTACCACCTTCTGCATAAACACCGCTTGAGGAAGGGAACACTGGTGAATCGTTTGAGACCTGCCTGAGCGTATCCAATAGAGGTTGCACTCCTTTGAACATCAATGGGAAAAAGGTACAAAGAATAAAACGAGAGCTGCACAGGGAAGGTTCCCTCCTCCATCATTTTCCCGAGCTACTGCTCTAAGGACACGGGTGTATTCACCTAGTAACCCCAGCTCAGCTTCCTCCCTCAGTCTGCCAAATAAATCCATGGTCCATGAACACTTCAGTGACCGTGCAAATGCCACAGCTGGCAGAAGCAGAGGACAAGAGAGCAACCAGAGCTGATGATAGATATGGCTATGAGAGGCATCGCTGAGCCATTTCCCACTTGGTAAAATGGCAACGTTTAGCTCGGTGCTGCAGCCGCCCTGTGAAGGACAGCCTTCATTCATGGTTGGATCATTTCGTGATTGAGTTTTTGCAGCTTGCAGGGAAGAATTATAACGGGGGACCTCTGGTGAGCTGTTCTTAATCACTGAAATTGCAGTGTTTTTCTTACGTATCCCTGATCTTGCTGGGTGTTGGAATTGCTGAAGGTCTGAAGCACTCCTCTCATATTTTGAGTGTGGCAACAGCCACTCCCCGTGTGTGGCTACCTTCCACCAGTAATTGCCTATTGCCTCTCAAAAGAACGTCCACAGCAAATTTCAGCACCCATCAGGTGTTGATATGTATCTTTTGCCTGAGTATTTAAGCTTCCTTAGGGCATGCAGCACCAGAGAGGACAACACCTCGTATGGTACTTTTATTGTAGTAATGCGAAGAAATCCCCAGAAGGGCTACACCTCTGCCTTGTTTGCCTGTATGCAAAGAATTTGGCATGGAGCCCTTTACTGTTATTGCCATGGCAGACAGATGGGGAAGTCACACAGAGCTGTCACATTACTCCCCTACCTGGGGACAGTAGCTAAAAATGAGGCTTCTTCCACTTCAGAAGCTCTACCAAACCATGAGTGGCATGGAGAAATCACACAGTTCACTCTCTCTTCCGCATAAGGGCAAGGGAACATTGAAGGAAGCCTGGTCTGAACAAACAAAAGGAAATGCTCTTCCTGCTCTGAATAGCAGATCTGCTGAACACCTCCTGAGCAGAAGATGAGGATTTTTTCTGAGGATACAAAAGTTTTAGCTGGATTCAGGAATGTGTGAATTCATGAACTCAGGATAAATGCCTGGGAGAAAGATCCATCATGGATCACTAAATAGAGCAACTAGTTGAGGCTCAGAAAATCTCCTAAATTAAAATAGTCTGAGGTTATAAGGATATTTAAAGAGGTGAAAAGAATCAAATATACTTGTTCTCTTCACATTTCTCCCTACATGTCTGCTACAGCCTGTGTGAAAGAGAGACTTCTGGGCTAAATGAACCTTGGCCCTGAATGGGAGCTGCCATTTTGACCATCTTCATGCCACTGTTGCAAGAGAAAGAAAATGATTTCTTGATAACCTGTATAGAAAAACAAATCGGTTAGAACTTTTTCTTTCAAGTTTTGATCATGCTTTTTGGTTATTTTTCAGGTTTGGGGGCTTTTTTTCTGTATCCAATTTGTTGTAACTCCTGTGGTTCAGCTGAAAGATGGCTCACGGATTGGCGGCTCTCAGTCCCTTCTTGCAGAGAGGGAGAGACATTAGATCTCTCTCAAGGAGCATCACTGGCAGGTCAACAGGAGCAATTGAAAAGGACCACAAGAGCAACTCGGACGCCTGTTGCCCTTGCAGCTACCTCTTCCTTTGTTGCAGAGTAAACTCTGGCAAAACAGGAGAGCTGCTGTAATGCGACAGCACCCACACACTCTTACCTTTAACGTGGGAGACTTCTAACTCTTGTTGGCTTCTTGTAGAGGCAGCAGGTGAAATGTTAGGTTAGCACAGCTGTCAGCAGCCAGGGCAACCACTGCACAGCTCAGGGCTATCTTCCAGCCTGCTTGCTCTCCTTCAAGTTAGACTAAATCAAGAGGAACTAAGATATGTGTTGACACTTCGAGTTAACCTTCCTTTTGGTGACTAATCAAGGTTTCCTCCTTCAGTAGCTCCGTCTATGACTGTCCAGGTCTGCACTCGGTCACTTCCACAGAATAAATGACTTTTTGTTTTAACTTATGGAGAAAACTTTTGGCCAGGAAAGATCTTTTTAGCCATTTCCATCTATATTAAAGAGAGAAAAGCTCTTCACTCATGCCTTACCCCTTAAATCCTTTCAATGCCAGCTTTAGACGTATTTTCTAAATTCTTCATCTTTACAGTTTCCTTTTTTTTCAGTCATGCCGTACACCCCTGGGTCCCAATCCTGCACTCAGGCTGACAACAAACTTTCTGTTCTGGGGTGTATGTGTCTCTGCCTCACTCGGGTGATGCCAGCTCAGCCTGGCAGTCTGGTAGAGACTGTGAGCTGAGACATTGATCATCCTGTCCAATGTCAATCCTTCTCCCTGAAGTTTGCCTTACTGCTCTGCTGTAGATGGAAGGATTGAAGGACATTTCTCTTTGGACGTTATTTGCTCTGTCGTTCAAAGTATGGACTCCTGCTGGTGAATCTGGATGAGCAAAGACTGGTCCTCAGAGAGGTGGATACTTTCTTGGCAACAAGGTCAGCAAAAAAGAAGAAAATCACGAATTCTTGTAGGCACAAATAGATGTTTAAAAAGCGACCGTGACTTTTCTCTAAGCAATGTTGAAATCTTTGCAACAGAACTACAAATATTTCCCATTCCACAACCCCAGCAAAACGCTAATAGTCAGAGATTTCTTCAGAAAGCACTACACTGACCTGCAGCTTGACACTGCAGCCTGATCAGAAGGCTGCGAGCTCACGGCCGTGCCTGTACCCTCCACAACTGTCACACTACTCTGTGCCCTGAAGTCCCATGGAGACCTCGTCCCTTCCCAGCTGCTCACAGACTCCGCTTCGACCCCACGCTAACCAATACTTTCCAGGTAAAGGTTAATTACTCCAGGGGACATTTCCACCCAAGCTGTTGCCTGCAGGTTGCAATCCCTGCCCGAGTGCTATTTTTAGACCAGCTCCTTCGTTGCTATTGATCCCAGTCACCCTCTGTTAATTAGATACACACAACACACACAGCATTTGCAACTCATTTATCAATTCCGTTCAGCGCCTCCCTCCCCTGAGATGTAATTTGGAGCCCTCCTTGAATCATGCTATTGATCTTTCCCAGCAACTTTGCTATACGATTCTCTGTGTTGCAAACTATTTATAGATTATTCTTCTTCTCCTGCTCTCCCTTGGGGAATCAGAAATGGGCAACGGTAATCAGACTTCTATTTTTAAGGAGTTGATCGAAACCAGGTATTTCCTCTTTTCCCCTTCTTTCTCCTCCTTCCCCCTGTGGGTGTCATGTACAAGCTTCCTTTAGCAGGTGAGACCTTCCTGCTCTGTGTGGTTCTGCAAGGATTCTGGCAATGCTCAGGTGACATGATGTAGAATTTGCCCTGTGTGAAATCTTATTTGTTGAACTGATGAAATGAATTCCTCCTCCTCCCTGCGTCCAAGAGTTTCACAAAGGGCTTTTTCTGCTCAGTTGGAGGTGCACCTTTCAGAGGGCTTCAGTCTTGGACACTGTCTTCTGAGCCCACACATTTAATCCATTTGCAAGTCATGGGGTCCAATTGCCCTCTTTTATCTCAGGACTTGGACAATGCGTAGCCAGGAATGAGATAGATGCAGTTGCTTTTAGGGATGGAGTATGACAGTAACAAGTCCTGGGATCCTAGGATTTAAGAAAGACCTAAAACGAGGGAACATCACCTGTGGCTCAGAGAAGCCAGAAGCAGCTTGGTCTTCATTGTGTAAGGTTGAAAATCCCAGGTCTAACGCAGGAGGGGGCCTACAGTGACCATGGCCAAAGTGATACCAGAAGGGACAGCCTCATCTCAGGATGTAAGTGAAAGCAGCCCCAGGCTTCTTTGGTAACACCTGCTGCTGAGAAGCTGATGGTGAAGTGAGAGAGAGGTGTGAAGCCACAGGTTGACAGTGGGGCTGGCTCCTCAGAGCCACAGGCAGTGTGGCACTGGGTGTGCGTGGGTCTGAGGAGTGTGTACCTGTGCTTGGGGAGGCTGTGCTGTGGCTGGGCAAGGGGTTGTGTGGTGTGCGTGGGATGGGGGCAGTGTGTGGTTGTGCAGTTGGTGTGGGGCTGTGTGGTGTGTGTATGGGGGTGCCGTGGTGTGTGTGATGCTGTCGTGCAGTTGCCTGGGACTGGGAGGGGCTGGGGTGTGGAGGGTCGGTCATGTGTGGGGCTGTAGTGTGTGTGGGGCTGTGGTGTGTGGAGGGCTGTGGTGTGTGGAGGGCTGTGTAACGGTGGTGTGGGGAGCTGTGTGTGTGTGGAGTAGTGAGGGCATGATATGGAGCTGTGGTGTGTGGAGTCGTGTGCGTGTGTGTATGTGGTGACCATGACACATGAAGCTCAGTGTGTGTAGAGCTCTGTGTGTGTGTCACTGTAGTGTGTGGGGCTGTGTGTGTGGGACAACGGTGTGTGGGGCTGCGTATGGGTGTGAGGGGGCTTTGTGTGTGTGCGAGGCTGCGGTGTGTGGAGCTGTGGTTGTGCGGGGATTTGTGTGTGTGCGGGACAGTGGTGTGTGTGGGGATGTGTGTCAGCGGTGTGTGTAGCTGAGGGTGTGTGTGTGTGTGAGGCTGGGGGGTGTGTGTAGCTGCGGGGTGTGTGTGAGGCTGTGGGGTGTGTGTAGCTGCGGGGTGTGTAGGGCTGTGTGCCTGCGTGTAGCTGCGGTGTGTGTGTGGAGGGCAGTGGTGCGTGTAGCTATGGTGCATGGGGTGTTGTGTGTGTGTAGGGGGGGTGTTCTGGTGTGTGTGGCTAGAGGTGTACGGCTCTGTGCGTGTGTACCTGTGGTGTGTACATCTGCGGTGCGTGAGCCAGACCTCAGCGCGGAGCCGGAGCTCCCGCAGCGATGCCGGAGCTTCACCCGCCCCGGCAGCTCCCTCCGTCCCGCCGGCCCCGCTCCCTCCCGCCCCGGCCCTTACCCGCCGCTCGGCTCGGGGGCAGCAACGGCCCGGGCTGTCCCCGGGGAAGCTCCGCCAGCCCGCCCCGCCGCCAGCTCGCCCCGCCGCCGCCGGGCGTGGCCACGCCCGGGGGAGCCCCCGCGGCTTCTCCCGGGCAGGGCGGCGGCGCGGAGGGGGTTAACCCGCACCCCGCGGCGGGCCGGGGCGAGCTCCCGCCTCCCGTACCGCGCCGGAGCGCACACACACACACACACACTCACACACACACACTCTCTCACACACGGACGCGCAGGCGATGGCTGAGGGGCGCGGGCTCGATTTTCCCCGAGATGATGTCAAGAGCTTGGGAGAAGGAGGAGGAGGAGGAGGAGGACGGTTGCTCTTTTTCTTAACGGCTTTGTTCTAAAATCATCCTAAATAAAGCAGCCCCAGCCCCGAGCGCCGGGGGAGCAGCCGTGAAAGTAGCGCTTTTTTTTTTTTCCTATTATTATTTTTTTTTTAAATTTTTCTCCTCATCTCCGGCTTTGTGTCCGCCTGGGGCCGAGCCCCCTTCCCCACCCGCTCTCTTCCCCCCACCCCGGGGGAAGCCGCCGGCTTTTTTTCCGCTCCCTCCCTCCCGCCAGCCCGAGGCCGGAGCCGGCCCCCGCCGCCGCCGCCGCCGCCGCTACCCCCGGGGCAGGTGCTCCGCCGGCTGCCGCCCGCTCCCGCC
>JAOXNO010000013.1:154568882-154586933 GCA_028565335.1 Limnodromus scolopaceus | reverse complement strand
CCTTCCCCGCACCGCCGCGACAACTTCGCGGGGGGACCCGCCCGCCGCAGGACTCCGGTCCGGGGCCGCCGGCCCTTCGGCGGGAAGCCGCCCAGCACCCCCTTCCCTCGGCGGGGACCCCCTGCCCCTGGCCTCGGCGCTGGGGAGGAGCTGGGGTGCCCTGGATGGCCCTGCGCACTGGGACGGCTTGGTTTGGGCAGGTCCTGCGCAGAGTTTCTCGGCTCCAGGGCACCTGGTCCCGGCGCTCCAGCAGCCTCCTGTGCCTCTCCTCCTCCCAGGAGCCGGAGCAGGCGGGCGGAGAGCGGCCGCCGCCGCAGCACAAGCTGCCCCGGAGCAGCGGCAGCGGCGGCGGCGGCGGCGGGCGCCGCCAGCCCCCCCGGCAGCTGCCCCCCTGCTGCTGTTGCTGCGG
Source organism: Limnodromus scolopaceus (assembly GCA_028565335.1). Taxonomy (NCBI): domain Eukaryota; kingdom Metazoa; phylum Chordata; class Aves; order Charadriiformes; family Scolopacidae; genus Limnodromus; species Limnodromus scolopaceus. Next base: position 154,586,524 of record JAOXNO010000013.1, on the reverse strand, counting down.
CCTGTCGGATCCCCGGGCGGCCAGGGGGGGACATGGTCCCCTCACTCGCCCCTTGCTGGCGGCAATGAAGAGGCAGAACGTGCGGACCCTGTCCCTCATCATCTGCACGTTCACCTACCTGCTGGTCGGGGCCGCCGTCTTTGATGCCCTGGAGTCCGACAACGAGATGCGGGAGGAGGAGAAACTCAAAGCCGAGGAGATCCGGCTCAAAGGAAAGTACAACATCACCAGCGAGGACTACCGGCAGCTGGAGTTGGTGATCATGCAGTCCGAGCCTCACCGGGCCGGCGTCCAGTGGAAATTTGCCGGCTCCTTCTACTTTGCCATCACGGTCATCACGACCATCGGTGAGTGGGGTGGCCCTCAGGGGCCAGTGCCAGGGCTGGGGCAAAAGCCCTCCTGGTTGGGAGAAAGGGGGGAGGAGGGGGCATGGCATGCAAAGGGTTAAGTGTGTAATGAGTCTTTTTGGCTTTCCTCCCATGTTATGTAATTTATTGCTCTTCATGGGCACTTGTTGGACTTGGTGGTGTCCCGCACCTCTTCCTCTGGAGATGGAGAATGGGTGGGACTGGAGAGGAGTGGGACTGGCATGGTTGGGGGATTGGTGCTGGCCAGGTGGCTACCACTGAACTGTGGCTTGGGTGGCAAGGAGGAGGAGGGAAGAGGCAGGGTGATACTCTCCCGGGGTTCCCCGCAGAAAGAAGGAGGCCCTGTTGCCACCCTCTTCCTTTCACCTTTGCTTAAGAGACATGGGAAAAACTTAGGCAAAAGGCAGCTGGATGAGGATGAAGACGATGAGGGCATGGGAACTGGATCAGCTGGGAAAGCCCTCGATGTAGCCAAGCGTAGCCCTGCTTTCGCAAACTTTGGTTTGGCATTGGCAAAGGCTATGGTGGGGGTTCCCACAGCTGTGGTCCCATCACTGGGCCTCTCCCGGGTATTCCCAATGTGTTCCTGAAGTTTTTATTGCAGCTGGAGCGTCTGATGTGCCAACAGGTCACAGTCTGTGTCTCCTCTTTGTGGGCACACGGTCTGACAGGCAAAACAATGCCCGCTGTCACATCCGTGCTGTCCGGCTTCCCAGATGTGCCATTTCCCTGGACAGTCGAGGGACAGTCAGTGGACACAGCCACAGGCTGTTGTTTTGTACGTCTCTGCTTCCCGCAGCTAAAGCGGAGCGTTTTGCCTAAAGTTCGCGTCTCTGCCGTAATAATAAATACAACGATAACTAGAGGCTGCAGAGTGCACACAGAACTGTGCTGCAACTCTGGCTTTGGCTTGATGAGCAGGTTTGTTCTTCCTGGTTTTGTATTCATTAAGGTGGATTTACTGAGGCTGTTGATAACGTTCTTCTCCCAGCACTTCTAGATGCTCCCCCCTGACGAGATCTGGAAAGACCTCTCGAGCTCAGTGGCTTTTTGATAGTGCGTTATATTGAACAGGACACGAAAGACTAGCTCTTTTATTAATACAGAAGGACTCGATCTTTGTACCAGTTAGAGCTTGTTACAAGAAATTTGCACATTGCCACCTGAAGATACTGACAGTTTACAGTAGAACGAGCCGTCTACTGCCCTTTGAGCAGTGTCTGCTTGCATTTGTATTTGACTGGATTATGTCTGGGGCAGTAAAAATTTCCTTTGAAAGACCATCTGACTGTATAAAGCCTATTTGTCCCTAGAAAGATAAGATTTTAAAGGGATAATCTTCTTTTCTATTACTATGCATATACATATATATAAAATGCATATATTAATAGGTTATAGAATATAAAGTAGAATGTAACTTTGGCTAATGACTTAGATTTCCCGCTGTTCCTTATGATGTCAGAACTCTCCTTCCTCCTTTGGTCACTGATTCTCTCTTCCTTGATCTATCTCTTGTCATTTATTTGTGCTAAGTGAATATGGGACTGTCATGCCCCTCTGGATTACAACCAACCTTCCACGCACACGTCTGTGTACTCACAGTGTCCCATACTCCTGCCTAAGAGGTGGCTGCAATACTTTCCGCATTCTTAAACTCAGTTGGTGACAGGTAGAAAGGGCTGTTTTTACAGTAGTTTGCTGTTTTGATCATATTTTACCTGGAAACAAGTACAACTTCCTTGGGAAGTTTTGTCATTTTCTCCTGCAAAGAGCTGGGATTTGTTTAGGAAGCTCGGAGCGCCTTAGCGTGCAGAGGATAGCGTGCATTTCTGTAGGCAGAGGCGCTTTGGGATGTCAGAATTGTTTAAATTTAAAATGTGTATAGCAACTGGGAACCACTGGGAGGAAGAGTGATAATAAAGAATGGTGCAGAAAGACAGACGTTCTTTAACGATTGTTCATTTGGGAAACCCTGCTCCAGGAGGATATGTGATCCATCTTTCAAAAGTTTATTAATAGTTACTGTCTGCATTTTGCCAAATGCACTTCTGTTTTGTGTATCATCTTTGCAGTGCTAAAGTGGCTTTGTGATGTTACCTGGTCTACAGGTAGTCTGTAAAAGTGAACATGGAAGGTTTTTCTTTAATTTCTTATTTATCCTAAAAGAATTCGGTCCAAAGGGGGGTAAAAAAAAGACTTTCTACACGTAAGTTTGCAGGAAAATAAGAGAAGGTTTCTCTCTATGTTTCTTGCACGGGACAGTGATCTTAAATGTTCATATTAATCTTTTGTGATGGTTCTTCTTTTTAATCTGATTGTGTGTGAGCTCTCACATACATTTTCTTCTCCCTCTGAAATCTTCCAAACAGACTTGAAGAGGCACATGCAATGGTGTATGCATTAGTGGGCACGCTGTAGTCAGTAGGTGCTCCTGCAAAAGTGCATCTAACTAATCATCGCAGGCTGATTTTCCAAAGAGAGTGAATAAAAGCCTTCGCTGCTTAATCTAGAGCGGTACAACTCTCTGCACAAAACTTGTCTTCAGAGGAGGGCGATAGGAATCAGCGGACCACAAAGTCTAGCAATATGCATATGATAGCAGACTAATTTATGTCTAACTTAATTGCTCTCCTTGAGATTGCCGTGCTAGCAGCACGTCTGAAGCGATCACCTCTTTCCTGCCTTGATTTAAACTACTGTGGCTTTAATTTAATCGCAGCCGTTTATCGCTGGCCGTGGACCATGAGCCAGCAACCGATGATCGGTAGCCTGGCAGGGAGCGCCGGACCCGGGGAGCGCGGCGCTGCCGGGCGGGGCTGCCGGTGGTGCTGAAGGGACAGCTCCCGACGTGGTGCTGAAGGGACAGCTCCGGCCGCCCTCAGCTCCGGCCGCCCCCCCGCTTCGTCGGGCAACCTCACCGGCTTGTTGCTTCCTGTGAAAGGACACCGTTACAGACCTGTTGGGACGGGAGCATGAAAAACTGAAGGACTCCCGTGCGAGGCGAAGTGCTGCGGTTTGGTCAACTCTCACATTTCCTCCAATCCATGCGTTTGCCTTTCATTAGAGGGTTGCTCACTTGTCCAGCTGAGTACTAAAGAAGCGAGGGCTAATCATGCAAACGGAAACAGGTTTTTTCACCTGTGACACAAGATTTTTTTCTACTCTCCAGGTGCAATGGTGTTGGGTTTTCTTCTATCTTTTTTAACAACAACAAAAAAAATTAACAACTGCAAGTGCTACAACATTTGACAACTCACTCTTAAAACCCGTTAGCAGAAGAAAAAGACCCTACTTTCACAATGTTTGGGTCATGTTTGAATTCTGTGAAAGTTTTTAGGTGATCAAAAACAACGAATATGCTGTTCTTGGCTCTCACCAGTTGCTGAGTTTATTTTGGGATTATTCTCACTTCAGAGTTAGCTAGTCTTATTTTCTATCCATTTCCAGTTACATAGCCAAAATGATGACAGGGAGCAATTTAATCAAGTTCTCCATCCAGCTATTTGTCTTTTATGAGATACACTGTAGAATACTCCCCAGAGTTCATGAAAAGGCTGGATAGGATGGATGAAAACACCAACTTTTTGAAAACAAAAGGTGATTCCTGGGGTTCCTACTAAGTTTTAATGCCCTTTTATACAGGTTTATAAGAGTGGGTAAACTTCTTCTATGTAACCAGGTGTCAACACTGTCAAAATGTGTTATTGGTATGGATATCGCTCCATCGTTTAGGCCTTAAAGGGTGATAGTCATACTTGATTTAACACCACTGAGCTCTAGTAAACACTGAATATTTCTGGAGGCTTGTGCAGAATGTAAAGAACTGAAAGCTGTTTATGTCACCCTAAAATGAACTGAAACAACAAACAGATTGGGGATTTTTATTTATTTTTTTTTCCTAAGAAGTGACTGTAAGGAGAGAATTCAGACAGTGTGTGCTGTGAATTGCTAGTCTCTTTTTCTAGCTTTTAGGCCTTTGTTTCCAGTCTCAAACCTATTGTGTGCAGCGACTGAACTATCCTAGTGAACAGAGACAAAACATTTTTTAAGAATGTGGTACAAAACCTGTAATGGTGAATGGATAATGCACCTATTGACAGCTATTTGTCTACTGAGTACCTAAACACTGAGGAACTGTCTACAGCCAGATGAGGAGATCACATATTTCTGGCAGACAGTGGCCTGACAAGGAGTTTGAACCTGCATTAGTGAACTAAGCAAACACATGCTTTAAATCAATTTCAGGATAGTGGTTAAGTCTCCATATATTTTCTCTGTATCAGTTTACTCTTCTAAAATGGGTATAAAAATAGCAAGCTGGTAGTGTTGCAATGTCTCTAATTTGGTTTAGAAAAATACATAAGTGTTTTTATGTGTGAATTATTTTGGTAGTATTGCTCCTCCTTTAAGACCAGCCTCTGGTGTTTTGAGTCTGCTCTTGATTTTTGATGGATGGTAATATTTAGAGGCAGTCCACTGAAAAGCTTTGGGTAGGGAATCATGGCAGATGGACAATTTGCAATGGAAAGAAAGAAAGAAAAGAAAGGAAGAAGACAAGACATGAAAAGGGAAAGACAGAGAACAAAGACACCAATGTTTCGGTCAGTAAACTTCTACATTCATGACTTGCCAGGACCGTGAAGGTCATGTCTTATATAAAAAAACCCAAATAAACACAGAATAGATTAAAGCCACTTTATTATTATTAAATTCAAGCGAAAGTGACGAGCAAGATTTTCTGGTGATAGGAATGCTAGTAGATACACTGGAGTAATGAATCTATTCATTCACACCATCTGAAGCTTCAGTGGAGAATAGTGGATGATTGGGGCTTTGAGGAACCTGCTCTAGTGGGAGGTGTCCCGGCCCATGGCAGGGGGGTTGGAACTAGATGATCTTTAAGGTCCCTTCCGACCCAAACCATTCTATGATTCTATGATCAGGGCTTGTAATATCTGTTACTGGTATCTCCTAAGCAAGGAGGAGGTTGGCTTCAGTGAGCTGCAGGAAGATGAACTGTACATAGGATTTTGCTCCCCTGCATAACTAAAATACTCTGCAAGATCTTTTCTTGCCATATTCCTTGTCTCAGGGAGAATTAAAAAAAAATATCAAAAAGAGTGTTCTGCTAACACAGAGGGGACTTTGTGGCTACTTTGCTCACGTGTTCATAGAAACAGCCCTGGAGTTCTTGAAAACTGGTTTTGCAATGATACCTCACATTCCTGCCAGAGGGACATTAGCAAAAGCTTTTTTAAAATCACTGATAAGCAAGGCAAAAATACAGCTCAGACTGATACCAAACTGCAACTTCCTGCTGTATAGCTTACTGTCGGTGGAAATGCAATATCCAGTATGAGTCTGAAAACAGTTTGGGGGAAGCATCGAGAAGCCTCTAGCCACTCAGCTGGGTGATGCTGTCAGCAGATTTACTTAGCGTAACCAAGCTTGAGAAATTAGTCTCTTGTCGTTTTTTAGGATTTGGTGTCCTTTGATTTCCTCCTAACTATTCATAACTTTCTTCTTTAACTGAAGTGAGTGAGATCTAGATTAGTCACGAGGAAGCTCTTTCCAGCTGTCGGGGTGGTTGCATGCTGGAAGAGATTGCCTTAGGAGACTCTGGAATCTCCACTGTTGGAGCATTGTAAAAAGAGTTTAGACAAAAATCTGTCAGGGAAGCTTAAGTTATAGCTGTTTTTGCCTTTGGGGAGGAAGATGGACTGGCTGACCTCTTGAAGTCTTTATCAGCCATATGCTCTATGATTTTCTGAATCTTCCTTTTTCCACATCTTGAGCTCTGATAGTTCCTAGATTAGCTTGTTTTTCTTGAGAGAAAACCAAAGATGTTTGAAATTCCATTTTCTCCACTATATCGTCTTTGCTTATTGATTGTTTTTTCAGGCAGTTAACCCATTTATGTGCCTTTGCAAGTGTCAGCGTAGAAATATCTGTGTTTGTCCACTGACAAGGCTACAAGTTAGAGGTGTTGGTGAGTCTTTTGGGAGAGAAGCTTTCTGAAGAAGAAAATGATCCTGCTGATACAAGGATGGTAAGCAGAAATTCACAGGGCAGAACTGGGAGGGAGAGGAGGTGTTCTAGACTAAGAATAAAGGAAGAAGTTTAGCTGTTAGCCATGGGCTTATTCCTGCTTCAAGTAAAAAGAATAAAAATCCCTTTGCTTTCTGTGGGAACAGCATCAGAATGATCGAGGCTTGATCTAAAGGAAAACTGATTAATGGAGAGCTTGTATTTTGGACACCATGGGTTTTGAGACAGGTGCTGCTGGTCAAGGACCAGAATGCTGTTGTCTTCTTTAGGAAGGCAATGTGAGCTGAGGTGCTTAGTTCCTTCAAAGTTGAAGCATATTCCTTCATAAATGCTGAAAACCATGCTCATGACTTCAAGCTGGAGTTACACAGCACTTTATATTCAGAGTGCTGTACTGACATTAGGTGATTCATCTTCACAACACCTCTGTGTAAAAATTACCCTCAATTTAGAGACAAGAAGATAAAATGACTTTCTGAAGATTCAGGTTGGGAAATATTTCTAATTGCCAAACAGCTCACTTCTCTCTCTTTCAGACCACATGGCATTAGTTTATAGCAGATTAAACAGTGAAGATGAACCAAAGGCAGAGATCCGTAATGATTTCAAGGTGATATTACCGATTTCCCACAGCTTAGGTGTCCTGACATGCGCTAACAGCAGAACCTGGAGCTTTATTACGTGAAGGAACATATATGATTCTGGGTAATTATCTCTGTTTTTACTACATGTCTTCTGTCAAAGGCCCTTTAGGGTTTTTAGGTATCCAGTTTCTATGGGTTTTTAATGAAAATCCTTGACTGGATCTGGATAAAGGCCACACCAAATATCCCCCTCCCTGGTAACAGATGCTAGCAAGGACGCTTGCTGGTGATGCAGAACTAATCAGTAAGAGTCCTTGCTGCTTCTGAGTTGAACTAAGAGGTTACTGTGGACTTGCAACAGATGTTTGCTGTGTGTAGCAGGCCTAGTCATCTCTTTTCAGCTTGTGGATATTTTTGAGTGAAGCCATGGACTGCTTCTGAAATTTCACATACATAGATTGCTGTGATGCAAATTAAATTGAATTCGTTACCTTCTCTAGCCCATAGTCCATGAAACATACTGACTTCAAATTAAAATATATGGATAGAGTCATTCTCCCAGGTTACCTGTACCCTACCAGGTGTCTGTTTGATGGCTTGTTGATTACCTTCAACCAACATTGATATTGTTGGTGATGTAGCTACGGCAGTTTCTTTGATTAAAGTGAAGGGGTCGATGGATTGGGGAATGTTAGGCAAAAAAATCCCCAGAAGTTAAGGCCTGATCCAAGGTCTCTTGTAAATAATGTTGTAATAATGTTGTAAGAAAATATTTTGACCCACAGTAGTTTTGGATCGGGCCATTATATGACGTGAATTCTACAATGCAAGGAGCTCTATTCTACAGCAAACCAACTCGTGATTGGAAAATATCTGTAACAGCAGTTTTCAGATTTATTTATTTTTTAATAATGAAGCAAACAGAGTTTGTGGAGCTAGAGCATATGTTGACTTTGGCATATATACTGATCTTTATTTTTTTAATTGAAAGTGAAAGGATAAACTACATGCCTACTCCATACCTTAAACTTGGAGCAAAGGGAAATCTTGAGGAAGAATGTTGATGCTTTTTATTCTATTTATTTGTTTTGGTGCTGGGTTTTTTTTTTCATTTTGCTTTCTTTCATTGCTGCCAGACAGTTAACAGTGTCTTCTGATCCAAGCTCTTCTGCTCCACTGAGAAGCGTTTTGGTTTTTTTTTTTTGAAAGTGTATTGCACACTTACTTCTTTTCTGTTTTGGGGGAAGAACTCCTAAGTTTCTTAGAAGTTTTTTTCTTTTTAAGAAGTTAAGTGCCCATTTTTAAAAATATCTGGCCAATTGCCACAAGATGCTTGTGCCGTTGTCAGCTAGTTAAAGGGTTCAGTGTCCTTTTTAACTGCTTTCATTATGGAGATGATTAGGGCATGTCAGTGAAAGACATATCTCCATTAAGGACTCATGTATTTGTTACTTGTTAGGATGATTAGGAGGGAATAGACTCTATTGTCCTTTCTATTCCTTGCACCAGCAAGAAAGAAGAGCTTCAGAGAAAAGCAGGCAAACAGTGGGGTTAAAAGATATCTAATGGGAAGCTGGTTGTCTCCTTGCTCCCCATCACAGAAGAGGATCGCTCCCTTTGCTAGCTGCGGGAGCCTTCTCTGAGAAATTTCACAGAGAGCTTTAGGGCACAGACTGATGAATGAAACCTGCAGCAGCTCTCTCTAATTGTATAGTGCCGGGAGATTAGCTATGAGGAAATGTTTGTAGACTCCCAATTTAGGGATATTCTTGACATATTGAAGGGAAGGTAGAAATAAAAGAGATCTACTCCCAAGGCAATTGGCACTGTCAGCAGCTTCTAATGTATGCTACTATTAACTTGTTACAGAGATGTTTTTGGGTGCAGATGGAATATTTTATTTCTTCCACCCTCTTTTCTTCTGATATCCTCTAGAGAGGATGACCTTCTCCTATGTTTAAAATACCCCAGGCCATTGCTATGGGAGCTGTATCAGAAATTAACTGTCACAACAAACCTGTGACCACCTGGAGTTTTAAGTTGTCACTTTGTTGCGTTTCACACCAATCTGGAAGTTTTCAGGACCAGATACAGTAGGAAAAGGCATTGAATACTCTTCTTTCAAAGGTCTAGGCCTCCATTACTTGAACAAATGAACAGTTACTGTTAATATCATAGAATCATTTAGGTTGGAAAAGACCTTTAAGACTACCGAGTACAGCTGTTAGCTGTTAATAGTTTGGACTGTATGGTGAAACAGCTCTGACCACTCAGTGAAAATAGTGTTATAGACAGTAAAAATTTGTAAAAATCTGCAGTTTGGTACTTATGTTAACTTTGCTCTGGAAACTTGAGGACCTGCAATAAAATGAACTCCAGCAGCAAAAAGGATGTGGAGCCCTGAACATACAGCTCCGCATGCAGGCTGTGTTGTATAAGATACTACTTCTGAAATGTTTTAAAACTGTTCATGAAACTCGCCATTACAATCTTGCATCAGAGAAACACCTCATACCTGCAGAGGTGACTTGAAGTCTCAGTGCTCTCCCACCATTTTGCTGGTCTTTGGGAACGTCTTCGGCTTGCAGAGGTAAACCAGGAGTTCTAGAAAAATTCCTTGCAGGACAAAGCATATAGTATTTTCTGCTGAGGACTAAAACCAGTAAAGAGGTGCCCTTTCAGCATTATTCAGGATTGTTACATATACTAGGCTGTCAAAAAAAATTGATTGACCTAGAATACTGAAGAGGAAAAAAGCATATTTTGGGATGTGGAAGTCTGGAGACCAATGTTTAGGGAGCGCAAGTCTCTCCCAGCATTTGAAGGCATCTACCCACCATCACTCCTGTTGTGGTTTTGGCTGGGATGGAGTTGACTTTCTTACTAGCAGCTGATATAGTGGTATGTTTTGGGTTTGGGATGGGAATACTGTTGACAGTGCACTAACGTTTTTTGGTGTTGCTAAGCAGTCAAGGCCTTTTTTGCTCCTCACACCACCCCATGAGCGAGTAGGGTGGGAGTACATAAAAAGTTGAGGGGACACAGCTGACCCCAACTGGCCAAAGGGATTTTATCGTGTTTGTCTTCTCAAGTAACAGTTAAGCATGACGGAGCCCTGGTTTCCTGAGGATGGCTGAACACCTGCCTGCCCATGGGAAGTGGTGAATTAATTCCTTGTTTTGCTTTGATTCCGTGCGCGGCTTTTGCTTTACTTATTAAACTGTCTTTATCTCAACCCACGAGTTTTCTCACTTTATCTCTTCTGATTCTTTTCCCCATCCCACCATGGGGGAAGTGAGCAGGCAGCTGCGTGGTGCTTGGTTGGAGCTGGGGTTAAACCATGACAACTCCACCACATCATCCATAAAAGTTCTTGATCTACTGTTTGTTTGCTCCTGGACACCAAATATGATTTACCATTGCAGTCTTTTTTTGCAATATTACTTAGGTGTGTTAGAAACGAGATAAAGCTAATTCTAGGCAACTGATAGTTCAAACAGTAACACTGGATCTGTGCCATCGGAAACACCTGGAAATCCCAGCGATTTGACCTGAATTCTTCAGTTGACCTTTCAACTCATATATTGAAAACTCTCAAACTCTCTTCTTCAGAGTTTTTCCTCTCCTTTGCTGTTTTATCTGGGAAGGAACATTCCAAGAAGATGAAGGAGATGGTAGCTCTTCAGTCTGTACTGATGACCTGTCAGCTTTTGCATTCTTTTCTGGTATTTGTGTCTGACAAACAAATAAATGATCAGTCTTCTGGCAGCAAAGACTTAAGCTCATGATTTGCTCTTAAAACACATCCTGCCTAGTAGTAAAAGGCCCGTTATTTAAAGGGCACTTTTCAAAACAATTAGGGCTTTAGTAGCAATGTGTTTGCCTTAATGAGTGCACTCTCTGCCAATCAGAGGAAACAACATAAGCTGATACCTACCGATGTAGGCCAACAGAAGCAAATTAGCAGTGTTACAAGTCAGTTCATGAATGTGCTACACATCCAAGAGTTTTATTTTGATGCTTGAGAAGCACTAGGTATGATTCAGACTCGGAATGGCTTCAATTTTGTTTTCTTCCCAAATATCCACCCCCAATTATATTTTCATTTAGAAGTCTTTGTACCGCTATGCTTGTGATTGCTTAATCAGTATGGCTTGCATTCAGCTCTGATTTGACTTGTTGGACTGGCACCAGAGATAATTTTTCATAAAGCCTCAGTCTTACTACGTTGCAGTTGTTTTATGACGTTTGAAGTAAATGTCCTTACGATATAGGTAGCTCCGCTGCTGGCTTTCTGGTATTTCATTTTGAAAGGTTTCAAGAGGTTTTCCTTTTCTCAAGATGGGCTACAGTAAAACATGGTGGCACTAAAGAGGCAGATGTATATGGTACTGAAGAGGTAGATGTGGCTCTACATACCTAGCAACAGTTATCACAATGGACGTTGCTGGCTTTTTGAGCACATGTGGTCCTGATTTGGATGACTAGCTGAAACCCGACTACAGGTTGGGTGATGAGCAGTTAAAAGATATTTCCACGATCTCTTTGAAAAGAATCCAGCCTGGGGAGCTTTTCAAATCTGACCAAAACCATGGCCTGTTCCTGAAGAACTTGAGTGTAGTACAGTGAATAAGAAAAGCTGTTAAACAACAGCAAGGAAGAGTTAGAGTGGTCACAGAGAATAATCTTTCTAGCGGCGATACTAGGGAAACACTGAAATACATTGCCTGGGGAGGGTGTGGGCTCTTTTTCGCTAGGTCTTGAAGAACCAGATAGACAAGCATCTGTCAAGAATGACCTATGCAAACTGTCCTGCCTTGCGGCAAGGTATGGACTAGCCTCCTCCTGCCTTATTTTTAATGGTTCTGTACACACACAGGCTGTTTGAAGTTTGTCTTGGATCTTGCTTGGGATCTATGTAAGTTTATCTTGTTCTTTTTTGCTGAAGGTTCCTACTTCCCTGAGGGATTATCAGTGCATTCAACAATTTTTTCTCCAGCTGAATATCTGGATAAGAATCAAACCTCTTCTCTAAGCAGCAACTGTTCACTGTCAGCAGTGTCACCAGTTTTTTACGGCTGCTGTTTGAACAGCTCTACCAGTGGCTGTTGCAGGGAAAAACAAACATACTGCCTATCTTTAAAAAAGGGACAGGAGAGAACACGGGGAGTTAATGCTCAGTCAACCTAAATTTGATACTCAGAAAGATATTTGACCAAGCTGTTAAACAATCAGTGTGAAAGTACCTAGAGGATAACAAGGGATAAGCTGGAACAAAGGCAAATTTTTCTTGAGTAACATCATACTTCTCTGGGTTTTTTGTTGTTGGTTTTTGATTGTTTTTTTTTTTTTATTCAGTAGAGTAGCTGGTCCAGCTGATAGTGGGGGAACAGTAGATCTTCAAATTTATTACATATGTGGCATTATAATAGCATCGAGTTCTCATAATTACAGTAGAAAAACATAGACTGGATGGAATTGCCACAGGTGGGTGCAATGTCTGGATGCACACACACTGTGGACTAGAGGTTGCACTGTGGCTGGACTTATCGCATGTATGAAAAGCGCATACACTGTGCAGGTGGTTGTAAATGGGGCAGAAAATACAAACCCAGTGCTCCCCGCTACATCTACCAGCACATAATTTCACAACAGGATATGAAAAAAGCAAAAATATTTATCAGTAGTTTTCAGTCAAATTGGATGGACTTAACATGTACAGTCTTACAAGGGTCTGTCTTGTGGTTGGTACTATTAAATATTCCAGTTAATGGTTTGGCTGATAGAACAGAGAGTACTCATTTTAATTGTGAGAGGGGCAGCTTGCACTTCGGAGGGCGGGAGCAGAATACAAAATGGTTTTGATAAATTATAGAAATGCTCTGAAATCGATATGGTGAAATTCAATAAAGACAAGTGCGAAGTATTACACTGCAGAAGGAAACATCAAATGCACACATCGAAAAATGATGCGAACTGACTAGATGTAAGCACTGCAACATCATGCTGATAAAGTGGATTGTAGTTTAAATATGAGTCTATGGTGTGAGATGTTCAAGATAAGCAAGTGTTGGATGTAAGTCGCAGAAGGTAGATATTCTGGGGTTTTTTGGTGTTGGTAAGGCTTCACCTTGAAAACTAGGTCCAGTTTTGGGCACACTGCTGTGAGAAAGGAACAGAAAAATCAAAATGCCTTGAGAAAACTTGACCTGTATTAAGTGTGAAGTAGACAGAGATTGTTTAGTCTGGAAAAGAAATATATGAAGGAAGGAATAATAACAGGCTTCGATTGTGTGAAAGGTTATTGTAAAGAGGACAGGGATAATTTTTTTCTACATATCTACCCAAGGTTTACTCCTCAGCACAGTGGATGTAGGTTCATTATCAGCTGTGAGAACAGCTGTAACATGATCTATAAGGAACCTCCAAAGTGCCAGTAGTAGGATATTTATATGAATGGATTAAAGAGTTGTCCAACATGCATGGGCTTGGTATATCTCAGCCTGCCTCAGATTTGAATGGATTAGGTTACCTTCTGAGGTCCCTCCAAGCCATGTGTTCCTAGGAGTTGGGTGGGTGATAGCTGCTCTACAGGAGCTGACTGATGAGTTAAGTAAGCCCTAAGTGATGGACTGAACATCTAAGCATGCTGAAACAGGTCAAATAGTTTGTTGAGGTATCTCCTAGCCCTCAGCTTCTGGGATTATACACTCTATAGATGTTTCTGAGTAGTGTGCTAAATGTACAGCAACATTTGCTATCTGGCAGTGGACTTCATTATGGTCAAGGCTGAACCTGCCTTTAAGACAGCTGTTCTGCTAGAATGGGCATCAATATGCATCTTGCAACCCCTGCTCATTTTGCATTTTGGGTTACAGATTCTGTCATGCTGAAACAAAGAGGTTTCTCCTCTTTCCCTAAATTCCATGCATACAAACCGGCAATTTCCATAACACAGACAATCATCCAATCTGTTATCTTGGCAGACACCGATGCCTTTCTACTTTGGAGGAAGGAAATCTATCCCATAATACACCTGTGCAATATATGACGATGGTGATTTCGTTGCTAACCCCCGCAGCAATCAGTTTATGCCCTCAAGCATGGGATTTGATTATCCTTGTCATTATCTTAGCTACAAATGTTATTAGCAGCCATAAAATTGTCCATTAAAGTGAGAGGAATTACTTGCCTGCACCAAGGGGAGAACAGATAATTTACTACATAGATTTTAAGCCCAAATGCACTTTTTTTTCTAGAAGAGCCCTCTAAGCCTTTGTGCAAGCCTCCTTTTTGTATTTCAAAACCTCCTTTCCCCTCCATGGGCTTCAAGGATGGGTCTTTATACTGTAACAGTGAGACAGATACATGCTGTTTTGAAATAACCTTGAGATCATGACCATACAGTTTTTCACCTTCCATGGCTTCTTCTCTAATTCTGTAAGTGAAGATGCCCAAACTTTGCCTGGGTTCCCTAATTTCTAGACTTCAGTGTTGGTCTGGGCTTCATTTACACACAAACAATTCTGGATGCCTTGGGCTGACTTTGCACCCACGGACTGACAGTGCATCACCGATTGAGTGTAGGATCAGTTGATCTGCTCCTGGCAGGGTCATTTTTACAGGTTTACTTGATACTGCAATACTAGGTTTTTTATGAGAGGAAGAAATGATGTATCACAGGGGCCAAGAAAAGATGCTGTGTCTGAGTGGGTGAGATCCAGGGTAGTGTCTGAAAAATTTCTTTGTCTTCACTGGGACTGGCTGATTCATTCCCTTCCCACCACCCTGTTAATTCCTGTTCATATATCAGTTCACCGTAAAGCTGCATATTATTCCCATGTGGTACTGCGTTCCCGCCCCCTTCCATCAACAGGGAGTGGGAGAGACCACCCACGTCTTTCCCAACAGACAAAAATGGTGGATCCTGACAGACTGGGGCAGATTCTGATCACGGTTGCTCTCCGTAAATCCTGTGTAACCTGGTTGGTTTTGTGTATTTGTTGGCTTTAAACTGAGATGAATGTGTACAGAATCTGGTCTGGAGAGCCTGTATTTTGAAGGAAGCATCCCCTCCTACTCACCCAACAAATTCACACACAGTGTAGCATCAATATTAGCTCTTGTGGCAAATGGAAAATATGGCAGTGGCCTGAAAGGAAGAGAAAATGTTCTCAAACAGGGCTTAAAAAAGTAAATAAACATCATATAACCAACAAAATCAATACAGTTCCCTATTAGCTATTACAGATACCTCTGTCTTTGTCTCCATCATACTGCACACATTTCAGTGCTGTGGAAAATGTATAACCCAGGGGACCACATTTCAGAACTTGGAGATGGTATATTAAATGCAAGGTCTGGGATAGAAGGCCTGACAGATATTGATGTTAAATAACAGAAGAGGTTTTCCCTTTCCATCCCCCAAAGAGCATTAACTGAACTAAAGAAGTGTAAGTATATATCCAAACAGTTATATATTAATAGGTGTTTCAATGATATTAGAAACAACTCCTCAAAAGCTCTTTTTTTCTGAGTCATCTCCACTGACTTAAAAAATGACTTTGTAAGAACAAACATTAGGTTCAGGATGTCCAAGAGGGGACAGCCTTTCAGCTTTCTGCATTCTAAAAGCTTTATATTCCTCAGCTGCTCTTCTGCTTGGAGGGAATCTTAGACGGAGGAGTGTCCTTATGCTTTCCAGTCTATGCCTCATGGCCTTCTTACTTTACTCTTCACGTCTTCCAACACAATCAGTAACACTCCGTCTATCCTTTCAGGCTTCTCCATTGAATTTTTTCAAGCCAAGCTGCTCTTGGCTGTTGAAGGCATTCCCTCTTCTCCTCTTCCTTTGAGAAGTTGGTGTCCCAATTGATCCAGGAAGCAAGAGACAGGACTTGTGGACTAAGCAGGTGGTTGATGATCTTCCTAACCGGAACAGGGTCATCAACTGTCTTGGTGGAAGTTGTGTTAGATTTAAAAGGAGGAAATGGTCCTGTGACCCAGGGCCATTCTTTACTTGCTTGCCTAATAGACATAATACTGGGAGAACACACTGTGTGTTTTGAATGGTGACTTTTGCTTCCATTCACAGTGTAGAGCTCTTTGCTGAGGAGAGGCTGGTGAGTTTTCCTGCACAGCACATTGGTAGAGGCTTTGAAGAAGAGGAAGAAGCTGGAAATGTCTATTAGGACAAAATGGACCATTTGTTGGAATCCTTCGTTCAGGTGATTTCCTGAAGCAGAAATGTCTGGGTTTGGTGGTCTTCAGTCTCCTAGTGTTTTAGTTCGGTGTATCGAAAAAGATGTGCATGCTCACTGAGGCTGCTGGAAAGCCATAGGAGCTGTGCTGCACTGTGTTTGCTTTTCTATTGGAATGATAGTATCACCTGAAAAGTAGATTGATAGATAGATAGATAATTTTTTTTTTTCTTTTGAATGTAACCTTTTAATGTGTAGTGCTTCAATTCTTTTACAAGTGTCCATAGGCCCTCTGGGAGGTCCAAAGCCTTTCATCTTGAAGGAGAGACAGAAGTCTTTTGTCTCTCCTCTGGCTTCTCCTTCACTTCCCAACTGCAGTGCTTGATGTTGATCTTGCTGCTCAGAGTGCCCGCAGCGCGTGCAAGACCTGGGGGCCTGGGTTTCTTGTCTCTTTAATGGCATTCTGTGAGCTTGTGGTCAGAGAGAGACAGAAAGATCAACGGCTGTGCAACTGCACTGTACTTGCTTTTGCTTACACCAATATGAATCGATTGACTTCACTGAATTATGAGGGATTTACAGTCGGGGGGGAGAACAGATTCTGACCTAGTGGCTCCAAAAGAGACTTTTCTTGGATGAACAATGTAATTAGAGCACTGGAACAGACAGATTTTGTGACTCATCTGTGGGTCTGCAGTCTTTTCTTCGCTTCTAGTAGGGTGTTCACTAATGTCACCACACTTTCATTTCAGCCGTGGGTTGATCTAATGATGGACCAACCTTTGCTTGAACAGAGATTCCTACTCAGCTTCAAAGCATCCTCCAATCTTCATGTCACTGTACAAACTTTATTTACTGCAGAGCGCCCTAGGAAGGGACCAGCAAGCTCAGGGCCAGACATTCAAGGTAATGGAAAGTTTCCACTTTCTTCCTTTGTGGCAGTAAAGCAGAGGGTTAAAAAAACAGAAGTAGTGAGTCAGGGAGAACAGATTGATGTCTGTGTCCACTTACTAATCCCAAATATGTGTCTTAGCAAGTGGCAAAATGGTGGAGCACATGTGCCAACATCAACCTGCTGTGTATGTCTAGCTAGAAAGCAGTACATGCATTTTGAGATCAGTAGAGCTCTTTTTCAGAGCTGGTTGGAGGTCTGAGGAAATATTTTTGTCAGAAAAGTTTTGGGAAACTTTGTGGACAATGTTCCCTAAGTTTGGGGAAGAGGAGGTAATGGTCAGTGTAAAAACGACTGAGCCTGTGTTTGGAATGAGTGGAGCTGAGCATAGTCACAAGGTTCAGGCTTGTCTCCTCCAGGTGTCTGAAGGCTATGCTGGGCATAAGGGCCTAATAGAGAGGTGGCAGCACTCAGGAGGTGGAGGTGGTGCAGCTTTGGCTGCTGGTTCTCCTTCGGTTGCAGTGCAACAGGACTTAGAGTCGGGGGCCAG
>JAOXNO010000013.1:154502070-154566728 GCA_028565335.1 Limnodromus scolopaceus | reverse complement strand
GCTGCCCAGGGAAGTGGTTGAGGCACCATCCCTGGAGGTGTTCAAAAGATGGGTTGACGTAGTCCTTAGGAATATGGCTTAGTGATTTTTGTCAGGGTTAGGTTGATGGTTGGACTAGATGATCTTTAAAGTCCCTTCCAACCTAGACAATTCTATGATTCTATGATTCTATTCTATTTGGACTTGGCTGAGGGCTTCCTTTATGCCTTACATCATTGTGGGGATCTGGATGTGGGATGCACTGTTCTTTCTGAAAGAGTCTGAAGCTACCTATTTTATTTTTTAAGTCTCCAGAGATAAGCACTACTGTATGTTCCCAGGCTATTTGCACTGCACAGCTATCTGTAATATGGTCTAACAGCATAGGAGGTTCACACAGCTCACAAGACTGCGACGTAGGCAGGGCTGAAGCATCCCGGTAGAGTGTTGCCTGAACCTACAGGTTTTGGGTGCTCTCAGCACACATCCTAAGCATAACTTGCATTAGTAGCACAGCTCTAACAGTCACCAACACTTTTCAGCAAACTTTGGGGTTAAAACACTGGTGAAAGAAATGTAAAACTCTTCCCACTCTTCTGACCTGTGGAGGTATTTGGCTGTGGAAACAGTCCTACCTCAGCAGGATTAGATAATGTCCAAGTAGAAACGCTAGACTTATGTCACTGAAGCCAGGTTGTTGATCAATAATCTGCAATCCTCATTTTCCAAGACCAGGTACTGCTTAATTACTTCAGCTGGGTTTGCAGACACCTTCCAGCTTTGGGTGTCTTGAAACAGAGCTCTAAGGAGGGAAGTCTCTATCGCAAACGTGTGGCAGATATGCTAATGCTTCTGTTTTCAGTCTGGGGGCAGGGCCATGTAAGCCTTCCTGGAGCTGTTCTCTAGGTTAAACCGTGCTCGGGGAGTACCAAATACTGTCGTTGTTACTTGTGTGACTGCACAGAGAGAAATTACCTCAGGGAAGAAGGAACCGGTCCAATCCACTCTCCTGGCTGTGTCACCCCAAAGAAGAATTTTGATTGTGAGCAGGACAACTCCAAGCTGCCGTGATGCTCAGCTGCCATCATTGTAATGCTGAGGCAGACGTGCCGCTTCCTCTCCGGATTGTGTATTTTGAGCACGTTTCAGTAGTGCTCTGAGTTAACATTTTTTTTCTCTTCCTCTACAGTGCCAGTCATTGCCTTTTCTTCATTTTAATGATTAATTGCTCTAAATACTCCTGCTCCTGGACTGCAGGAGTACAATTTCTGAGCTGTATTTCATTTGAACTTGCTATGCAAGTACAAGCGAACTTGGGGGAGTGCACACACCCACGTATTGCTAGGTAGAGATGGTTGCCAAAAGGACACCAAGTAAAAGAACAGTTAGTTCTTAAACAAGGGTATAATCTAATAAGCCAAAAAAGAGAAAATTACATACTGGAATCTTCAGTGCCTTCTCCCGCCCCCCCCCCCAGTTTCAAAATATACAGCTAGTACAACCCCTGAGCAGTGATTTAAATATATATAGGCATCTGTGCTTCTAAGAAAAGGAATTGTGTCTGTTTGGGGAGCTGTGTGGAATGAGTTGGTGGATCTCAGTCCAACTTCTGGCAGCCAGGTTTTCACATCACTCAAAGCCACCCCCTCGCCCAGCCCCCTTCCAGGGCTCCTGCCAAGCTCTTCATCTTTTCCTCGTATGATGCCACCTGCCTTAGCACCTTCTGTAGAGATGGAGTGTTTCTCATTTTTGGTTGTGGTCCTTCTGGGCTGGCACTGAGACGTACTGTGGGCCTGTCAGCCCTGCACGTGGAGGGTAGGGTTGGCTGTCTTCTTGCTTTCTTCCCTCATGGGGCTGATCTTTTGCACATCGCTTCCCATGATCCCCATGTGTTAGACGCTTTTAACCATCCCCGTGACTGCTTTTGCCTGGCATGTGGCATCATCTTTTCAGCATGCTGAAAAGAGGCCAACGAGAAGGCACAGTGCTGTCTTGTGTTAGGACAACAGCACGTCTCCCTTGGTAGGGTGGACATACTGACATGCACCTCTCTTAGGTCCGGTGTACCAGACGTATCAGGAGCATGGGTGTTGTCCAGGATGTGGTAGGATTGCACTTCTTCCCCCTTTCTACACCGTGGCTCTGTTTGGTTACAGGCAAAAAGCTTCAGGACTCAAAACAAGTTTTGCAGCTCAGAAATAGAAGGTTATTTTGTGCTACCTGGAGGTTACAATTTCCTCCCCAGCTCCTAGGTGGAAAATCCATGGCTTGCTGCTCCCCTCCTTCATCTGTTCTTAGGATGCCCATTGCCAGGACCCTCAATCTGGTCTTGTTTATGTGCTGCCTTCCAGACCTGACTGTGCGAGCTATTTCTTCCAAAGCTGTCGCTATGCCTGGGTGTATTTAGCTGTTTAACGATCCTCCTGTGCCCCTTGAAAAGCACAACAGCCCTTTCTGATGAAAGCGGCACTCTGCAGGCTGAGTGCTTTTACCTTGACTCAAAAACTTAAAAGGAAATGTTAATTGCTTTAGTGGTGTTATTGTTGAAAAAGGCACGCTGGGCAGACTAGCTCAGAAAGATGAGTCCTGGTGCTGATAAGGGAGAGAGCAATCTATGTGAGTTTATGAAAAGTCCCTAGTGCCCAGGGCAAATTCAAAAGTGAAGTGGAAATATCTCAGTGATTCGCTTTCCTTGCTGCTTTTGTCTGGAGATGGCAGAACCGACTGGCATCTCAGGGCTGTGTTAACTTCTGCACTGCTTTGTCACAGGCTCTGGGCTGCTTCTGTGTGCTGCCTGTGCTGCTTTTCTCTGTTATGGCAAGTGGCCAGCTGCAATGGAAATGCAAAGGGGGAGAGGCAAAATAGTCTCTTTAGGGAATGCATTAGTTACAGGAGTCATGAAGGACATGGGAAAGGTGCATACTTGCTCTTCTCCTAGATGCAGAGATGCTCTGGATGGAACAGCACAATCAAATTCAATATTCATTTAAGCCTTGGGACTGAATAGGTCAGGAAAAGGTGACACAGCTCTTCAGGAACCTGGGTTCAGAACCAGGGCACATGACCCCAGAAAGGGGACAATATCCCAGCAAGTTCCCTTCCCCAGCTCCCATCTGCCATAAAGTAAAATCAACACGGCCTTGGAGTTGCTGGTGGTTGGAAATTTAGACGATGTGTCTTCATGTCTCAGGCTTGCTCTCTTTGGTGCACAGCTGACCTATACTGTTCTGATACCTCTCCTGTTTTGTTTATTTTTTCCCTTTGATTTTTGAGCTGTTCCAGTTACAGCAGTTTTGCATGTGTGCAGAACCACTCCTCTCTTATCATCTCGACACCTAACACATATTTAGGCATCCTCGGGATCATAAATAGAGCTTACGAGAAGCAAGAGAAGGTAGGGAATGAGCACTTTCTACCCATGCTGTTAAAAATGAGCCATGCTATAGAAAAGGATCCAGCAAGGGAGAGTACAAGGGAAGGAGCATGTGATGCTGTAGCATGGTGATGAGATGAGGAGGAAGTCTTTGAATCTGTTTTTTGTCTGCACTGGTTCTGGATTTTTTATTTCATTAAATACTTTAACAGTCACGACAACATCTCCCAAGCCCCTGAGACAAGGTTTTCAATTTTACGCTGTGAACTTGACGCATAAAGCATAGGCATCGCCACACCGCTGCTCTAGGTGCTCGAGTATTTTACTGCTTCTAGCCCTTAACCCGACTGTGCCTCAGTTTTCTGCAAATGAAATAGGTATAACAGTGCCTCCATCTTCCCCTGCATGTGCAGTCTACACGGTGAAAAAAATCCTTCCCTTGTCTCTTACTATGTCTGTGCAGTACCTAGTATATAGGTGCTTGGCTGAGGTTTTAAAACCCCAACTCAAATCTCATGTGCTATTTCAATTTCTGTATGCACCTGTTATCATTCTCCAAATTCTTGGATTATTTTTTTTTTCTTTTAGGAATTCATGCTCATTCTCCCCAAAGAGGTTTTAATGGCCAGAGAGAGTTAAGGTAGACAGCCTGTAAAAATCCTGACACTTTAGAAAAAGCAGCAGCCTAAATTATCATCTCAAGTTATCCCTGCACTGTGTTACTGCTTACCTTACCAAGTGCTGTGAGGTAGCAGCCGGTTTGTAATACTCGACCCGATTGGTATCAGGTAGAATCAGAAATGCCCCATTCCATGCTGTGTTGTAAGGGTGGTGGTCTTCTGCATAAGAGCATGGTGGAAGGTCTCCTATCTGAGAGAAATATCTACTGTCTTATACGGCCACAAACTGGCTATAAATGGCATTTATTTAACAGTATCTCCAACTCATACTATGGAATGTTCACAAAGATAGCCTATAGTCAGCTAATCTTAGTGCTGGCTGGTGGGTTGGGGATAAAACAGCACAAAAAGCATCCTACTAGACAAATGGGAATGGAAAGAATCTGTAGTTTGTAGAGTGGGAAATAAATTGGCCTGAGCCAATCTTGGAAAAAAAGGTAGCCTTATGCTCTGCAGACTTCCAGGCAGCCAACTCATCCTCTGCTTGTTTTTTCTTGCTCTGTCATTCACTAGTAGACTCACTCCCTTTGCTTTACCATTTTTTTCTTACCATATCTCAAGCTATCCCTACCCCCTGTTTACTCCCTTTTTGATACTTAGGCCATGTTTTGTGTACTTCATGGAATTTCTACTCAGGATCTGACACTGAAGGGTTATAGAGCAGGCAGCTGTTATCTGTCAGAACTGTTGCTGGTAGGTAAAACAGTGATGGTCAAAATTAAAAAGTACCAATTAGTGCTTGTTTCAACTATTCAATAGCCTACAAAACTGGGCACTACCCTGAGACATTCATAACATTCTCAGAAAGAACTTGGCCTCAGGCTTCATGGGCAGATGAGAGTATTTAATCCTAGCACAAGATCATATTTTTCCCGCCCTTTGACTTTTTATTCCTGAGTAAAGGAAGACCACGGCAGCGTGGTAAAAGCGGTGTGGCAGAACGTGGCTGCTTGGGCTTAACACCACAGTTGTGATGGTGTTTGCGTGGGTTTCCCCTTGGCTTTCAAATCGGTCTGTTTTTCTGGGATGATCCTTCTTTGTCCATGTCATTGCTCCAAAGAGAGCAAACATTCAAGAGGTGGATGGACTCGTCTGGTAGTAAAGATAGCAGCTTGGGTGAGATTCGTGTTATCACTCTGGTGATGGCTCAGTAAGATCCATAGAGAAGATTAGGTCCAAGGGAGAGAGAAGGAAATAGTATTATTGGAAGCTTGGTGGTGGAATGGCAGGATTCAGGTCCTTCGTGAATGGAGTTGTGTCACTCTAATGACAGTGCTTTTCCCCCTAAAATTCCACCCTGCTCCTAAGAATAATCCGGTGTGACACGAGTGGTGTGTTCTCAAGCAGGGGGGCAAGGGCTGAATTCCCACTTTTAATAAAAAATACAGGAAAATTACTGTCTATTCAGTGTATCTATCCTCATTGCTGCAAGGGAATCTACCTGGGTGTCCCATATGTCTCCCAGGAGAAGCAGCTGGGAGTGCTCCTCTCTCCAGTGCTGGAGTTGAGCACAATCTCAGTGCAATCAGTTCTGTTCCTAAAGTGAGTGGGGGCTCCTTAATACGTCTCTGCAAATGCAGTGGGAACTTCAGAAGTGCACCCTGAGATCTGCATCCTTTGGTAAAATCTAAGCAGGCAGAGAGGAAGAGAGAAGAGTGAATGTCTTGTTCAGCTCCAGTGAGAGGGACAGGTCTGTGCTCACAAATTCACTTCAGGTACGTGTTGTAGGCAGGGGAGTGACTGCTCCCCATGCTCTGGAAGAGTTGTTACTGCTGGGCAGCCCCAGAGGGCAATTTAAATATCTGTCACATATGGCTGCTTGAGAAAGTTCACTTTTTTGGCCACTTGTGAGCCAGGTTAACTATGAAAGGAGCCTAAGAAAACTGTACGGTATTTTAAAAGCTGTGGATGCAGTCACAGGGACCCTGGACATTGAGGAAGGCAGCTGGTAGGTAGGACCTGTTGGGCAGATGAAGGCTCCCTCAGAACACACCCTGGGCTGCTGCTGAAGTAAGAACTTCATTACGAAAAACTTCAGGGAGCCCGGTATTGTGCCTCAGCCAATTCGAAGTCATCTAATACGTTTTCCAATATCCTGTGAGCAGGAATAATGTAACTGTAGTGCTTTTTCTTTTATTCCTGACATTCATCACAAAGACGAAAGCAATGATGTTGTGACTCAGCCAACCTGAACGAGCCTGACAGTTCGTCTCTCTGATGGGTTGGGACTGGGTTATGATACGGAGTCATTTACTCTTAGTTGGCTTTCAAGCAGTAAGGACTTCAGAAATGTCCCTGGTGAGGTAGGGATGAGGGCACTTAGCAAAAGCCAGTTCTTATCTGACAAAAAAAAAAGCTGTGAGAAGCTCCTTATTCCTGCTAGAAACGTAACATCGACACAAAGATGGAGTTGGAAAAATGCCTCATTCCAAAGTGTGTTTATCCATGGTAAAGTGCTTCTATAAAAGGCATCTTGGGACTCCGTGTTTATTCCCCCTCAATGACTTCTAGACTGGATGTGCTTGATTTTCAAGTCAAGAGTGTTGGTGGTGGGTTTTTTTGGGGTTTTTTGGTTTTTGTTTTGTTTTGTTTTGTTTTGTTTCTTTTCCATACTGCCAACCGTATAAACTCAGCTGGGTTCTGGAAATCAAACAGTGCTTTCTCCCTCACGACTGTTGCCTCCAGTAATATCCTGCAATCAGCACATGGGAAACAGCTTTATTGGCGATACGTGAGCCAGTTTACATACCAGTTCATTCTCCACTGCAGTGACCCTGTTGTGCTAAGCGTAGTAAAAATGAGTCCCTCTAAACAAAATTGGAAGACCTCTTCTGGTGACATGCCACCTTCAGAAAGAAGGGGCTGCTTTTAACTCTGACGTGGTGGTAACTCTGGACTTCTACTGTTTTTTTTTCCTGGTTCCTACATTCATATTTAAAGTTCACTGTGGTGAAAAGCTGATGCTTCTGTGCCTGTTTTGTGGTGGAGAAAAAGAAAAACACATGTATGTATGTATTTTCTCTTTTATGGGAGGGTCCCGTGGATTCCCCACTTATATGTTACAGATTCTGTAGGTTGGAATGTGTGGTGTCCTGAAGGTAGCAGCTCGGAGATTGATTCCCAAAGGGGACCCTGCAAAGGTGGCATTAGATTTCCATTTGTATCTTTGGGATTTTGGGTGGATGTCTGGGCCAGTTTGGGTCTTCAATGGTGTTATGGGGAGCTTTTCAACTTATTGCCTACCGGTGCCCCCAGATCTTTTTCTTCAAAGCTGCTCCCTCACCCGTCCTGATGATTTTCAGGCCCCTCATGACTGTTTCCACCACTTGCACCTCCAGACGATCACAGGGGCAAGAGCAACGGACCAGGAATCCATCTAGGTGAATACTAGAAAAAAAAGGAATGGAAAAACTTTGTCGAGGGATCTGTCACCGAGGAGCAGAGCAGAGCTGCTCCCTTTTGTAGCTGGAGTGATGTTTTTTTCCCTTCCGTAGTGTAGAGCTGCTAAAAAATTGCACAGTATCGGTTGTAAGAGCAGCGTTACAATTTGCAAACACGCTACGTTAAGCAGTTAGTGTGAGGCTGCGCTCCCGAGCCTGCAGGTTGCTCCGCTGATTTCGGCTGAATCCTCCTCGATGTCAGACAGTTCTGAGAGACTACGCCCGCATTAAATAGAATCTTTGCTTTTTCTGGGAAAGATCACTTTCCTCGACAGTCTGTTCCCCTGATGTATAGGCACAGCATTTGGAATGGGTTCCTGATATTTATATTTCATAAATTTTTATGTTTCATAAATTCCTTCAGTTCCTGCTAGTTTTTCTGCCTCAAGTAAAGTGTTTGCATCCTTCCAGTATTTCCAGGCTGTTATAAAATCCTCACCATAGGTTATATTTAGTCAAACTGTATATTTGTTTGACTGTTTTAATCTTCTCTTGTTAATCAGTTCTTCTCAACATTGAAATAATTTCTCATGCCTTTCTTTGGATTTCGTTATCTCATACAATTAGTTTTCCTCCCTTTCTGGGCCAGGGAGTACTATGGAGAAGCAATCACAGAGGCAAGTTTTTCTCCTCTCGTTTTCTTTCCTCCAAAATATTCATGTCAATTGTATTTCATCAGTGATTTTAGTTTTTAATTGTGCCTTCCCTGACGAAAGCGTGAATGCAAGAATGGTGCAAGTACGTCAGCAATTACCGCATTGAACTGTTGACATTGACTTCTGGAACGGAGAGCCACATCTCTAACTTAGGCTGAAATGGAAGAGCAGCACACTGACCCACTGCCTTCACATTTCCGTCTTGTCCTTGGAAACATGGCTTTTCCCAAGCTCAGGGTGGATAATAACATTAAGGGCCATCACAGCTACAAGCCCAAATTCAGACTGGCAAGGGGGATGGGGACAGGAAGGTCACAGATTCTCTCTCCCATGGAGCAAGGGGATGCTTATTGTGTATTCGCTGTAGACTTTTCTAAGCAAGAGGTGTTCAAGGAGCTGTGTTTCACTGAGGGATACAAACGGCGCACTCCAGTCCTCAGTGATAATGCTGATGGAGATAGCTGGGATGGGCGCTGAGCGACCAAGGTAGAAGATGTTGAGATTAATTAACTCAGAAGCTGTTCATAATGCCTGAGGCTCTGAGCGATCCCACAGGAGCTGGTGGAAAAACGTGCCACCAGCTTCAGCCATCGCTGCTGGTCCTCGGGGCAGTGCCTGGGATGCCTTGGCTGGGGATCGGGCCTTTGTGTGCCTGATCCCATGCACAGGTACAGCTGGCAGCACCCCAAAGAGACGTTGCTGCCGAGAGCGACGTTGCAGGGCCTGATACGGGTTTACTCAGCCCCCTTCTTTCTATTTATTTTCAAGCTAGCTGCCAAAATGCAGGGAAACAGGTACCTGCGTTTCCAAACTGACTTTCCAGGGGAAGAGGATGCTTATTTCTCAAATGAGAGACAAAGAGGAGAGAAGGCTCTTTCATTCCCCCCCTCCCCTAATTTCACAGCGGAGACAGGGAGACAGAGGCGGCCCGGTGGGGGGGACAACCGCGGTTCCCGAGCTCCCCCCAGAGGCACGCTGGCGCCCCGCTCCCCGCCAGCCTCGGCAGGGCTTCAAAGCCTCGTTTTCTCTTATTTTCCCTTCTCTTTTCCTTTTGTTTCTTTCCCAAAGAAAGCCGTGGGTAAGTAAAGCATTTTTAATCTTCAGCACAAATGTGTCCCCGCCCTCCGTTTCCCTTCCCTGCCGGTTGATTGTATGTGCAGAATAAGTGTGCATCACCGTCTGGAAGCTAAAAAAAAAACCACAGGCACCCTCTGATCGGTCAGTCATTAAGCCTGTTGTGGATACAGGGAAAGAAATAAGAAAAAAGAAGAAAAGAAAGGAAAAGAAAAGAAAGGAAAAGAAAAGAAAGGAAAAGAAAAGAAAGGAAAAGAAAAGAAAAGAAAAGAGAAAAAGAAAAGTGAAAAGAAAAGAGAAGAGAAAATTTAACGTTTAAAATTTTATTTTAAACAATTTTAACTGCTTCATTTTTAGCATTATTTTTTAGGAGAGACTTCAGGTTAAAAGAGATTCTGGAGATGCGTACAAACAATTCTCATTTAGGCTGTCTGTTTTAGTGCGAGCCATCACTGGAGAGAGGGTATAGAAGGCAGGAGGGACATTTGTGCATAGTCCTCTGAGGAATGTGGTTGTACTTGGGTTTTGCCTTGTGCGGTGTTTGGACATCTTCATATTGGATGTTCCTGTTGACTCTGGATTCCTGGCCAAACCAAACTCCCACTTTTTGGGAGCACAGTCTCATGTCTCTAGGTAACGCTTGGTTCTGGCTGAGTCGTTAGGACTTCTGCAGGTTTGAGGGATGTGCTTTATGAAGCTTGTGTTTTTCTTCTGATTTTGCTGGGGAATTTTGGATCAATTCCTCCTCACATCCCACTCCTCTTCCTTTCCACCCCAAAAGGGTAGGTTATGGCAATAAAGAAAAATGAGCCAGAGAGAACAGCAACGTCGGTTAGAGTGCAGTGTGGGGACTGTTTGGTCAGCCTTGTGAGTGGGTGCTGTGGAGGAGAGGGATGACACAGGCATTAAACCGGTGTTTTGTAGGGGCTTTTCAAATTACATGGGTTTCATGCAAGGGACTACAGGGGGAGATGCTAATACTTTGTCAGTACTCATCTCCCAAGCCCATGTTATGGTGTTTGGTTAACATTATGGTGACATTTGGATGGTCTCATTAGCCTCTCCGAGATGAAGGAAGAGAAGACAGGAATCTTTGCCCTGTCAGGAAAGCCTTGGCCAAGTCCTGGTGAGTCAGTGAACTGAAAGCAACATGCAGTTGAGGAGCCACGGGGATGCCAATTTATTTGTAGAGAGTTCCCATTTCAGGGTGGTGGCTTTTTAACTATCCTTTTTCAGCTTCTATTTGTTTCGCTTGACACTTCGTAGACACAGTCTTTCCACCTTTTAAATTTATTATGTACTCAGCTGGGACATGCACAGACTGATGGATTCCCTATTGGATTTCTTTTTGGCACCTGGGCTGGATTTTTACAATGGGCTATGTACTTACTAAGGATTTTTTTCTGGTATTTCCCTCTCCATTTTATGCAGTCTGACTGTATCTGTCCGGTTTGAGCACGAGCTTGAAATCACTCAGCCAATGTGATTGAAGTCACCTAACTGCTTGTAATGGGTGGAGAGTAGCATTTGAGGTGGTTTCTTGTTGTACAGCGAAGAGTTTCTTCACTTTTTTATTCCAGATTTGAAGCAGAGTGGGAACCAATGTGAGACCATTTGGGAAGTCTGAGCTCAAGCCCTGAGTAACCCTGTCAGTGAAAATGTTCTCAGGACACTTGCATGTTTCATGTTGCAAGAAGGTGTTTTGTGGTAGAGACTGCTCCATGCTGTACGAGTCACCCAAAGTAAATCTCTGAGGTGCTGTCAGGAGGTTCTCCGTTAGCATGAGAAGAATGAATAGGTACGTTTTCAGGTATTATGTTTTTCTAATCAATAGGATTTATGTAGGAATTTTTTGTCCCTTTATGGCTTGAGTGCTAAAGACTGGAACAAGTTCTTCAACAACTGCATATGATTGATGTCAGTTCAGCTCCCCTGAAGAGCCATGACCTGGGGTCACTGCAGCTGCTGGGCAGCAAAATAATAGTGGTGGACATCAGAGAGGCTTTGGCACCTGTAACAATAAAACATCTGACCTGAGACTGGCTGGTTTGGCATTTCTTACCAACAAGTTGGCCTCCTTCTCTGTAACTGTGAAGCTCAGTGGTGGGAGGAACTGGAGTGCCTTTCTTTTTCTTCTTTAAACTATAATTTCAAAATTTTTGGTAAATGATAAAAAATTACCAAGCTTTCAGGCAGTGATGTGTAAACAAGAAATAAATAGCTGGTGGCTAAGTCCTCTGAATGCCATGAGTAGTAACACTGTGTTAGATTAAAAGGAGAAAAATACTGTGTAAAATCTTTTCAGCACGTATAGATCTCGATGATAACAAAATATTACATTCAAAATGTGCTGTTTGTTTAGCCAGTGTCTAGTTAAATGCGACCTGTTTAGTGACTATGGAACACCTAGAAAATAAACCCCCCTGTACCTCTTTGAATGTGTCAGTACACAGATACAAATCATATTATGTTCTGGTTAATAAATGTTTAATAAAACAAGATAAGCAAATGTTGCTTTTATACTTTTCATTTGGAAGACTATAAAAAGCATAAAACAATGTAGAAAATACACGTATTTTGGATAGATGCACTGCTGCTAAATTAAGAAGGTTATAGTACCAGAAGTCATGGGAAAATGTATACCAAAGTACTTCTTCTAGGTATATAGTCAAAACCATATTCAGGATGACCAAAGAATTCCATAGGAATGATGCAGAATTAAGTCTATGTTGATATTTTGTGAAGGTAAATTTTTTTTTCACTTTACAGACCATAAGGTTTCAATGAAAGAAAGTGAAATTGAAGAACAACAGTGACATTCACATTCTGATGGAATTGACTCAAATAATCAATTCCCTTGTCTGAATCATTCAACTTTTCATCAACAGATTCATTTATCTTCTTTTTTCCCTTGATTTGACTATTCAGAAGTGCCACTACTTTATCATCATCATAAGAGACCATTTTTAGTATCTTCAGCAAAATGATGTTTGGTGGGAAAAGGAAATGAAATAGTGAATTCTAGCAAAGACAAACAAAGGTATGGTTTTTTGTTTTGTTTTCTTTTTTTTTTTTTTTCCTGGCAAAGGTACTACTAAAATGTTAAGTGAAAATTATGAGATGTTTAAAATGGAAACAAACCATGCTGTTTTCTCTTTCTATTACGAGTGAGAGTCAGTCATGATCTAACTTCTACACCAAACCCTCAGGGTTTGGCATCTCCAGGGCCTTGTGGTTCTCCTCTACCACAGTGACCTCTGAGCTTTACAGTGGGGAAGCCTGCCAGCTAAAATCCACATAACTCTCATTTAATCCTCATTTGTTGTCCTTTCAGACTTTCCTCTGCTGTAGTATTTATTGAATATTGTCTGTTGACAATTTTCTAGCAGCAGGGAGGGTGAACTCGTATTTATGGTGATCTTAGAAGGGGTTTAGGGTTTCTGCTACACCTGAGACTGTGGGACTCAGTTCTGGATGTGAGGAAGGAAGGATATACCCACCACTATGTGTGCTATGAACCAGTCACAAACATGGGATCGGTAGTCCTAGAAGTGCCTGCACTGACATCATTGCTTGTCATGTAAATGTGTGATTAAGTCAGTGCTACCTTACAGTCTTCATTTGTTGGCACCATCTATCTGCCTAGCTCAGGAAGCATCCCAGGTCCCTGCATCCCGTCAAGTCCACTCTCAGGTCTGTAGGACCAGAGAAGGGACCTGGGGGCAGCTAGAGCTGCTCTGTGCTCCAGAAAATCTGCCCCTGTCATAACAAGAGCCTTTTGTATCTGCAGCAAAATTTAATTAGTGCTCTGAAGCTGGAAGGAAAAGCTTTCTCCTGGAAACCATGTGAGAAGTCAGAGCTGCCAAAGTAGCCACAGTGGTGTCGTCCTGACTTCATCTTTCTAGAAACGTTTGGAGGGACAGACAAACCTCCCTGAGAGATCAGTCAATCTGGTTCAGTGGGCAGATTTGGAGCAGAGATCCTTTTAGTTTTACTCATTCTCTCCTTTGCTTTACTGAGTCATTCTGAGTGAGTGGCTTAAATTTGCTGCCTCGGTTTCCTCCTCTGGCTGCCATGGTAGCTACCACTGCCTGCCTTCCTGAATCCTTGTTGAGGATTGTTTACTTAATGTTGGTACAGTTCTGTGGGAGTCAAGAATACCTCCAAACGTGCTAATTGTTAACCCAAGTGATGAAATGCTTGGGTGCACAATATTGTGCACAATAATTCATTTTTTTTCTGGATGAATTGGCTAGTAGTGGCAAATTAAGTAGTGTTCAGAACAATTCACTCCAAGGTCCTGCTTAGCTGGGTTCATCAGCCATTGAATTATTAGCCCGGCATATTGTTACGTATTACACAGTGAAGGCATCAAATATGCATGAGCGAAGCCTCTATTAGCAAGACAAGAGGGGTGTAAAGCTGTAAGTTGCAGCCAAGCCCAATTACCACGGGAGAACGCCTCTCCTGTTTGGTGGCTGCTGACCATTTCAATTGCATATTAATGGCATTTACTCCATTTAAGTGGCTTTGCCATCCCCTCCCCGGCTCCCGTTTGTCTGCACAGTACTGCACGGCATGTTCAGAGGTTGTTTCAGCTTCAAGGTGGGATTGATTGTCCTTTGAAGACAGGACTGGGATTTTGGGGTTGACCATGCTCAGCAGCAGCAGTTGCTGCCCCGACCACCTCCATTGCTTGCATGGGGTAGGAGTAGTCACCTATGCTCTGTAGCCATCTCCCCCCAGAACTTCCCTCCTATACCCCCATCTTCCCCCAGCTTTCAGTTCGGTGTTCACTTGGAAGAGCTCCGGCTTGGATTCTGAACAGAGGAACCCACTCAGTCGGGCTTGTCGGTACCAGCTTTTTCAGGCCAATGTGAGATGACCCATATGATGGGGCTCCCTCCGCCTCAGCCCTCTGGCTGCTGGTACTAAAGAGGGATTAGGACCATGTCTGATCCTCCCTGGTAATCCAAGGCCAGACATGGTCTTTTCTTTCAAGAACAGTTGCTGAAACGATTTTAAGGATGTTGTCACAGCTACACTGACGGGCAAACGGAGCAGTTCAGCTGCTTCAGGCTGTGAAGATTTAATTGAGCTCTGAGGGAAGGCTGGAAGCTGAATTGAATCTTTTTCTGACAGAGAACAAGGTCTGCTGTAAAGAAATTTGCCTGATGCTTGCCTTCCCCGCTTGCTGGCCATACTGACCCAAGGAGAGCTCCTGACCCAGTCCAGGACAGAGTTTGTGCTGTTTGCCCTGCTGGACTTACTTCCCACAAGCAAATAAACTACTTTATTCTCTGTTCAGCACGTGAAAAAGACATTCAGAGCGACTGAACTGCCATTTTTAAATTGCTGTTACCCCGTAGCTAGAGATTGTGAGACGATTCTCTGATTCTGTGATTTGCAGGCTCTCAGTCGAAACGTCATGGCAAGATCGTTCCTCATAATCGTGTAAGAAAAAACAGCG
Source organism: Limnodromus scolopaceus (assembly GCA_028565335.1). Taxonomy (NCBI): domain Eukaryota; kingdom Metazoa; phylum Chordata; class Aves; order Charadriiformes; family Scolopacidae; genus Limnodromus; species Limnodromus scolopaceus. The sequence goes on along the minus strand of JAOXNO010000013.1, from coordinate 154,552,056 downwards.
TATGTGGGAGAGATCGGCCGAGAGAGAAGAGTTTATCTGTTTTCCTTAGTAATATAAGGATGGCATGTGTATTAATTTCAGAGCAGACTGTGGAGATTTGTCATAGGACCTCACAGGTTTTGCTCCTGAATTTTACTCCTGAATAAATAAATACTCAAACTCTCACACATTTTGAGTCTCGGGCCAATTGTTCAGCCTCCTGACTACCTGGTTGGTCCATCCCTGTAAGGATTATATTTGGAGATCCTCAGGGGACTAATCTTACGCTAGTTACTTGGGATCCATTCCACTGGATATCTGCACAGTAAGCACCTCTTAAAATGGCTTTTAAATTGTAACTTCAGCCCTGTATTGCTGTTAGTAAGTTTGGCAGAGACATCCTCAGCAGCCAGCCGTCTGCTGCTGGAACATGGGTGTGTGGGATCTTCTGGAGATGGACAAAATGCTTTACCCCTGAGCCTCAGAGAGCCAGCAACATCTTTAGGGATATGTCAAAAAGTGCTTCCATGAGGGGAATGTGCAAAGTGTCATCAGCTGGACTTTGTGAACAGGAGAATTTCAGTTGTTCTGCAAAATACCATGGGGGGTTTTTATGATCTGTTTGGGTTTTTTGGCATTTTTATTTTTGGTTTTGTTTTTATTTTTTCTTTTTTTCTTTTTTTTTGTGTTAAATGGGGAAAGTAGTACTGAAAATCTCTTACAAACCCCACCTCTCTCTTCTGAGCACTTTGGCAAAACCAAGAGGGCCAGGTGTCTGGGTAAGGATCAGAACTGCAGAATACTGGTGTGAATAAAACTTTTGGGAATGTGTAAGGTACCACTTTTTGTTACTTACTATAGGGAGATGCTTGCTGAGAAGATGTTTTTGCCATACACAATCTTTCCATGGATTTAACAAGACTTCAGAGAGGTCTCCTGGTATCAGATCAGCTCATTAACAGACCCTCAAAATTCAAGTCTCCTAAAGACTTTATCTTCTTATCTTTTTTTCCAGAGATCTTCTCTTCTTGTAACACATCTGAAAACACTTTCATTCAGATGTAACTGACCTGAGACCAACATTAAGGTGTCAGAAGTATTTAAACTAGAAAAGAGTTATTACTGAATTCAACCTTGAACTACCTGGGGTTACAGGAAAGCACAGAACTAGGCATGAATTACAGACAAATAGATGTGAGGTGAGTGATAGGTAGTATGCTTGAAGGCTTTATGATTCCAGGAAAGAAGGGAATGTGAAATGGAAGGTGAGCCAAAATTAGAGACCCTTCAGAGACACTAATAAATCTGGGGGGTGCTGATTAGCGCAAGGTTTGTGAGCAGCTTCCCATCTTTTGTGCAATTGAGGGAGAATTCTTTATAAATCAGTGCATGCTAACCTGATTCTCACCTTGTACCATCATTTTCACAGGCACAAAAGGTAACATAAATCACAGAGGTGATCTGTTTAGGTAGTGTTTTACCAACCCTCTGGACAGATGAAAATGAAAGCAAACATCACGGTGACTATACTGTATTTTGTCCTGTGACTGTGAGATTTCATGGCAGTTCTGGCTCTTAATTCTTTTCTATTTGTCTGACGTGACAAAATAAAAGGAGTCTAAACCAGACGTAGCCTCATCCATACCAAAACTTGAACCAAATCTAGTGCAAAAATGAACAGACTAATTCCTGTGACTGAAGCTTGTGGACGTCTCACACGTTCTTATGCTGAAACGGCACTGGGAGGGGATTACCTCTCCCACAGGAGATCCAGGGTCCCGTTGTGCTGTAATTCTTCCTCGTGGTTTAGGTACCACATCAAATACTGCTTATTGCTGGAGTATTGCTCTGTGACCTTGGTGAGGTTAATCCTCATGTGCGCTAGCGTGAAAACAGAATCCAGTCCATATGTTCAGCCTTGCATGTGGCTCCGGTAAGTGCCATAGATGGGTTCAATATTAGAGTCATGTGACTGTCTCCTTGGGTAGGTGGAAGCTTGCCAGGACTGCAGGGGAGAATTTCTGATATTCATGAAAGCAAGGACATTAATGACTTTTCCTTCTCCCACCTAGGTTAGGCACCTGGAGAACCCGAGGACTTGACTTTTCTGTTACGTGAGCGAAGAGATGGAAAGATTGGTTTTGATTTAAATGTTAGATGACAGAATAATAGCCTTGCCAATGCCTTGGGTGCCCTTTTATTTAGAAGAAGCATCTGCACAAGAGTTGGTACCCACAACAGAGCCAAAGTCTCAGATAGCAAAATTAAAGTGACTCCAACCAACCAGTAAACACAAAGCGCAAGTATGCCTCAATCTGCTTCAGAAACTTCAACTTCTCTTCAAGCTGCAGGATAGGGGTGACAGATTTTCCTAATCCTCTGACTCCCATACCAAATAGTTTTGGAAAGCCTGTGAGCCACGGTATGTATCATTGTCCCTGGAAGATGAAGGGATGGGAAGATTCAGTGGGAGTGGTCTACAGTGGGAGATGATAGTGGTTTCTCAAGGACAAGGGCTGGTCACTCATTTGGCTCTGCTAGGAAATCTGATGGGGCTGGTCTCAAGAGTCCTGCTAGTCTCAGGGGTTCTGTGTCCAGTTCTGCACTCACCAGTACAAGAGAGACATGGACATACCGGAGAGGCTCCAGTGAAGGACCCCAAGGGTGATTAAGGGACTGGAGCATATCTCCTATGAGGAAAGGCTGAGAAAGATGGAACTGTTTAGAAGGCGGCAGCTCAGGGGGGATCTCATCAATGTATATAAATACCTGAAGGGAGGGTGCAAAGAGGATGGAGCCAGGCTCTTTTCAGTGGTGCCCAGTGATAGGACCACAGGAGAGTCTGTCTGAACATCAGGAAACACTTTTTTTACTGTGATGGTGACTGAGCACCGGCACAGATTGCCCAGGGAGGATGTGGAGTCTCCATCCTTGGAGATGTTCAAAAGCCATCTGGACATGGTCCTGGGCAACTGGCTCTACGTGACCCTGCAGGGAGGTAGGGCAGGATGACCTCCAGACGTCCCTTCCCACCTCAACCATTCTGTGATACTCTGTAAAACTGAAGGCTCAGTTTACAGAAAGCTGTGGCTCATCTGGCCTTGTTCCTGAAATGTGAGTGACTCTTGAACTCTTCAGTCGACGTGCTACTCAAAAGCCAAAGTCTGGCCTTGCCTGTCTTGGGTTAGAAGTAGACGACACCAAAACCCAGTTCTTAGCTATTCCAAATGGGAAGGAGAAGACCTTTCACACCTGGCAGCCCTTGCAAGGGTAGACCTCACCCGCTGTAGAGAAGGAACTACACCCATCTAACCATAGCTGTATGACCACATATCTTTCTTTGAGAAACTTTTAGTAGAGGGTGTCTCAGTTTCTAGGGCTCCACTTGGAAACATGAAGCTAGCCCAGATTACAGGACAGGAATGTGTGGGCTGGTGCTGAGGTACAGGCTCTGTGGAGCAACGTTTCACTGTGCTTTGCTCCCATAAATGGGCTTTGATGGAGGGAGTTCCCTGCCGTGGGGGAACCTGGCAGCACCTCAGGTCTGGGTAGTGGCAGGGTCCTCATGCGTGGGGTGAAGCTAAAAACTCTCAGCCTCTGTCCCAGTTGGGCTTTCTGGGAGCTTTGCAGCCTACCCAAACAAAATAGCAGTATAACATGACTGACTCAGCTTATGTGTCACTGAAACACGGCGCAACATTGCAGGTGACCCAGTAGGGGTTAAATAATATCTGCAAGCCCACTGATGTCTCCTGGAGAGGTCTGAACTACTGGCACCATGTAGTGCAGTGGAAAAATGGGAAATGAGTTTTGATGGGAGGGAGGGTAACAGTAAAGACAAAAATCCCTTCTAGATCAAGAGGTTAATACGGGCCAGGCCAGTGAAGCGTTGCTGATAGAGGTGCGGATAGGCCATGAAAAATTCACAGGCTAACATCTCGAGGCCCTGTCAGACTGCAAATTGTTGGCTTTAGTCCCCTGAGCTCATGATGCCATTTCCAGGCAGTAGATGCCGCGCCTTTGCAGAAGAGCGAGATCAGGTGCCGATGGTCAGTCTGCTTTCCCTGCAGTGTTCTTTTAGGATCTGTGGATCTTTGCATCTCCCATGGTGTCATCGTGAATATGGCCGGACATCTGATTTGTTTGCTCTGAAAACTCAGAGCCGAGGCCTCATTGGAGGGTTGGCAGGAAGGTGTGGACTAACTGGTCTCTGTTCTGGACCTGCTGAACTGAGGGCTTCACTGCAAACACATAGAATACGTCTCATCCTAAAAGGTCCTGAAAAAAACCTCACATTCCATGTCAGGCAGGGACCTCTCTGGCATAGCAGTGGATTGTAACTTCTTAACATTTCTTTTTCTTCATTGATGCTTTTGCTTCTTTATAAAAGTGCTGAGCTTGCTTCTCTTTATCTGAAGGAGGGGAAGACCCACTAACTCTACTTAATTAGATGAATACTAACCTATAGTGGTCAAAAGTTGTTATTCTGAGGCTATAGATTAAAAACCATGTGCCTCATCTAAGTCCTGATGTGAGCTATGGAAAAGTGTGACATGGCCAATGGAAAATTGAGGAATCTCCCAACATCTCAGTCCCAAAGAGGAGAGACTGGTTGGAGGACCAGGCTAAACATTAACTCAGCTCTGTCTTCCTCCCTGTTCTGATCCTGACTTGCCATGAAGGTTGTGTAAGTACTCTCCTCCCCCTCCAGAGCAGATAGCTCACTGTCTCGCCAGTGTCAGAAGGTCTGATTGCCTGGTGTTTATAAAATGTTGGAAATCCTCCAGTGATAGGCTGAGTGCTATTTCATTCCTTTAACAACCCACCATTTTGCGTGAGCTGTAACCCCAGTGACAATGGTATGTCATTCTTATTTTAAGCCTAATCTGATTTATATTTGCTTATACAAAAGCAGAGAGAGAAAGATGAGGAGAGTTGACCCCATACATACCCACTTAGACTTCCAGTATAAAGACACTGCAAATAAAGAGTAAAATCTGAGCAGGGTCTTCAGAGCTTGGCCTCTGGGAGCCTGTTTTTTCCTCCATAAAACAAATGTAGTGGTAATGGGAGTGCCTTGTCTCACATGTCTGAGCCCACCCCTTTGTGTCCTCTTGGAGACACAAGTAGTTTCTACCTCTTTGAGATGCAGCACTCTCCACTGTGCTCTGTGTCACCTGTGCACCATTGAGCTGAGACAGAAAAATCCAGTTCATGTCATAGAGTCATAGAATGGTTAGAGTTGGAAGGGACCTTCAAGATCATCGAGTTCCAAACCCCTGACCTGGGCAGGGACACCTCCCACTAGACCAGGTGGCTCAAAGCCCCATGCAGCCTGGCCTTGAACACCTCCATCCACAACTTCTCTGGACAACCTGTTTCAGTGTCTCACCACCCTCACAGTAAAGAATTACTTCCTAATATCTAATCTAAGTCTACCTTCTTTCAGTTTAAAACCATTACCCCTTATCCTATCACTCCACTCCCTGATAAAGAGTCCCTTCCCATCTCTTCTGTAGCCCCTTTAGGTACTGGAAGGGGCTATAAGGTCTCCTCAGAGCCTTCTCCAGGCTAAACAACCCCAACTCTCTCAACCTGTCTTCATGGGAGAGGTATTACATCCCTCTGATCATCTTTGTGGCCCTCCTCTGGACCTGTTCCAACAGGTCCCTTTCATCAGCATTGAAAATGTGGTGGTGTCCAACTGGCGTGCAAGGCATTAGCACTGCAGATTTTGGCCATGGTACTTGGCAGAGAGGTAAATAGATGCAAAGGATACCGCTGGGGTCTTATTATCGGTCTCCAACCCTGGTAGCAGTCAGGCAGTTGTTTGTGTTGTGAAAGATGGAGTACCTACTTGCAGGGTAAATCAAACAGATAGATGTGAGACATCCAGCTGAAAAGTCTCCTAACACATATTGATTGAGTATTGGCTAATAAAAGCATTGATTGCATGGCTTGCATTGAACTATGTGACCGCAGACCTCAAAGATTTTACTGCTGGTTGTCAGGGGAAAACTTGGGTGCATAAAATGGTGATAAATCAGAGCCTGAAAGGTTTTCTTGATTTAGTAGGGCAGTGAACAGCATGGAAACAAGACCAAATATATCCTTTTTTTCCATATCCCTTTCTCCTCCTCTCTTTCTTCAGCTTTTGTGCTTTGCCATAAAGAAGTACTGAGAGAGGCTGCAGAGCATCACTTTTCCCAAGATGAAGTCTCCAATTGTTGGGTTTTTTTTTCAATTCTGCAGACACAAAATTTACTGTGACAATAAATTGAGCATGGTAATATGGTCCCCAATTTATCATTGAATTAATGTACAAAAATGAATGTGAAATACAGTGTTCATACTGCTGACCTATAGTTGTGTAGAAAGGCAGCCAGAAACCATAGCTCCCTTTTCCATAAAGGTGGGGACCCCTCCTTCTGGCTTCATTCATGTGGAGGTGACAAGGCTTCTCATGAAGCTTTTTGGGCTTCCAAGTGATGCATCATTTTCAAATTCATTTCCTGCTTGGGTTAATAAACAGTTGATTCATCTCCTTCCTAGTTACAAGCTAGTTGCAATGACTCTGAATACTAGACCGTCAAGGTGAAAGGGAGGCAATCATGGGCAATAAACAGACTGCAAAGGAGTTCAATTACTTGTTTGCATCAATCTCCACTCCAAAGCTGTGTTCATATTGAATTGGAAAGGGTTTGGGCGGCAGGGTGAGAAGCAATGTGTGGGAGGGAATCCCTTTCCTCTTCTGAGTTTTAATTTCTGAGTACCATTGAACTATTCCCACAAGCCAGAGTATTTCTGACATAATGGCTCTCCTGCGAGTGCATCATATCAAAGCCGATAAAAGACTGCCCAGACACTGGGGTTGCAGGTAATCCAGGATCCCATTTCAGAGAGTTTTTCCTTCTTTGCTCATGCTTTGCCAATAGAATAATTTGGGGAGGGAGGGCAATGCAGAGGCTGAGAGAGTGAGCCAAAATCAACATGGAATTGGAACAAATGGGGATTGCAAGGCTGCAGCATGATAAGGAGCACGTCATGGGCACACCTCTGTTGTACCCCACTGAAGCTGACTGGGTGCAGAATATTGTTCCTAGAGATCAGGTCCCAGAAGAGAGGCACAGGTCAGGACAGTGGGGAAAATCTAGGTGTCTTGAAAAAGCTAAGCAATTAAGTGTTACATGAGAGAAGCATAGCCTTGCTGTTCAACATCAAAACCAGCTGGAGAAATGGAATAATAAAGCAATTAAAATAGAGGGGGTTTTTTGTGACTCAGCTCTTGACTTCACTATGCTTTGCTTAGCTCACTTCATGGTGTTTGCAAGTATACTGAGAGTCCCAAAGAATTTGGGAAAGCATCTTCCATTCTCCAAAGTCCAGTGATGGTAAGTCAATTTATCATTGACCAATGATTTTCCAGTGTAGTATGTGGCTTCTTACCTTCTCTACTAAAGCAGTTGAAAAAGATCAGGGACATGGGGAACCAACTAGGAACCAACCATTAAAAGTGAAGTCAAAGAAAATTGTTTGCAAATAACTTAAGGTTGGTTTGCCAAGTGCTTATAAACAATCAATACATTTAAAGAAAATCAGGATGGTCCCCAAGCATTCTGCTAACCAAAATGGGGCTTTATTCATAATAAATACTATTTATGATGAATAATTTGACTAGGGAGGACTGGAGAGAGGCCAATGTATCCATCTATTTAATAGGAACTATGGGTGATCCAAAGAATTATAGACTTCTCAGTCTTATTTCAGTTGCTGAAAGAACAACTGAGAAAATTAATTAAAGAACAGGCAGTAAAACACCAGGGTAAGTATAAGTTGAAAGTAGCAAAACTCCATGGATTTGAAGGGTAAAATTCTGCATGCTTTCATTCACATTTTGTAGAGTTAAGGTAAGAACTGTTCCTTTCACAGGCATTTCTGTGTCTGCTGAGATTGTGGACAAACAAGGGACTTTCACTCGCTGTAGACAGTTTAGCATGTTTTCACCTAATCTTAGCTGATGTCTTTGAATGCTGCCGCACTTGAATACAAATACTAAGTTATGTCTCTAATGTTAATAACCCCTCAATTTCTTTGGAAAGATTAAGAGCAGAGCAGATAAAGGATGACTGGTAAATACAGTTAATTTAGATTTTCAAGATGTTTTTGAAGAAGCGCCTTACAAGAAGCTATTAATGGGATTTGATGACTGTAGAGGGAGAAGGAAGGCAGAGGCATATCTTCAGCATTGGTGAAGAGGAGGGGCAGAAAGAGGAGGGCTAAGAGTTCAATTCTCAGCATGGGAAGAGGTTAATAACAAGGTCCACCCAGAATCAGGTTTGTGAAGACTAGCAAGGAATAAAAGCAACTCCATGAAGGCCTAATAAACCTCAAAAATTGCCAACATGAATTTCAATATAGCCAAGCACAAGGCAATGCTGCTCGAAAGGACTGATTTAAATTCTTTGTACATGCTGATGGTTTCTGTGTTTGTTTTAAGGCCCCAGACCTTGGGACATCATTGCCAACAGCTGAAAGAAGGGATTCACGCTGCACGCAGCGGGGGCTTGCAGCGGTGAAAGGACCACTCAGCTGAGTTAAGGAATGGGTGGAGGAAGCTGTGTCTAATAATAATGATGCGGCTAATAATAATCTGATGAACTAACGCTTCATCTGTACCACCTGCTGTATTCAGTCCCGATCGCCCTTTTGTTGAGAAGAGGAATGGTAGTGCAAATAGGAAAAAAATGAGAGTGATCAGCAACATGTGGTTCCTCTGTACAGTGAGAAGGGAAAGTGATGGGGCTTAATCTGCAGGGAAAGAAAATGAATAAGTTAGAACTGACGTATTTTACAGGGTTAATACTCACAGGGAAGAACTCGTCTGCCACTCTCAGGTTTTGCTTTTTGTCTTTTAATCCTTTCTGTGGAGTGATGAGTCCAGAGAAGAACAAAGAAAGCTAAAGGCAGCTTGTTTCAGAGAGAAGAAGTGTTCAGAGGCTGCATGACAATTATTTTCAGCTTGTGGACCTTAAGGGGGGAAGTATTTCTCGGAGGTAGCTGTATAGATTTGTAATATATGCTTATATATATATATACAGATGTATATTTTTTATTAAGGATCTAGTACTTTAGTACTCTAAAGGAAAGAAAATGTTCTGGGCTGTGAACATTCAAGGTGCATACTGATGTCAGACTGGGAATGGAAAGGGATATCCCACTGTGGAAATGTCACCTTGTTCACGAGAGCTGCTATGCACAAATCCCTTGCACACAGCGGTGATTGCAACGTGGGTTACCTCCTTCCAAACTGCTCATGGTTCAGATTTGATGGCAGCTTTGGGCTCTAGGTCAGGCTATCTAGAAGTTGCCAGTGGCCAGTGTGTGGTGTCCCAGACCAGTTTAAAATTACTTGTGCAGGGGTGGGAGGCTTTTCCTGTGTGCGACTGCAGCTGGCAGACACCCAGCAGTTTTAATTCAGTCTCAGGCTTAGTGTTTGAGCTCATTTGAACCCCAGGAATGAAACACGGGCAGGTCTGTTCATCCCAGCTCTTGGGCAGCAAAACACCAAATCTTTTTCCCTGGAAAAGTGCAAAGTGAAATCCACCCAAAGCTGAAGAGTGCCTTGAGAAATTGCCTGTGACCTGTGAATTGCTGACATAGGCTGGGACACTGCTGCTGTGCATGCCTGTGCTGGTGTGGGAGCACAGCAAGCTTCAGGCAGCTGCGAGATGCTTGCTGATGGATAGGACTGCTGCTGTGGGTGAGATGTCAGTCCCCCATGCCATCGATGGGGTTGTGTTGCTGGACGATTGAACAAGTGCTCTCTATTCTTCGCCTTTTTCCTGAAGCCACTTGTTAAGAAATGACCACCTGAGGTACCTGATACATCTGTTTCACCCATAATGGTGTTTGCTGACCCAGCCTTATGCTAACTGGAGTCCTCCAGCAGGTGCTGAGAAATCATCTGCCCTCATCCTGCCTCACCTCCTTTCCCCGCAGTACTGTTGCTATTGCCGTTAACGGCAAAGGTAACAAATAGGGTAAGGAAGGTCTAGCTGGATGCTAAATAAGTGCTTAAGACACTGATCAAATGTGACAGAGGGATCACGTCTCCCCTTCGCTTGAGAAGGCAGGGAAGTGCTCCATCCTTCAATTATCACCGGAGAGCTGAGGCACAGAAAATGTCCTGGCCATACCATAAAGAGATTCAGTGCCAGCAACTGACTCTGGTTTTCCTGGAAGCCAGCCCTGGGTGTAAAGCAGAAGCTTGATTCTTCATCAAGGCTGTCTTGTCCCCTCCTACCTGTTTGTCACTGTGCCTCATTGCATCGTGCTGTGGACAGGTCAGGTCTCCCTGGGGTGCTCTGTGGGGAATGAGCCTCGCTTCAGGGCTGGTATGCGAATCATAACAACAATAATCCAGAAATAGTAATTCTTAATCATGGGTAATTTCTAAAATGAATCAAACGCATCCTTTCCTTTCCAATGAATAATTCTCTTAGTGCTAAGCATTAGTAATGATAAGGGGTTTTTAATGTCCCTACAATATGTTTTAAAAAGTCATCGGTCTCTCCTTTTAATAAATCCCCTTTGGAAATGTTCTGTTTAATTTGAAAACCTTAGAAAAACAGAAGGGTCTGGTTGAAAGCAGTCACTGCTGTTCAGCCTTAATCACATCAAGATGGTTTTCCTCTGCAGATTTAACGCATGTGTGTGGATGTGTGGCTCAGACCCTTCCTTAGGCATGCACTGACTTGATAAGCCTTAATGGCCATGTCAGTGATCCATGGATGATAGGTCATCGGGAGATGGGGCATTTTGAAACTGCACCTTTCAATCCATGCTGCTGCGCCTTCGGGGGGTTTCTGAGGCAGCCACAGGAACCAGCCAAGCAGCAGTGATTTTGTATCCATCACGGAGCACCCTAGAAACACCTTGGGCAGTGACTTTCATCATAACCCTAGCCTTTGAACAGCTCTGAAGAGCAACTCTAAACTGCAGGAGGTTGAGCAAAATCAGAAAGCTGGGGGAGGCAGTATTGAACCACATTGCCCCACACTGCTATTGCTTTGCTAATTGGGGATAAAGCCACTATGGCCTTGCTGAATAAGCCTAGAAGTAAATGCACGAGCATAGTCTGTCCTGGAGGCACCGCGCAGAGTCAGTGGAGGGATGCCAGGAGGCATCTGGCTGGAGGTGTTTGCCTTGAAGTGCGTGGACTCTAAGGGGGGATGTAACTGAGGCAGGCTGGAGAGACACAGGCAGTCACACACGTGCACATGCCCTCACTGTCAGAATGTAATGCTTTCAACTAATATTGATCTTTCCTTACTGCCCTTCTACTCTTTCCTCCTGCCAGTCTAGACAAAAAAAGCACAGACTGTTTCCTCAGAGCTGCAACAAGGAAAGACCAAGGGAGAAAAGTTTAACGGATTATCATCAGGGCTCGAAATGCAGAAGGGCTGTCGAGGAAAGACACAGATGCTTGTGGCTCTGCAGATGATATAGTAACTGTGTGTTCAAAATACCTGTGCCCATCAACGTGCCAGCTGTCCTGCTGCATGGGAGACACAATTTCATGCAGTTCCCCACTGACGTGCCCGCAGGACAAGCTTGTGAGCGCTGTGGTTGTGAACACTCAGTCCCATGTTCAGGAAGACAGAGCTACACCCAGGAGTTCCTGGTGCTTTTATTCATATTTATCCCATAGCCCACCTTGACCACCTGGTACAGTAGTTATTTTACCAACTTGTTTTTGGTAAGTCAGAAGTAAGAAAGCTTCGAATTAATGGTAATAAACCTTTGTCCCTTTCAGGAATGTGTTTCAGCAAGAACTGAGAGCTTGTCCCAACATGCAGTGCCTGAGTGCCAGAAGTCCATTGCCAAAGATGCAAAGTTTCCTGCTCCTGCAGTGTGGCTAAATACCCAGCATGAACAGCTGATCTTGGTTTTTCCCTCTGTTTTCAAGCTTTTCCCACAGACAGGAGTGAGATCTCTATATGGGGATGTAGCATTAGATTTGAACTCTTGCTCTGTGTCACTATGTAGTTCAGTCTCGCATGAAGAGTACATAGAATATGGCCTCATGTTACAGACCCAGAAATGTGAGCTTGAGCTTCCCTTTATGCCCCTACTGAAGGTTAAGCATGTTTCAGGGTGTTGTGAAGAAAAAAACCCTCATCTGAAGGGCTGATTATCGAGATGGACAGCATTCAAAGGCAAGGGGAGTGAGGGAAGCAAACACCCAAACCAAGAGCTGAATATGGAAACTAACAGCCCTTTCTAGCCTGTCCAGTATTGGTTGGACATTGGTCTCAATGCTTGGGTCACTGGAACTGGTAGCCTTTGATAAATAAACTATAGGAAGGTGGTAACTAGCTTAAAGAAATCATATCACTGTGCTTAGAGGTGAAGAAAAGGTAAATAGGTGTGCTCTTGGTGCTCTTGTTTTTTTTAACGTATTTGTTTACTTGTATTTCTAAAAGTGAGAGTGCTAAACAAATGTATGTGGCAGCAGGAAAAGGGGTGGATGAAGGCAGGCAGGCAGAAGTGTATGGTTTGGGGCACAGGAATCTTTTAAACCGTATTTGCCGCTGGAGATGTTGTCATATGAACTTGCCCCCTTCAGCATCAGTGTATCAGGATGGTCATCCTCCTTCCCCATACCCTTTGGGATAACCCAGCTGATTTCGCAGTAGGTTGCTGCAGTTAAACAGCAGCTGTTTCTTGGATTTCCATTTGCTGCTTTGTGCTGCACAGAGCATGTGGATCGTGGGACAGGCCATTCCTGAGCAGTGTTCTGATCTTCTCTCAGTCGTCTCACAGAACCTCTAACTATACAGAGTTAGTGGGATAATTTGACTGAAAATTATCCTCTACCTGGTTTGGAAGTCATGCAAGACCCAAAATGGCCCTGTAGGATGCAAGAGACAGTTACACTCTTTGTGGGAGTCACTGGTTAAGTAATGCATGGGGGCTTAGAATTGCAGAAGGCAAACATCTACTGATAAATTCTTCCAATCCCATCCTCTAACATTCGTTCTGTACATGGTCTCTTACAGAGAAACTGTTCCGCAAACATTATAAAGAGCTGTAATGTATTAAAATTAGCATCCTCCCACCTGGAAATCCAGGTGCTTTACTTATCATTAGTTGAGCTCTCCAGAGCTTGGAGACAACCATAAAGCTTCTGTGAACATCCTTAAATAGCTGTTCAATACATATAAATGCTGATCCTTTGAAATCAACTACCTAATTTCCAGAGCAAGTGATATGTACTGCTGTGTGTAGCTCTCTCCTTCCCTGGGTATGAATAGTCCTATTTTTCTGCTGAAGAGCATGGACCAGGGCCCAGAGTGGCAGTTCTTGTATGTGGAGAGTGCAAGAGTGGAGAGTGCTAGTGAGCAAGGAAGGAGAAATACTGTGTTGGAGAAAAAAACAAGAAAGAAGGAAACAGTGTATGGAAGATTTAAAAAATAATAATCAGTGGTAGTCATTTGGAGGTGTCCAGATAAGATGGTGGAGGGATAACATCACAATGTATCAGTGTTCTTGTAGTCATAAGTGTTATCCTAATGATTTTGCAGCTCAGCACAGAGGTATCATTTCCCCACGTGTGGAGTGTATCAGTTATTTTTACCCTGAAATCTAAGCTGTCTCTTCAGCTGGCCTGGGTGGAATAACTACATGAGCTCCAAGGAGTTCTGTGGATTTACTCCAGCTGAAGTTCTAGTTTAGTGTCCGATTGCCATGCAATGCCCCACACTTGGGTTTGAGGTGGTGCGTAGAGAGCTGCATCCAAGGGAAACTTTAGGGGAAGCAGAAATAACACAAAACTCGCTCGCCGCAGCTGCCGTCCTGCCAGGATGCAGGGATTAAGCTGGTGAATGCTTATAAAGAGCATGACTGGCCCTGGCTGTAGCTTTCTCCTTAATCTGCACGGCGCAGTTCCCCCAGAGCAGCCTCCTGGGCTTTGGGGTCAATACTGCTTCGGGGGAAGAAAAGCTGCTGATGAGGGGGCTGGCTGCCTGGTGTGCCCTTCTTCTGGCTTATGTGTTGGGAGGTTAATAGCAGAAAGTCCCCAGCTTGGGGGAAAAAAAAGGTGGAAAAAACAAATGGGGGAAGGAAGATTGGATTTTGCTGTCAGCCTGAGGAGGTGAATAGTTGGAACATGGAGTTTATTGTGAAATGGAGGCCTAACCCAGTGGCCTTTGAAATGAATAGAAAGCTTCCAACTGGCTCCAGTGTCTCTTTGTTCTAAGTGAGGGGAAGATCATGGAAACAGGAAAGCAAAATAATAACATGCTTTAGAGCTACAGAATGCACCCTTGTCCTGGGCTCTATGGAGATGCAATTACTTGTCTAGGCTCATGGAGAGACAAAATAGTGATGTTTGCCTTAAGGAAAATTATTTAAAAACAAAACAAAACTAAACTAAACTAATAATTCATTCAGGGCAATTGGATGGAGATGTCTGCAAAGGAGAAGGATTAAAGGCTTGGTTCTGCCTGTTGCACTCCTGATCAAACCTGAGTTTAGAGGTAATGTAATACAGTACAAGGAGAAGAGGAGCCAGTTCCAGTTTTACAAAGAGATGGTGGGTGTCATTAGCCAAAAGATAAAGGAGGCTAAATAAACATCAAATAGCTTCCTATTGTAGAGTCAAAGAACTGAAAGGATCTGTTAGAGAGTATAGAGGAGGGAGCAAACCCAAGTTGGCAACCAATTGAGGACAGACAGGTTGTTCTGGGAGTATTCGATCTCTTGGTTGTCTGTGCACATATCATCTGTCTCTTACATGGGGCCTCCTATAACTACAGTAGAAAACCAGAATAGTCCGTGACATACACTGAGGGTGTTGCTGTGCATATATATACCTGAACAATGCCTGGTTACTACGGTGATGGGCACTATAGAAAGCATTTACATGGATTCCTTGACAATTTCTTATTTAAACATGTATCTGCTTTTAAACAGCTAAATCCATTATGTAGGTGATATTAATACCCTTGAATAGCCAATGAAGTGGGGTGAGACTCACGGAATCACAGAGTCATGGTGGTTTGAAGGCATGTCTTGAAGGGACGGGAGATCATCCCATCCCTAGCTCAAGCAAGGTCATGTAGAGTGGGGTTGCTCAGGGCCACATCCAACTGGGAGTTGAATATCTCCAATAAAGGACACTCCGCATCCTCTCTAAGTAACCTGTTCTGGTGTTTGTCCACTCTCACGCTAAATGAGTTCCTTATGTTTAAATGGCATTTCCTGTATGCCACTGTGTGCCCATTATCCTGCCAGTGGGCACCACTGAGAGGAGTCTGGCTCTATCTTCCTTACATTCTCCAGTCAGATATTTATACACATTGATAAGATCCCCCTGAGCCTTCTCTTCTCTAGGCTGAACAGTCCCAGCTCTCTCAGCCTCTTCCTGTGTGAACAGGTTCTCCCATCCCTTAATCAACCTCATGGCCTGTTGCTGGACTCGCTCCAGTATGTCCATGTCTCTCCTGTACTGGGGAGGCCAGCACTAGATGCCTTGGCTACAAGCACTTTCCTTTGGAGAGCTTCCACATTGTCCATCAGAAAATGATCAAGGGAGGCAGGATCTGGACCCATGTGTCCCAGATCCCCACCCTGACAGTGAGGCCACGTTTTCTAGGCAGGCTAGAAGATGATTCTCTTCTCCGGCTTCTCTTCCTTGCTGTAATGAAAACCTGGTTGGACTGATTATCAGAAGTGGAGAAGTTGATGAGTCACTGTCTTGTTGAGCAGCACAATTTTGTGTGGAGCGCTGCACTGATCTGCCTACCTATCTCAGGCGAAGATTTATTTATGGCCCTCTCTGAAGAGATACTGTAATATCCTTTTCTAGCCCACATTCCCTCTGGTGCCTGCTCACTACGAGATTTCTTTTTTCTTTTTTTTTTTTTTTTTTCCCAATGTGTTAAATAAGATTATAGCATATTGAGGTTGAAGGGAGCAGGATATTGTTAGGATTTTTATCATCAAATTACTACTTTAAGCAAAATGGAAGTCTCTGATCAATCATGTAGAGCACAGTGTACTTACTGGTCCTGGCCTTGACATCCTCTGTCCTCTCAAAGCCCCAGCAAGATTCAGCGAGGATCCAGAGGTTACCCGAGGTAAAGGTGGAAAACGTATTGGTGTGAACAGCTGCTCCCGGTGCTGGCTCCTTCACTCTCAGGGAGAGTTCAGAGGCAATAGATTTGTCTCAGTGAAACATTTCTCCTGCTTGGTAAGTTGTGCTTCACTAATGTACTCATCTACCAGGAGGCTATTTTCTGTTTATGCCCATTCCAACATGGAAAGCACATCTCTCCACTCCTTCCCAGCCTCCTTGCTCTACCCTGGGAGGGCTCGAGGGGCTGGTGGAGACATCTGGTGCCTGCAGGGAAATGTGGGTGCTTTGCCATCTCCTTCTTCTTCCATGCGGTGTGAGAAAAGTGATCTCTTGAAGGTGTCTGGGGCAGGCAGAGCTAGCTGGCCACTAGTTTCTCCTCTTCAGTTGCAAGCATATAGGTGGTCCAGTCACATTTAATTTTGATATAAAACTAGGATGCGTTTAGAGGCAAATTCAGTGTGTTTCCTGGCAGGGGACCTGCATTGCTTTCAGCACTGCTATGTTTAGATTGCTAAGTGCAAGTGATAAATACTTTCCCTGCTTCAGAAGAAGTCCAATGTCTCTGTTTCTACAGTGGGGTGGTGGATGCATGGTGGTGATGTTCCTTTCACCTATTGAAATACTAATTTTGCCTTATTTTGACTCGTGCCATCCTTCAGTCAGTATACAGAGGCTATTCAGTCTAATACCCAAAAAGTTAACCCAGAGGGGCAGCAGTGAAATAGTTAACAGAAAGGGCAGGGGAGCGCAGAGGGATGGAGATGAAACGGAGATGAAACGGGATTATCCAGGACAAGTTGTTTCGGTTTGCTGCAGGGGGATGAGTCACTGGTGATGGTGGCTAATGTAGATTGCGAGAGATGTGCGTCTTTTCTTCTGAGTGAGATTTTCAATGGAAAATATGGTTTAAATGTGGCCTGATGTCAAACGATGTAACAGGGACAGTAAAGTGCATATGTTAAATGGGACAGCTCTGCAGCCGGCCACCCGGTGAAAGGATTGATGGGTTATTTATTGCAGATTATATGACAGGGGAAGAAATCTGGCTCATCAGGGGCTAGGGAAATTAAATGTTATTCTCCTGTCACAGTAGGTGCTGAAATCAGTCTGTTACCTCCTGTTACCTCTTTTGATGAGCATGCAAAGCAGCCTGTTGCTCGGTGGACGAGCACAGCTTTTTAGAGTTGTAGCTCCCTGATTTTGAGGGCAGCAATAACATTTCTGGTTATGAATTTCAGGGCATTTCTGCATAGATTAAGAAAGATGACATCCCTGCCAGGTAAAATATTGATTACCCATTATAGAAATGTTTTTACATAAAGAGAGCTTCTTTGAACCATCAAATAATGGTGCTACTAAAAGCATGATACTGAAGCAGACCTGTCTTTTTTTCGCTGTTTCGTGAAAATTGTGACTTCTGTAAGTTTCAGGAGAAATCACCCAGTTTACACCCCTATAGGGCTTGACCCTATTTCGTGTCGGGTAATCTGTGCAATTATGCGAACACTGTGTCTCTACTTCCCTATGGACATGTAACAAGATTTATCAAAGTTCAAGAACATGTGTTGGGAATGCGTCAGTCAGGGGAAAGTTAGCACTGGGCTTAGCATCTAGTCAGTGATATTGCTCCCCAAACCTTCTTAGATCTTTAAGCTTGGCTGTGATAAGGGTTCTGCACACACAGCCAGTACCCCTGGTGACTGATTTAGTTGGCCCAACTTCTCCTAAAGCAGGAAAAGATATTTCCTGCTTTGAAAACAGCAGTCACTTCTTTGCTCATCTGCCAACAGCTGCTGGTGTGCACCAGCCACAACTTACATGTCTTAATCCAAAGTATACCATGCTCCAACACCTACCAAACCCCAGGCCTAAAGGGACTTGGCTCATGCCCGTGGCCTTTGGGGACCATTGCCATACAAATGATTAATAGTGATAACATATACGCCGTGGCCCTCCGTGGCTGTTAATACCAACATCTGGCAGTGCTGAGAGCTGAGAGGTCCATTATGGCCATCCCTGATGCATTATGTGGTGCAGATAAGTGCTAAAAAGTACCTAGTGGAGCTGGAGATGGGACTCATGCTTTTCCAGTGGAGGGACAGACTACAAATCAAAATCTATCCCATGCTAATATACAGCTCAGTTTTTACAGGACTCTCTGTGCAGACTGATTGCTTTTTCCTGGAGACACATTTCTTCTACTATAAAAAACCTGGTGGCTAGTACCTGACAATAGGGTTCATTGCATTAGGCTTATAAAAATATTATTTATATATCAGCAAAGATTAAGGACCTGAGTCTGTTCCTACTGAGATGGCTGTGAGGTTACCAAGCACTCAGCATTACGAAGCAATTTGGTAAATCTGAATGAGATCAGCAGCCGTTGCTGAGGGCAGCCTGAAAAACACCCCAGACGAGGCAATCTAAATGCAAGCTGAATAGATGGGACATGCTGCTTTATGCAAGAGACAGTCGTATGGAGTCAGGACACGGGCAGAAAGCAAGGCTAACCAGCTTAGGAGACAATTAGGCTGTGGCTGAGCGGAAGGATAGTCGTGTGATTTAAATACTGACAGAGCTGTTGGATCAGGGTTGTGCTCCTAGCTCTGCTGCAGGCTCGCTGGCTCCTTCGGTTGCTATTGATGCTCTCCCCTGCACAGCTGCCGAAGTACAGGGGTGGCCATATGGGGAGCAAAATGTTTTGCTAAAGACTTTGAGCTCATTGTGCAAACAGTCAGGTCTTGGTTGAGAGAGGGATGCTGGCAGTAAGGCTGGCTTCTGCAATATCTAGAGCTATGTATGAATACATATTTGTGCATATATGTGGGTATATAGCTAGGTATGTAAGTGTAGCTGTAAGGCTGTCTTTCTTGCCTCTGCCTGTCACAGACTTGGAGGTGCTTTTGCAGAAGTGATAAGGGTGGTAGGAGTGTAGCTGTACCCTCGCCTTCTCCACCCTGGTCTCTTCTGATGTCTCTGGCTGGCCACAGAGAGAAGATGAGGGGACTGCACCACGGGCTGCAGCAGGGTAAAGAGAAAGCTGAGACTCGGTCTGCTTTATAGCAAAAAGTATTGTAAAACAAGGAGTTGGTGGCCTCTTGAGTAGAGTGATCTTCTCATTGTGATCGTCTAGCAGAATGGTGGCCCTTTTGAAATACCCCTGGTATGTGGCAGACCCATAGTGGGAAAATAGATCAGTTGCCTGCTCAAAAAGTAATATTTGCCAGAAGGTTTTATGCCAAAGTGTCTGAATCAGTGTTCTCCATGTGGGGACCTTCTGGGTTTTCTGATGCAGCCTCAGTGGCCAGTAAAGCCCAGGGGTGCAGAAACCAGCACTGGTCTTTGGAGGTGACTAGTCTTCCTGCCACCGCTCACCAGCACCATGGAGGGGCTGAAATCTCACACAATGACTGCAGGAAGCTCAAAAATCACTTGTGCATGTCTCGTGCACATGGAAAGCTACCTAGGAGCATAGAGTTTGCTGTGGAAAGGGGAAGGGAAAGGGAGGGACAGATGGGAAAGAAAGTGGCAGGTGGGAGAAGAGAAATTGGGAAAGTGCAGGACAGACTTGGAGCCAATGGTGGCCAAACCTGCTAGCCAGAACGTGCCAGCAGGAAGCAGAGATCATGATCAGCCACCAAATTACCCCTGGTATCCCTTGCCAGTCATTTCTCCTTGGAAAGACAAAGCAAATAGAAGGCAAACTGACTTCATGTCATCCCAGGAGCCTCCAGCACAGTGTAATCAGGAATAGGTTGCCATAGGCTGACCTTCTCTACCCTGAGTCAGAGACTTTGTCCTCTCTTGGTTTGGAGCCCTTCTCTCAGATGGGCCAGAGATGATCAGACTGCCAGGAGCCAGAGTGTGAAGGGCTCGACAGGCCGTGACGGCCACATCCCACATGGCCAGGAGCAAAAATGAATGTGACATGGCTCTCCAGCCGAAACACAAGAAAATGCAAGGAGCATTGTCCCTAATTTGTCAGTCAGGCAGAGCCCTAGTGACATGAGGAATGTGAGGTGACACCCTGTGGCACAGCCACCATTAGGGAGGAGGATGGTGTGTGCATGTGCTCAGCCCTGCTCCACATCAGCCGGGCAGTTATTTCCTACTGGTCCCCACTCCCACAGATATACCAGAAATGATCTGCCAAATAAGCTGAATTATCTGACTGCAAAAGCCAGTGAAATAGTAATTTTGGCAAAGAACAAGTTTTCTGAAAATCAATTACCTAAAGTTCAACCTCTGGCTGGGTAGTGTCCTGCAGATTCTACTATAGCATTTGCATTGCCTGATGGATTTCTTGTGTTGGGGATTGCTCTCTCCTCTTTTTCATTACAGCCTCTTTCAGCAAATGCAGCAAAGAACACTTTAAAACCAAGTCCGGCATCTTTTCCCCATGCACTCTTCAAATATAGGCAATGAGACCATTGATCTTGCCATCTTGTTACATCCAGAGATCATAAAATGAGACTTGTGCTTAAGTGGATTATGTAGTTTTGCTCACGGGCTTCACACGGAGAGCGGAGACTGTGAGCCAAGTTTTCTGGTGCCCTGCGTTGCCTGTTGGCAGTGGCTGAGCTCTTCCGCAGCATGGGACATGACCACCTGTTTCATTGTTTGGTAAAAAGCTGGGGCTTCCTTCATATACACCTTCCTAAGGGCCTGTCCTGGTTCCCTCCCACAGAGCTGAATTTCTTCCCTGTTTATCCCTTTCCTGTTTTCTTTATACGCCTCAGTCTTTAACTCTGCAGAATGCAACTGGATAGATGGTACATAGAAAAGCTTAGAGATTGTAGCTTGTGTGTAAATCCTCCTGGACTCTTGGCACGACCTCTAGATACACTGTAGGTGCTAGGACATGAGTTGATGGCTTCATGCCACGATATGAAATGTGCAACACTTCCTACAAGCACAAGCATAGTGCGGAGAAGCAATCACCAGTACAGCCACTGGGAAGAAAAAGGAAGAGTCTGAAGGTGTTGTACCCTATTAAGAAAGAGGAGTCCCCCACTCATAGCTTCAGTAAGGGCAGGTATTCAGACCTTGTTATGCTATTATCAAAAAAAAAAAAACAATGCACAAAAAGCAGTGGGAAGGCAATGCAAAATACTAGGAAAGGGTCAAATCTGGGGATCTTGTCCAAGAGAAGAGTAAAAAGGCTTGTGCTACCTAGCTACAAAAATTTAATGGATGTAAAAACTGAAGAAGGAGGGGGATGATTTGGCTTAGTGAAAGGGCATAGCACTTAGCAGTAATGGGGGGAAATTATGGAAGGTTAAAATCCAGGTTGAGCACAGTACAAATTTACAGTCAGATGTGTTAGTTTAGAGAATAACCTCCCATGGAGATGTGTGGCACTTAGTTGGCATTTTGTAACTAGGTAAGTGCACAGAAGGGATAAGGGCGTCTGGAGAAAGGAATGGTGTAATGGTCTATGAGCAGGTATGCTGAGCTATGAATGCATGTGAAGCTGTGTTGAGGATCCATGAGTATTTTGCCCACAAATAATATGAACGGAAAAGCTGGGAGAAACCAGCGGGATGGCTTCCCAAACAGCTATCTCAAGGAAGACTCTTATGGGACAAATCACAAATCAGCAGGGTTTATTGGAGCATTTTTATGTCCTGTGCTTGCTGTTCAGAGAGCTCACAACCATTTTTGCTTATTGATGGACAGGCACTACTATTCCCAATTTGTGGAGGCCATAAAAGGAGGACTTGGAAGTCCAAGACTCTCTGTAGAGGGATGTTTGAGGTCCTTTCAGGAATCACACTGGCAATTTCGTCCAGGAAACAGCAGCTTTTTGACTTCCTGTTGTACCTGTTGTTGTGCCCAATGTGAAGGAGCTGCTATATTCAAAGTTTACAGGAAGCCACAAGTTCAAATGTTCATTCATTTATTTTTCATCCATGCAGTGAGCAGAAGGCTGCCAACAGCTGTTGCACCAGGATCCAGGGAGGGAGGGAATGGCAGAAAATCAGGGGTTACAAATAAGTCTCTCCTCCGGTTGGAAGCATAGCAGAGTTACCAGGTGAACAAGTCAGAGAGAGAGACATCTGTAATTGCTAAGGAGCATAGATAAGAAATTGGCCTAGTGAAGAATCAGTCTGGAGCTCTTATGAAATGTCCAGAGAACCAGAACCTTTTTAAGTCTGCAAATTTTGGAGCAATTGTGAATTTATCCTGAAATAGAAAAGTCCAGTGATGACAAGAAACATTACATTTTTGTTTCTTTCCTTGCTCATTTAATTTTCCTGTTTATTCTTAGCATCACATACAAGACACCGTAATTTTCCCAATCTCTTTAAAGCCATAGGATCCAGTTCTGCTCATTCTTCAGTCTGTATTTATTTAATATGTGTGAGCAGAAGCTGGTGGATAAAACACGCTGCTGAACTGAATGAGGCCATCACAGGAGAAAATGGGTTTATTTTTCTCCTTAATGACAATTCAGATAAGTAGGCAATGACTCCTGGAGGATTTTGTATTGAGATTATGGAGTTACTGGCATCTCTCCTTCCATGGTTCCCCTCAAAACCTCAGTTTTAGTCCAAAATGTCATGTTCATATGCTTTGACCTCTTGGTGCTCATGATGTTACACAGTGAGATGCCTTTGGGACTTGGAACAGAGCAGCCAGAAAGGACTTGGTGTTCAAAGATCCCATGTGGATTATCAGACCCACAAACAACAGTAAAAAAGTACTGCCCAAGACCCACACCTCTAAACCTGAACAAAACCATGGAGCCATGCCCTTTTTCTTAATCTGTGTGAAGCGTTGATTATGATGATGAAGGGGACAGTGTCTCTCCTACCCAAGCCCATGTTTGATCACAGTGGTCTCCAGATTAGTGTCGGGAGAGGCAGTTCCTCCAAGTCCATGAGCATACAAAGGCACTAGAGTAATGTTGGTGTGAAGACAGGCTTTGCCATATATATAGCCCGCAGCCCCGGTACCCGCTGCAGTGTGATGGTTGGTGGTTGGTCATGGCTAACACACCAGAAGTTTAACCAGCTACACAAGATTAGGTTCAAGAAAAGCTATGCAGTGGTAAGACTCCCAGACCCAGCTATTGAAGAGGATATATAACACACAGTGGTATGTCCCCAGATCTGTATATGACTATATCTGATACCCTTTACTGCTTAACTTACAGGCTTCGTAGGAGCAAATATCTTAGGCATGCAAACAGCAAGATCCCCTTCCTGTCTGAGATGGGATTTTTTTTCTAAATTGGTTAATGCCAATTGCCTGTGCTCCCTAATAAGCTAAATAACTGCAGTTGGGATCATCTTCATGGAAATTTCCATATGCCCCTTGCAGTGAAGCCAATAACCAGCTGTCAGGCAATGAACCTCAGCCCAAACACCCGAGCAGGATGGCTGCTAAATGGGTATGGAGGGAGTGATGACTCCACATCCATATCTGACTCTTGCCTCTGTGTGACAACAGGGTTGCAGGGTTGCATGACTGCTTGCACAGTGGGCTTGGCCTGCAGCGGAGTGGCTGTCCCAGGTATGTGAGAACCTCCCAGGTGGAGATATGGGAACTGTTGCTGTCGGGCTGCCCATAAATTCAGCCCAATTAGGGATGGAGAGGATGTCTTTGTTTGGTCCCCATCCCTTTTTCATTGCAGGGGTAGAATGAAATGCTGTCATCACCAGTGCTAGGTTGTTGTAGCTCTTCCTTGCCAGCAGTCTTTAAAGGTGGTCTTACCTCCTTGAGACCCTACAAAGCTCCCACCATTAATAGCAGGGTGAACTTTGCTTTTGTCATTTGTCAGCTCTGCAGCAATACAGTTTTTATTGCAGCTTTGTTCTTTGTTTCCTTGAAGGGTAGGCTAGTGTCTCCTATTTCCCTTATGCTACTCAAGGAGTAGGAGAGATGGTGTATTTGGAGTATTTAGAGTAGAAGTTTACAGTTATCTAATCTGCAGCTTGAGAGAAGTAATATATGTCATTCAGGAGTACAGAGAGTTGTTTTGTTATTATTTTATTAAAAGTGCATTTTTTGGTAAAAGGGATCCTTAGCCAATAATCAAATAAGAAAAGCTGCAGATCATTAGGAAAACAATAAAGGATCAGACTAATGACTCTTAGGGCCTCATTTGCTCTCCAGTTAATTAAACAGACAACACAGATGCTGCTGCTGTTAATAATATCATTCAATTACTGTGCTGCTAAGTATTATGGTCCCTAGGAAACCATTACCCAGTGCTGATTGAGAAGGGGAACTGTGAAGGGCTACTTAGGGGACAATAAACCATGTCTCTGTTGAGAAGGGGACTGAAAGCAGTTTTTCCTGGAGACACTGGGTGCTCTAGTACAAATAGGTGCAAGGTTGTTTGAGGTGATGGAGGAGCTGAAGGGCTAATCCGAAAAGCTATGCTCCTACCCCAAGTGTGATAATGAAGCTCAGAGCAGCTGGTCAGGGGTCAATGGGAGGCATTTTTTGTGAAGAAGGGGCTGGAGAGGAAAGCTGCTTGCTTATGGAAAGAAGAGAGCATGTGCGTATAGCAGCCAGGAGATGGATGGTGAATAAAAAGGAATTGGGAATGGAAATGACTGTATCTCAACACCCAGGAGTACACTAAGCATCTCTCTGAGGGGGACAAGGAATATCATAAAAGCCTCATTGAGCAGTGCAGGTAATAGATTCACTTGTCTTATATTTCCACTCTCCTAGTTTGAGGGAGAGTGTAAAATTCAAGGCTGGCAGTAGAAGACCTCATCTCAGCCCTTGCAACTTTATCAAACTCAGCTTTCTCATCCAGGCATTGCAACCACAGGGACTATCAAGCTGAAGGAGCTCAGCACAGTGTTGTCCCAGGTGGCTTCTGTTCACGGCCCAAACCCACTTCCCCCAGTGTCCCAGGAGTGTGGCACACAAGGGTGCAAGAGGGCAGCGGATAGGTGTTGAAAAGAAACCTGGACCTTCCCCAGACTCCTGATGTCTCCCTGAACCTTTTCCTCTGTCCCAATCTATTGGGTACCTCTCATTTCCCCCATGAGGGCCAGAGAGTGCTCATTTTTTTCCTGTTTCTCTCCTTGTCTCTGTGTTTGCTTGTCCAAAAGGAGCTTTTGTAGTATTTATCTGTACTGTGGTAGCAGCTGGAGATCCTGACCAGGAATGTAGGGGGACTTGTATACCACAATGCTCAAGCTGGCAGTTAACAACAGTCTGGGGTTAATCGTCTGTGTGCTTGGTACTTTCAGCTGTTCTCTGGTCCTCAGGAAATGCCTTGGGTCATGGTCATAATAGCTTAAGTAATATGAAGAAATGTGTTGGAAAAAGCTTGACGGTGGATCCGTATAAGAAAATGGCTCCTGCTTGGCTGCACTGACATTTTGAGCACAAAGCCGAGGAGTTTGCTTCTGTATCAGGCTACCTCTTTGTGGGTTCTCAGGGTAAGTGAGTGAATATGGAGGGTTTGGGACGCTGATGCTGTGTCCATACGGAGGTATGGCAGTGTCAGGGGCTGCACTGCCGTGTGGTGACACCAACTGCATTATAACTGGTTTTGCTAGTAGCAGAGGGATCCTTTACTGGCCTCTCCTGGAGCACTGCACCCAGATCAGGGTTTCAGGTTGCGTGCTGGAGGGCTAAAAAGATGTATGATTGTGTGTGGATTTACCTGGGATACGAAATGACTGAACCCCAACCCAGTAAGAAGGGAGTTATATTCACTTCTGAAAGATAATCTGTGGAAAGTGGTCCATTTTCTTTAAAGCTGCATTTAAAAAAAAAGAACCTGTATGTTGGGGTTTTTTTATATTTTTACCCAAACTTGCATTCATTCATTCAGATGAATGAATTTGTCACTTTCTTTGTCACTATCTTAATATACTATGCCAGAATAATTTTAAATGGCTTTATTCCCACAGATACCTGTGCCCCCACTGAATTATTGCCTGAGCACCTCAAATCCAGAATGCAGAGACTGTTCTGGCCCCTCTGGAACTTGTGGTGTGATCTGGCAATTAGCATCTCTTTGCTCTTCGGCCATGAGCAAGGTATGGACTTGTGAACAGGCTGGAATCTGAGACCTGGGCATGCATCAGCATCTCACCAGCCCTTGGGCTGGAAGAAGGCCATGAAAGACCAAGGCCAACACAGATCTGGTGGTGTTGCCAGCAGGTGGACCTGCTACTTAATCCTCAGTCTGGGACCATCCAGATGTTTTCAGCAGCTCCAGCTCACCGGGGCTCTGTAGCACCTTTTTCTAGGGAGTGGGGAAGTGTCTCGATGGCCAAGACGCTGCCTGTTGCTTGGCCCAAGGCAGTGGCCAAGGACAGTGTAGGACAAGACAACCTCTCAGGGTGTGTCCTAGCATCATGGCAAACTTCAGCAGAGAAGAGTTTAAATAGGAGGATACAGCGAAGCAGTAGCAAAGGAAATTTGGACTCAGTTCTGTGCTTATACCACACTAAACTGGGACTAACATCAATCAGGGGAATTAAATACAAGAACAGCCCATCCCCTTGCGATCGCCAATGTTGAGAAAGGAGATTTATTGTGAATGAAATCATTCTCCGAACTGCTTCGGTGTAAGCAAACTGTTTCCTCCTTTCCGTACAGTTTGTCTCTGTTGGCACTGACCTGTTGAAAGGCAGCTCCGAATCTCTTTCATGTCAGAAAGATGGGGATGGATCTTGCAAGGGACACGCTGCTACCCTTGCCCAGTCCTTGGGTTGCATGAGAGGTGGGAAGGGGCTGGGGTGGTGTGGGTGAGTGGAGCCAGGTCTCTGCTCTGTGTCTGGGGAGATGGAAACCTTTCCAGGATACCATTTTCCTTGCATTTCAGCTCTTTCCCAGCCCCCTGGAAAGGGGCTGGCAGACTGTGCTGCCAAGACACTCGCCTCCTATTTTATCAGGGATGCTCTGTGATTGTGCGAACCTTCCCAATTGGTGGTATCAGCTACAGACCTGTCCTTTATTACACACGTAATGGGGAAAGACTTTTTAGCCTGGCCTGTTGCAATAGCATAAGGAATAATGGTTTTAAACTAAAAGAGCAGAGAATCAGACTAGATATAAGGAAAAATTGTTTTATGATGAGGGTGGAAAAACACTGGTCCAGGTTGCCCAAAGAGGTCGTAGATACCTTATCCCTGGAAACATTCAAGGTAAGGCTGGATGGGCCTCTGAGCAACCTGATCTAGTTGAAGATGTCCCTTACGCATTGCAGGGTGGTTGGACTAGATGGCCTTTAAAGGTCCCTTCCAAACCAAACTGTTCTATGATTCTGTGTGTTTCTGACTTGCTAGCTGGCTTATCTCATCACTGGCACCCCGATTCTGTGCCAGGAATGGAAATACTAATTAAGATCAACCCCATCATGAGGAGCTCCATGTGTGCTTGCCGGGATGGGATCTCTCTCCAGCAAGGCTTTGGCACCTCTGCCAGTTGCCCAGCCACCATCTTGTGTCTGCAGCCTGCTGAGATCTGTGGATCTCTGCCCCTGCCTCAGCGGCTCCTTCCTTGGACATTTCTTCACTTACCCATCATTCTACTAAAGGCTTGTCCCCCTCATAAGCTGCTGCAGACATCTCTTTAACCACAGTGATAGAACACAGCCATTAACTCTTAGACCGATCCTCTCCCATCCCACACAACATGTTGACATTTCTTATTTAAACCTTCAGCACTCCTCATTTAGAGGAGGGATTCCCCGTGGGGCATATTAATTAATCTCACTGGAGTGCAACAAGAAACACACCTGCATCTTTTTATTATCTATTTATTTATTTAATTCTGATATAGCAATACTTGGTTTCTACTTTTGAGGATGTGGAGAGTTGTTCAGGACTTCTTACAAGTTCTCTATCCCAGTTACTGGTCTCCACTTGGACTTTGCCTAAGCATTAAGTAATCTCCTTTCTGCTGAACACCAAAGCAACGTATTCTTGTAATGTACAGCTCATCCTCCTGTTGTTCCCTAGCTTCCTTCTTTCCTTACACATCCAAAGAACCCTCTTCTATTTGTTTTAATGTTCATTAGGCAGTTCTCATTTTACCCCTGCATATAGAAACTTAGCAGACATGGATTTCTTGTTTGTCCTTTTCCCACCCCATTTAACTGTCCCTGACAATTCTTCCCGTGCAATAAGTATTGCTGTAATCTTGCAATAAGTTGCGAGATCTATTGCAATGAGTCTTATTGCAATCTAATCCTGGTTTTCTTTGTGCATTTGTCATGCAGAAATCTCAAGCTGCTTTTTTGTCATCTCTCTGTTCTTCGTACCAAGTTGCTAATCTCTTTAATTTTTCAATGTTGCACTTTGGAAATTAAAGACTTGGATACCTGCTTTTGCTTATCTTTCTTTTTAATTTAAAGAGTAGTAGTGAACATTTGATGAAACACTTTTCCATAGTGTCCTCACTGTTAGTCTAACCAAGTATAAAATAGAATTGCTCTTTGTTGGCTCTGATGCTATTTCGGGTGAGGGGGGTGAAATCTATTGCCTATTTCATCCAGGAAGAACTGAGCTCAAGTATCGCTAGTAACAGTAATTCTCTACTTGCCATCTAGAAAATTGCAAAATGACACATTTGCCAGTATTATTTATCTTTCTATTAATTTCCCAGAGATCTCTTGTCATGTCTGGATCCAACAGCAGAGATCTGTAACAGCTTCCCAGAAAATGAACTGTATTCAGATGGATCCTGTTATATGCATGATTTCGTTTTTTAGATCCTTATGAGCTACCATATTATTCACCTGCACTGCAGTTTTGCCATTACAGCTTTTATTTCTCTCTCAGATCATATCCTCCAGTACTGTACTGATCATATCATGTTCCTGTTATCACAGAAATTCTCTTTTTCGCATCTGGCAGAAGGAGCTCTTGTTCTTCCAGGCATTCACATTGTGTATCTGCCATTTTTCATGGGCAAGTTTTCCTCGTCTTTTTATTTCCTTCTCACTTTTTCTTTTTCTCTCTCCTTTCTCTTTCTTCATATGTTCCTTTATCTTTTTGACCTCTTCGTTCTGCTCATTTCATCTCTTTTTCCGTACTCTTTCCCATCTTGTCTTATTTTGCTCTTTTTTTCCCACTTTTTCTTTTTCTGTTCTCGCCATGAAATACTTCCCATGTCCTTATAAATCCATTTGCGCTTCTCTCACTGCTTTAAGTTTGCCTGCAAAAGAGTTGCAGGGAAACTTAAATACCTCTAAAGGCATTTAAGATATGCTTAGTCTATAAAATATGGAGCACGCTCAAACACAATGCATCTGTCTCAGCTAATGTCCCGGTACGTCAGCGAGAGTTAAACAATGAAGGTCAGTCCAGTTCGGGGCTTCTGTGGACACTGGATTACTCAAAGCCCTGCACGTAATGACACTTGTTACCTCTGATGGCCACGTTTAACTATTTTGGTTGTTTTTCCATGTCCTGATGATTTTTAGACCGAACTGCCCGCTCCAGGCTAGAAGTGGAGAAGGGAGAGGATGGGTCCAGTTTGGGAAATGGGGGAGAGAGCGTAAGAGATAAGGAATGATGAGGAGGGGAATGTGAGGGAAGGTATTGAAGGTGGAGAGGGGGAATGAGGGGGGAAAGCTGAGAAGGTTTGGGGGGAACCGTGGTGGTCAGGAGGGGTAAGAAGGGCCATTGGGGCACCTGAATGGTGCTGGAGATGGTTCACTGGCCAAGAAGAGCTCCAGATCTGTGCTGTACTGCATTTCTGCACACAAGGGGAGGGAAGGAAAAGGGGCCACAAAATGAAGAGGAGCAGATGCATGAAGAGAAAGGCATGGAAAGGAACTGAGAGTTATAAAAATGTACGGAGTGGGCTGGAGGTGAAGAGCGGCACCCCTGATCCCCCACGTGTGTCTCTCTCATAGTGGGAAGCTGCTGTTCTCCCTAATCCCACTTGATGTTGGGGGATGCTGACATCACCTGGATGTTGTCTGCCTGCTGCACCTGACGATCGCTGCCCGGCCAGGGCTTCGGTGCTCCCTCCTTGGATCAGCATCGGCAGCGCCGGCAACAGCGGCAAAGTGATGGGGTCAGCCACTGGCAAACTGCTACAGTTAAAAAACAAAACAACAACAAAAAAATTATATACATAAGAGGAGGAAAATGAAGCAATGATGGGTTGGGCAATTAAGCTAAAAGCATTTGAGAGTGTAATCCAGCTCTCTCTATCAATAATTCAGGAGTCCAAGATCAGTCTAATTGATTGAACACCTTCCACAGTAGTCAGCCACTAATAAGACAAATGAAATGTCTTTTTTATTGTCAAATCTCCATCTCACATTTGTGCAGGCAAAATCCTGCAGGGCTTTTCATTTGAGGAGCTCGGGTATTTTTTCTCTTGATGGAGATAAATTGAGGGCCAGCGTCTGTTTTTAAACAGCAGTAAATTAAACCGGTCTGCTCCTTTGGCTGCGGGAGGGTGGAGAAACAAAGCTTTGCTGAACAGGATTCACACGTAGAACTTGTGTGGGTCATCAAAAGTTGAACTCAGTTCCCAGAGGACGTGTTATCACTGTGTAATGATTTGAGTGCCTGGGACACTTGGCCTCAACAGACTCCAAGGGACTACAGGTCTTACCCAGTGTTTCTTACCTTCCTCTAAAGAAGAACAACACTGGGATCCTTATTTTCCTAACAGTGGTATGGAAGCTTACCTTTTGACAAGGCATAGGTGTTTAAAAGGGGCTGGACAAATGTTTTAGTTTTCCAATTTACATGAGCAAACCACATTGCAGGTTCTAAAGAAAAAAAAGGTGGATGGAAACTGTTCTGAGTTTTATAGCTTGCTTTCAAAATTGTGCCAACTTCAGTGATTTGGAGGACCTCTGTGATGATAAAGTACGGCATGCTCAGCAAATTTGCTTGATTTTATTTCATTCAGACCATATCCAAAAGTGGGGGCGGAGGGGGGGGGAGGGGAGATAGCCCCAGCAGGATGGAGCTCGTGGACACCAGCTCCTCAGCATTGCCCATCACTAATCAAAACCTGATATGGAGATGAAGTGAGGCTTGAGTTGCTACTGATGTATACACAAGTGCCTACCTGCACGGTGTAAATCTGTGTGTGAGCAAGGCTTCTTTAAGCCCAGATACTCACCAGTATGCTAACATCGTCTGGTACGCACAGAGGCTCTGGGACTGGGGTTTTAGCCAACATAAATCAAAGTAGCTCCTCTGGGGCATTTGTCTGACTTTTATGAGCCGAAAATCCAGCCCTGGGGTGAGGGAGCAGCCCTGATTATGATGTATGCATATGTGTTTAATTAGGAAAGACCGCAAGCTGTGTGCACGCTCAGGAGTCCCCGCCGAATTAACCTTTATGCTGGTGCGGCACAAGTTACCTTCTGAGCAAACCCAAAATCTGGAGATCTGGTAGCAACTTTCCTCATTTGCTGTTATTCCTTGCACTTCACTGTGGCTTGCTGGGGTGGGAGGGAAGGAGGGAAAGTGCTCAACAGCAGTTTCATTTTGATTATATTACCTCCAAAACATTATATTACGTGTTCGAATGCTTGATCTAACCAAAGAATAGTTGGTTTACTTTCTAATCTAACAAACTTTATGATGTCTGTCCCCTCTTAACTTTCCTCTAGCTTCACTGTGCAAATGCCATTTAATTGTGTTCTTGTGAAAGCTAAAGGGCAGTAGCTTTGCCAAGGATGGCTAATTTTATAATGCGCCATGCCAGAATTAATCTTGACTGCAAAGATAAGGCTGATGGTTTATAGTTGGCAATTATGGTCATAGAGCAACTGTTATATAGGGTGATTGTAGGCTATGAAGTTCTTTTAACTATTATGCATTGCCTAAGGAGGCAGGTGTTTGCCATATTAAAGTCAGAGGAGAATGAAGAAGGGGTAGATGGGAATGAAAGTAGGCAAGACAGACGAGGGAAATAGGAGAACAAAGGAAGAGGACAACAGCAAATGAAAACAAGTAGAGTGAAGGCACGAGAATGGCATGGGAGTAAGATGTAGGTGGATCAGGGGAAGAAGAGGAATAGATATGGCCAACAAGAAGGGAAAGGGTATGTATGGAAAAGAAGTAGGAAGAAACAGATGGGACAAATAGGCCAGTGAGTACAGAAGTCTCTTTGAGATGCAGTGCAGCCAAAGAAGATTATTTTTTTCTTTTGTTTTGAACTATATTTTCAGATTCTCTGTCTTTAGGCCATGTACCACCTAACTGCCTAGTAAGAAAAGCAACTTTGTTACCCTGTAGACCTGCTGATGCTTACTGGAGTCTTCCCCCTGGGACAGGTTCTTTCAAGCTGAGAGCTAGTCCTCTGCAAAGATAAATAAAATATTGACAGGTTTATAATTCTGCTACTGCTACACAGCCAGGAAGTCAGGAGGTCTTCAGGACTCAGAAACCGCTTCAGCCTCAGTGTGAGTACTTGAAGCTCCATCAAACTGCTTGTGGTTTTGCAAAGCAAATGAGACCCAGCAGCAAATGAAGTAGCAAGTTTGGAAGTGGAGGTGTTAGTTCCAAGTCTTACAAGCAACCGAGCAAGCAAATAAAACATAGCTACTGATCTGTACTGGGTTTAGGTAGTGAGGTTTTGGTAGCCAGGGTCTGCAGGGGTGGCTTTTGTGAGAAGACACCAGAAGCTGCCCCCATATTGGACAGAGCCAGCTCCAGCTGGCTCCAAGACAGACTCAACACTGGCCAAAGCTGAGCCCATTAGCAATGCTGGTAGCACGTCTGTGATATATTTAAGAAAGGGTAAAAAATGCCACTTAGCAGCTGTGAGAGAGGAGTGAGAAAATGTGAAACAGCCCTGCAGACACCTTCAGGCACCAGAGAAGACGTTCCCCTGCAGCCCACGGTGAAGACCTTGTTGAGGCAGGTTGTCCCCTTGCTGCCCATGGAGGACCATGCTGAAGCAGATATCCACACTGCAGCCCATGGAGGATCCCATGCCAGTGCAGGTGCATGTGTCCTGAAGGAAGCTACAGCCCTAGGAAAGCCCACGCAGGAGCTGCAGCCCATGAAGAGGAGCCCACATGGGAGCAGGTTTTCTGGCATGACCTGTGGCCCCACAGGGGGCCCATGCTGGGGCAGCCTGTTTCTGAAGGAGTGTACCCCATGATAAGGACACACGCTGGAGCAGTTCTTGAAGAACTGCAGCCTGTGGGAAGGACCCATGTTGGAGCAGTTCATGAAGGACCGTATCCCTTGGGAGTGACCCCATGTTGGAGCAGGGGAAGAGCATGAGGAGGAAGGAGTGGCACAGATGATGTGTTACAGACTGACCACAACCCCCATTCCCCATCCACCTGTGCTGAATGGGGAGGAGAGAAGGAGATAAAAGAGTTGGGAATGGAGGAGTGAAATTGAGCCTGGGAAGAAGGGAGGGGTTGGGGGAAGGGGTTTTAATATTTATTTAGTTTCTCACTATCCTACTCTGTTATTAATTGACAATAAGTTACTCTTCCCCACGTTGAGTTTGTTTTGCCCATGATGGTAACTGGTGAGTGATCTCCCTGTCCTTATCTCAAGCCACAAGTTTTTTCATCCTATTTTCTCCCCCTGTCCATCTGAGGGGGGCGAGTAATAGAGTGGCTTGGTGGCCACCTGGCAGCCAGTCAAGGTCAACCCACCACATGATTATATATATTGATTCCTTGAAACGTGTGGTGGAGGAAACTTGGCTTCCACAAAACTGTGTAAGATCCTTACTGACATTCCAAATGTTTAGCATTTGTCTGCAACTCCAGTTCCAAACTAAGGAGTATGAGATGATATCGCACTGGAAGAACAGGGAATACGTGGGAGGTGTAGTGCAATGAAGGGTCATTGTGTTGTATAGACAGGAACCTCTAGTGGACCCTCAGTGGTGCTGCTTCTTATTTATATAAGCTTCAGAGCTGGAAAGTGAAGCTTATATAAAGAGAATGAAGAGACTTAAATCACTACGGGAATAGTTCTGGAGGATGTTACCCAGGGTTTTGGCCAAAACAATTTCAAATAGTCCTCCCAGTGAGTTTTCTCCCTTGTTGAACAAACTAATAATTTTCCTCATAACATTGCCTTTGTTGGGGGGTGTCAGATTCTTGGTCTTACCTGTATTCTTTGTGACTAGGCCCTCTGGTATCCATGTCTGGAAAGGGCAGATGGTAGTTCCCAGCGTCAGGGGAGAATTGTAAATAGTCAGGGACCATCTAATGTTACTCTGTGTCATTTGAATAGTCCTACCACTCTGGGTCTTGGACCACAGAATGGAGGTTCTCAGGTACAAAACCCATGCAAATGGTGGTTATGACTTCTCAGAAATGTCACATGAAGTATTTTGTCAGTTTGATTTCTTGAGCTACCTTGAGTTCAGTTATGAAATGAAATGAAAAATACTTGATTATGATATTAAAATAATATAGTAGGACACTGTTTTCCACCCAGCAGAAGAGAAATGGTGATGAGAAGAGGTTTGAAGAAGTTTTGGTAAGTGGCTTCCCACTCAGTTTGACTATTCCTGCTGGCTGGGAATAGAAAACTGAAGTGATGGATTGCTCTGATTATGCCTAGTCAGGTGCATTAAATGGTGTCTCACTCTACTGCCTTCTGCAATCTTGCTGCTCGGTGTGCTTATCAGGGCTGACGTGGAAAAGGTAGATGTCTGTAAACAGTGAAGAAACAAAAGGGGAGGTGAAAGATCTCAGATTGGTCTCAGCAAAAGGATTTGTTTGGAACTGGAAATATGTTAAGGAGATTAAACCAAGCCACTTTTAGAATAACTAATTGGGCTATGCCTGTCAGCTTCAAGACTCAGTAGCGCACACGAACCCCATCCTGCTTTTCATGGGTCATTTGTTGGAGAGATGCTTGTGGTATATGGAAAGTTTCTTTTTAGCATCCATCTGTTTAATGCTAATGTGGAGCTTAGCTCAAACGCTTGTCTGTAGTTAAACCATGAACTCATGTGTACTTGAGTTATAGTGCTGTGACTTCAGTCATCAAAAAAGATTACTCTATTTTCATCAGTGTGAGACAAAATAAGATCCCATGGATTTTTAGTACTGTGAAGCAAAGACAGGTAGGTTTGAGATGCAGTACTTAATTTCAAGTTTTGTGTTAGTGCTGTCTACAAGATCTGTCTAAAATTGTATGAAATACTATTCAAAGGCTGTACAAATGGAGCATTGAATTTCTGTGTTTCTGTATCTAAATTTGGGTTGTTGATGTACAAGAAAATGGAATTCAAGCTGGAAAGGTGCAAAATGCTATGAAAATGAAACTGTCTAATGCAACAGACTAGCAGTAGCTGGATTATTCATCCTAGGGAAAGAAAAAAGACAGGCTGGTGAGATATGGCTGATCTTTATTAATCTATGGGAGCAGGGAAGACAATCGGGCAGGACTGCTGTTTGAGCTAAGGACTTCACTTTTATCAGAACAAACAGACCATGAAGAGGTTTGGATTGAAAATGGGAAGACTTCTAGCTGTGAGAGCAGTGAGCTTAATGACACCCTTACAGCATGATTAGTGGAGATGGAAGCCCTAGCAGAGGTAGAGCTCCATTTTTTGAAAAGGGAATTTTCACTGCGTGTGAAAGCGAGTTCTGAGTTTAATATCTGTTAGGCTCAAGTTCCTAAAACACCTGACTTACATGGACAGTTTCTGCTGGCTGGAACAGCATCCCATGAGAAATGCCACTGGTTTTGTCTTGGTGGGGAAAGGTACTGGCAGTCTCTATGCTCCTGATGTGTGCTTGCTTCTTTGAGATAAAAGTTGCTGTCAGAGAAAAAGGATGAGGTGGCTTCATATGAAAGTGTCAATGCAATGAGTTAGACCAGTCTAGCTCTAGCGGTGTAATTACCCTCATACAGCAGTTCCAGCAAATCTTCCCATAGACAGCCCTGAATAATGTTGCAAAACTTTGACCTTCACATTTTAGCTCAGCTCTTCTGTCTTCAAAGTGCAAGGATAAATGTACCTCAAAATTAGCACTGGCTCAATGGAAAACAGAACAGGGCAGTGGAGTTGGGCAATATATTTCCATTAACTTTCTTGGTTTTGGCTTCCAAAAGTGCTTTCTCAATCGGAATTGAACTTTTTCCTTCAGAGAAGTTTTGGTTGAATTATTTCAGCTTTTCAAAGACAATTGACAGAACACGTGTAAAATTTGTAAAGGAAAATTGAGAAACTTATTTTTGCTTGTATTTTCAAGCATAAGTCTGTTTTGGGAATAAGAGCAACAGAAATGAAAAATTGTACATTGGGAAGATAAGCTCAAGCCAAAGCATTTGAACAAAATGCTTGGGTTTTTTTTTCTTTTCTTTTTTTTTTAATTAAATACATGTACCTCTGATGAAATCTATCTATAAATCCAGTTGAATCACTATTTGGTCTATAGGTGATGTAATGGAGGAAATTATGATGGACTCCCCTTGCTTTGGCTGTTAGATCACTGAAGCCAGATTTCAGCTAATAAAGCTGCTGGAAAATTAGAGTGTCTGCAGGGAAAATACCCTTGGCCAAAACTGCAGCCAGCCAGATTCAGAAGATGTGTTTGGGAGTGCTTTTTTCAGAGAAGGATACAATAAATTCTGTAACTGATGTAAAGAGGTCTACAATTGGAAAGATCTGAAAGCAGGAAAAGTTAATTCCATCTTAAAACTTCCTTATCGTGGGCATGAAGGGACAGACAATGAGGAGTAAAGGAGAGGGAAGAAGAACTGGTGTTTCCTCCATACTCGACTGTTCACCTGCTGAGACTGTGCTGGAAGAAACGCTTTTGTATCTTTATAACTTTGTACCACTTTATCTGTATTAGTAAAAGTTGGGTCTCCTGTTTGATTTGCTGGCATGTTTTTCTAGCAGGGACTGAAGTTAAACACAATAGGAATTGCTAACCCTTCTTTTAGCTGCCCTTTTGGATGGGGGAAGCCCTGGTTTCTCAAACAGCAGAAAGGAGAATCCGCTCAAAATACCACCTATCTATCAGTATTTTCTAAAAGTTTGAAAAATATCCTTTTTTTCTTCTGCATGGGAGCAATCTGCAGTAGATACAGCACAAAATAAAAACAGCTAGGTGAGCAAACTTGTGGCAAGTTGTCTGTGCTCTTCTAAGCCTCTTAGTTGTGTAGAGAGGAGAGTCGCAGGGGCAAAATGCAATTGCTTTCGAGAAAACACAGCTGAACCGCTTCCCTAAATGTCACCCTGTGTCTCTTGCTGGATGCTCTGACAGCATTTGATGTCACACCCATTTGCAGACACAGCCCTGTGAGCATCAGTGGATAATGACATCACAGGTTCGGCTGATGCAATTACTACGTCAGGAATGATTTGTCCCTGATGTTTCCAGCCGCTCTGCTGCTTTCCAGCCTTCTGGAACATTTGTGTAGCAGGGTTCTGTTGAGATTGAGCTTCTCAAGCCCCGGCAGCATCAGACTGAGGGTGGTCTCAGGCATTCAGGCAGATCTGAGAGAAGAATCCTGTTAACCCCGCAAAGGCTCAGACTTGGTTGTTTTTGCTTTGAAAAGAGCTAATCCTCTGAACAACGAGAAATCAGAAATTTCTCATGCCCCTTTTCCTGTCATCACAGCATAGAAAAGGAAGAAGAAACCCATTCATTTTTGGCCTCTTGTTAAGACGTGAGTCCCTATGCTTCTTCTTGAAGTATTTTTCCATGATGCCCTGGAGTGCTGTTTGGATCATTCTGCCAACCCTGCAGGTGGTGAGTCCCTCATCTTCCCCTCTCATGGAGAGGTCTCAGATAATTGCCAATAAACTAGGAGCAAGCAAAATCTTTTACAGAAAACTATTAAAATTGCCCAAGGAGGCCATTTATAGAGGGGATTGAGGAAAAATAATGCCCATTTCAATTGCATGCATGCAGTGGAAGGAGCCTTTGGGATGTAAAGAAATGATAGCATCAGGAAAATTTTTCTATACAATGAGGACATAATATTATACTGATGACCAGTCAGACCTACGTACCCAAAGAGGATATTTTGCAGTCCAGGGAACTGATAACCCTGCTACTGTGGTCCTGCATTTACAAGGAGGATGCACAATAGCAAAGACCCTTAAAGTTTCTGAAGAGCAAGAGGGATCTCAAACAAGTGTAATAAAAGTGATCGCATAAGGATCTACTTCTTAAGAGACATTTTAATTCGGAATCTAGGTATGTGTTGTAAAACACTTATTGTCTTCCTTGCTACAAGACTCTGCCCTAAAGAGCTCTGTTTAAATCCAATGTTGACTAAGGGATGAAGCTGTGACTATCTCCAAGAAGTGTAAAGGAACGAGTAATGGTGGAGAGAAATTGGGTGTCTTGGATTGAAGGCTATAAAAGAATACTGTGATAAAAGACAGCATAGAAAAATACAGGCTGTGTATCAGAAAAACCTTCCTAATAGCTGCATCTGCTAGACAGGGGAATAATTTCCCAAGGGATAGAGAAGAAACCCTGTTATTTCAATCATTTAAACAAAACTGGACAAAGCCCTGGAGAACACATTGTAGGGAACAATCATATGCCGGCCTCCGGGAGTGGATAACATGGCTTGATAAGTCTTTTCCTAGTGGTTGCTACGATTCTTTTTAGATTGAGAACTTGTTCTGGGCATGATTTGTCTTGGGACTAGATGTGATGTGAGCCTGGGGTCAATCCTCTTTTTCAGAGAACAAAATGGAGAGGAGGAAGGGGAGGAAAAGTGTGCACAGGCAGTCAGAAACAGAGAGCATGGGAAAATGTTGACTCAGAAGTGCGACAGGGCTTTGTGCAGTCAGGTATCTCAGTGCCAAAGAGATATAAAACTCACACAGCTCCAGATGCAAAGGTTTTAACCTGAGCTGGTGGTGTGCAGGCTCCAGAAAAGCTGATCATTTGGTGCTTGCCACAAAGCTCCCAAGATGTATGGACCCAAAAAGCCACAGTCAACCTGCTTGTCCTTGGACTTTGGAGTTTTGTTTTTCTTGCTGTTACAAGACCCCAGCTTGTTGGCTGATCTGTCTTGCTGCGTCCCTGTGATTCACACACGGTCTCCTGGTGGTGTGCCTGGCTGCCGATTTGTATCGCTGTTGATTCTTCAGAAAGGTGGCCAGGCTCAGCTGCAGGCCAGGGAACTGTCAACTACTGCCCAGCTGGAAATCCAGAACAGAGCTGCTGTTGGTTTCGGGAGGAGTTGGGAAATGGTATACCAGAAACACGGCTCAAATCACTGCTGTTTTCAATGCTAGTCTCGTGACAGAGCTGGAGAGGAACCTCCTACCCCTTTCCAGCTCTTTTCTGAAGCAGAGGAAGTCACAGAGATGAGCAGAGATAATGTTGTCATGTCTGGACAAAATTAACTGGCAAGTGTTGGCATCCTTGATTTCCTGTGGGGTGGTACGCCAGGTGGCAATTACCTCGGATGCTCTGTCATCTTATTCAAAAGAATTGCCAGTGAGCACAGACACTTCTTATCTCAGCAGTAGAAGTAAAGACTGTCCAAGTTCAACAAGAGGACATTTGAGATAGTCAGGTCTTCTGTGTCGTACAGATGAGCTGGAAGATTGTCAGTGGTTTCGCGAGGCCATTTGAAAATTTCCACTTTCCCTCATCTACTTTTTTAGTGAAACCCTTTTTTGTGTAAATTTTACATATAAAAAATGGAAAAGGTTCATGCGGAAAGAAAAAAAAATAACAAACACAAACAAATGCAAAACTCTCAAATATTTGGGTTTTTTTTAAAACAATATTTTTCAAGTTTTGTCTTTGGCTAGAAATAAGTGGTTTCTTGAGCAGCATCAGTAGTGAAGCCTGGTTTCCTGTGATCTCCAAAACATCCTCCAGTTCTCTTGAATCCCGATCTGCACCCTCATCCTTGCAGGCAGATAGGTATTCTATCACAATTTGTGTTATAAGATGATGGAGAAATCCTATGCCTTCAGTTCTCTGCCATGCCCCCACATCTCACTCCTCCTTGCAGGATCCCCAGCTCCTGTTTCTTTCCTGTAACTGGTCAGAGAAAGAGTGGGTCACATTGCAGCTGAGTCTGCACTATGTGTGTGTTGATTTTTTGGCCCTTTTATCTGTATTCACAGATTGGCCAGATGGCCGGCCCAGCAGAACAGATTACTATCAAGTTCACATTACAGCTTCTTCTAAGTGGTGGAAATTGGTGAGCAGCTTCAAAGCTACTGGGGAGGAAAGACAGATGGGCAGAGATATAGATATAGGTGGCTCATCCTTATCGAGAAATGAGAATAAATCCAGAATTAACTAGAAAAAGAAAAGTTTTTTAGGGCTTGGTTTGCACTTGTAAACCTGTTCCTTCATGCAATACCCCAGTGGATATCTGAAAAGGTCAAATATTGTGACCAGTTAGCTTCCCTGTTAGGCAGAAGCAATATCTCTCATAACAGGGGAGCTGTGTCCCATTGGGGTATAAGTTCAAGGTCTCTCCAGCTGTGGGGAGAGTGGGAACTACCTGGGCACACACCTGTGACAGGCATGCAACTGAACGAGCAGCACTTCCAACTGCTCTGCCCA
This sequence comes from Limnodromus scolopaceus, assembly GCA_028565335.1. Lineage (NCBI taxonomy): Eukaryota > Metazoa > Chordata > Aves > Charadriiformes > Scolopacidae > Limnodromus > Limnodromus scolopaceus. The sequence continues at coordinate 154,511,476 of JAOXNO010000013.1, read as the reverse complement.
AATGAACTGAATAGATTTGTCCCCTCACCACCCCAGGTAGGGGTCCAACAGGCCAGAGGTGCGGTCATCCCTTGTACATGCTGGTGGTGGAGTCCAGGCAGGGAAGGAGGAGGAAAGTCCAATCTAAGCAGTCTGAGAACCTCTGAAACACAGTTTTCCAGCATGTCCCATGGAGGTGACCTTACTGAGAGCCTTACTGGGACTGGGACACATTATTTGACTTGATCCTCTAAGAATCAAAAGAAGTCTTCGACTGTGCCTTCACCTGGTAGTTGGCAGATCACAGAGAGAAGCCATTTCTTCTCCTCCTTGTCTCCTTGCTGCACATCCCCTGTGTGTACATACGTGCCTGCCTATATGGTCAGAACTGCTTTTGAAGCTATTTTCTCTGAACATATTCAAAGTTTGGTTCCAGGATCAACAAGAAAAGATGCCTGTGCTCATGGTGAGGAGAATAAAGTGAGGGGAGCTTTTTGCGTCCCTGCTGCCCAGAACAAGAGGTCTTCTGCAGGTCTTGATACAATGCAAAGCGATGAGTGTAATTTCCAAGGTGGCATGGCCTTACCTCTGCAGTCAGGACACGGAAGCAGTCATAATGGACCAGGGGTGAGAGGTTGCACCGACCTTGTCAAGGAATTTTGGATTTGTGGTTGCACCTGGGCATTGGCACATCCTTCCTTCTCTCACAGAATGTCCATGTCTTCACAACATGGGATGATATCAGCCCATATTGCTGTATGTGCCAGTAGGGAACCATGTGCCAGGCTTTGAGACCGTCTTTTGAGCATGAAAGGGGAGGGTGTCTTTAAGGATGGAAGGGAAAGCTGGGCAAAATAAGAGAGATTGTACAGGTGATGTGCTGCAGTGACAAGGGAGTGAAAGAAAAAGTAGGTCCTGAAGGTGTCTGAGAACCTGAGGAGAAAGGCAGCAGGGTTCAGGGAGAGCCCAGACACATGGCAGAGAGAAAAGGGAGCAGTCAGTGGTGCTCATGTGCCAGGAGGCTGGTATAGTTACATGGCAACTTTCATCCAGGTGCAGCAGCATCCATGATGTACCCTCGATTGCCTTACAGGAGAATGCCTTTGTCCTGGTAAATGAGATACTACCAGGTAGTTAGATGAAGTATTTCCCTGATCCTTACTGAAACCTCTTTCTCTGCACTGCAAAGACATTTCTTCTCCCTGCTGAAAGCACAAGCAGCAAATGCAGCGGAGAGCCAGCCTGTTCTTTGTGGCAGTTTCTCTGACGTAGATGAACCTCTGAAGTGAAGTGTGTGACATCAGGAAGATGTTTTAATCTGAGTTATGCTTGCCCGTCTGAGTAACAGGTGCCGTTATCCTCTTTTCATTATCTCGTGGACAGGGTTGCTGCCAGCATGAGTAAGAAAGGTTTGAGTCACGGGGACGGAGTAGTTCATTTCTTTCCAGAGGCTGTTGTCAGAGACAACCAGGCCCAAATGTCCATCATGGGGATGAATGATGTGTGGATGAATGAGGGGAGAAACCTGCTCCTGAGGGAAATAAAGCATCCTTCATGAATAACCCAGAGTGTTGCTTTGAGATTCAAGACATCTAAAACCTGTTGTACATTGAATGTGAATGTGAATGAGTCTTAACTTCTGCCACTACACACTGGCCTGAGCATGAACTATAAATAACTTACCACTGCCACATTTAGTTTTAATTTTTTAACACTGACCGTGAATTTGGCCTGGTACCAATGCACATCTAGAGACAAACCTCTTCCAATGTCTGACAGAGCCCAGTCTGCTTTACACCATGCAGGCTCCATCTATGCTGCTAACTAGAGCCGGACCTGTGTTTTTTAAGACATGAAAACCAGCAGAGATGGCACGGAGAATGCCAGCAACAGCTAAACACATGTACTGCTCTAGAGTGGTTTTTAGCTGCAGTGGTTCGTGGCCAGTCTTGACCTCCATAGGTGGACCTGGTGTGGACTTTGCCTGGGACAGTGCTGGTTGGTCCAGGGTAAAGCCATGATGGAATCTGTGCTAATGATTTAACAGTGTGGACAATCATGGGTTGGTGGTTGAATCCATTGCTTGTCCCAGTTTAATTTGCTGGCGTAGATAGTGCCTTGCAGTATTGGAGGTGGTTGCTACATAGCTGCAACACACTGGAAATATTCAGGATTTTTTCCCATAATGTTTTAATTTTGTTATGGATTTACTTATTCTGGGTAGTCTGCATCATTGCAATAGCATGAAATTGTTTATTGAGAACCTTTTTGCCCCAGAAGCAAAGTGTTATTCAAGAGAATTTGTGTTAGAGGTCAAGACAGACGTTATAGGCCTGTCTGTACCCTGCAGCTGAGCGTGGTGCAAAGGTCACTGATGTAGATCTAGTCAAGATGGTCTGTCCAGATGAGGCTATACAGTGCCAGAGATACGTGTTTTGGGTCTGAATGCAGGCACAGCATTTTTGTTGATAAAATGTTTATAAAATCACAAGTGGCACAAAGAAGGACGGTAGGAAAGAGTTGCTCTCGGTCTCTTCCATAGAGAAGGTGGGGGCCTCAGATGATAGTAATAGAAGTAAAGAAGCGATGGCGATGTTTTTAAAGAACAGATAGTTCTTTAAACACACATCTGTGGACCTTCTTGCCATGAGATGTTGCAGGTGCTAAAAGTTCATAAACACTCAAGAACAATGCCCAAGCTCATAGAAGAGAAATCCCTTGTATTTTACTAAATCCAGTGAAATCATATCTGGCTTAGGAAATCACAGAGCTTCAAATGATGAAGCTGGGTACATGAATACTTGGGGGAAATGTCACATATAATTATACCATTCCTATATTCTTCCCCAGCCATCTGGTCGTGGTCACTGTTGGACTTGGGGTAGCTGTGCACTGTGTTCCACTGCATGATATGGTTGTGACCTGGTACCCCAGTACAATGTCCCTTTAGAAGTGAGAAAAAGTTATTTGGGTTGTCCTCCCAAATGGACCTCAAATAGATCGTAATCAGGAGCATGTCTCATCTGAAAAGCTCCATGAAAAATAAGCTTTGAAGGAGGCTGAGTGGGTTTTCCCCAGGCTTTCATAGTATTCCCTTTCTTTCTAGAATAATATATAGATGCATATAGTCGTTGAGATTTTTCTACGAGAGAATGGACAAGGCCTGTAAAAATCAAAGGCAGGGAAGAGCTCAACAGAGCACTCATTTGGTGTCAGCCCTTACAGTCCGACCCTTTGCCTCTCTTGCCTCCACCTTCCTGCAGTTCTGCTTGATGTCTGTAGCCCAGCCCTTCCGTAACTGGGAGGAGACAGCTTTTGCAGTGCATCGGTGCTCTGCAGCACAGAATTGGAATAACACTCTGAGACATGACATTCCTTCATGCCAAACTATTCTTCTTGGTGCCAACCCAGATGAGGTCTGTCTTGAAAGTCTAAGAAACTGGGAGGGATTATAAAAGAGAGAGAATACTAATGACATCCCTTTCAATCAAGGTGAAAGTTACTTAGACTGTCTTCAATCGTTCAAATTATATCTAATGAAATATCAGACAAACCTGCCTGCTGGGGTCATACTGCTGTATTGTGGGACCTCAGAAAACTGGTTAGTGTACTAGAGTAGTATAGGTATTATTTACCTAGGTGTGGTCCAATGTATAGCTCCATGTATACCTTTCTCACTGTTACCCCAGCCCCTTGGTTTCTTAGGGGATGCATTTGCTATATCTAATGTTAAGGTCTTCTGTTTGATGTTTCTTCTTCATCACAGAAGGGTGAGAAATAACAATGTCACATTTAACCTCTCTTTTTGTGTTGAATCCTTTTGTTTCTTATGGTTCACATGGAGCCACCTCTTTATACTCTGGTAAAGGGCCGTGGCATTCATGCAGAGGAACTTTGGCTGAATTTTGCTAGCTGAAATATGCTACCAAAGAAGATGCTTCTGCTTCTGCCTTTACTTGAGACAAGCAAAACCCAACTACTTGGATACTGACGCTGTGCACGGGGGAGGGCTCTTTCCTGGCATTAATGATCCTCTGTGCCCCTCTTCCTCTGGCAATTACTGACCTTCTCATTTTTCCCAGAGGCAGTCTCTGATGCTAAGAAGACAGTGATTTGTTTTAAACTTGAGGTTTACTGAATTTCAGAGAACATATGCTGCTGCAGTTTGCTTTTCATGCATTGCTCTGTGTATTGCTGGACAGATTCTGTACTGCTAAAGTAATGGAGAGTTAAGTCTGTCTTTGGCGTATTTTGAAACCTCTCATTTCGGAGTGCTGAAGGCGATGACTAAGATGCTTATTCCTTAAAGCCATGTTGTACTGGAGAAATATATGACTCTGATCCCTTATATATGAATCTATTTGTAAAGTCTTATTCCAGCTTCATGAATAAAGTCCTTTCTCAGCCCCAGCTATCTGGTGAAAATACAGTAAAAGACATTTATCTGATATTATGGAAAGTGAGTATGACACGGGGCAGAACAGAAATCAGAGTTTCTGGATATTATGTCTACCTATGTGAATTGGAGAGAAATTATAGCCTGCCAGTGTCTGTGCTTTCCTATCTGTAAAACAGGGATATGGATATATTCCTATCTTATGGAAGAACTGTAAGTCCCAAGTTAATTACAAAGTCTGTGACAAATCCTAGAAATTTAATTGTGAGATAGTGTGTAAGCATATAATATTAATGTTTTATAATCTCCCTAAACTATGTCTGTGGATGTCTTTAGTGAGAAGGATATAGTGATATCAAAAGAAAACTTTTTTCACCCCAACCATTTTCTTTAGAACCCAAAGTGAAAGCTGTTTCCACCAACTGCCATCTCTGCAACCATCTGGAAAATCACGTTTTCTGAAGCTTTCCTTCTCTTTATCAGCTGTAACTAAAACTATAAAACGGGAAGATGTCCCTGGTTTAATTAACACCCCTGTAGTTCAAAAGCTGATCTTAGTAATGAGAGGCAATTATAGCCTTTATTGAGGGACAGTCAGGTGGAACAAACCCAGCATCAGTCTATTGAGGACACTGCCCTTTTCAGGTAATTTGGACATGGCTTTTTATGATGAGCAGGCTACCTGGCCCCACTTATTCACAATAGGTGAATCTCTTTATTTTGTGACCTGAAAAGAACTTCCTATTTTGAGTTATGTGCTTCTTTTGTAAACTGTTTTTTACATCCCATCTGTCTGCCAACAACTAACAACTGAGCTAAGGAAATACCTGTTGCTTTTTGCAGTGAATTCCTGCTGGTTTTCCCACTTTATCTTCCTTGTCCATTGTTGCTTTTAATTTTGAAGGTTGCCTGGTGTTCATATTTTTGTTCTAGCAAAACTTCAGACTCTGTGGTGCATCTGTATCCTAATGGCTATACAGAGTTCTAGTTTCTGCACTTCAAAAATGGTGTGGTAGAGCTAGAAAAGGTCCAGAGAAGGACATTGAAATGATTAAGGGAATGTGATTTCCACTATACGAGCTAAAAAGGCTGTGACTCCAGTTCAGTCAGGAGAAAATTGAGAGCAGAGATAAAGCTGAGTTTAGCTGAAGTCATGAAGGTGGTAGATAAGGTACGTGTAGAACTTCAATATTAGAGCCAAGGGGCACTAGCTAGGACAAGGAGATCTGCTTGAAATTATGAAATAGTTTTACACAGGAGATAGATAGTGAAATTCTGGAATCTGTTGCCACAGAAGATTGAGGAGATAAGCAGTGTCAACAGCTTCAAAAAAAGGATCAGACAAATCCAGAGCAGCAGGTCCATGACCCGAGTCTAAAAGTGACAGGTAGGGCTGAGGCAGTATGAGGGGAACGGTCCTGCCTCAGAGTTATCTCAGGTGCTGTCTGGCCTCCAGTTTCCGATGTCTAAGAGTGTGGATCTGTTGTATGCCCCGTGTTTCATCTGCCAGTCCTCTATGGATATCCTGATATCTTGGGGGTCTCAAATGATGCTAGATGCTCCTCTCTGGAAAGCAGATTTAAACCCTCAGTATCTACAATGCAAGCACCTACACTGGAGCTAGTCAGTGAAGGTGGAGCTCTACTCATTATTAAGATGCCTGCATTGAGCCGTTTGTGTGCTGTTGTCTACCTGTGCAGTAGGTGTCTAAATTCTTCTGCAGTCAACAGATGTCTAGTCAGTCTAATGGGGACCTAATGAACAGAGTCAACGGAACAGTCAATACTGTCATTTCATCTTGCCATAAGGTAGACTTGGGATGGTCAGTTAATAACTCACTACTGCCTGTTTTCATTAAATCCTTGTTGACTATAATGGGAGGTTGGAAACCTAGCACACGTGTAAATACAAAATTTAGGTATACTAATCTTTATCTGAATTATGTCCCAAGGTTTCGATTATAATGACTGTAGAGAAATAGGTGTCTCCTGAGAATAACTCACTGACCTGTTTTAGATACTTAGGTGTAGATGAGATGAACTGCACTTGGGAAATACGTGTTTCTATTCATTGAGTTTAAGGGGAGTCTAGATAGTGGTACCCATGTGGTCAATACACACCGTAGCCAGGTGAGTCCCAGCCATCCCAGTTTGAAGCCTTTGGTACTGTCACTTAGAAACTCAGCTGTAGATTTTTAAAGCAGTGTGATGTGAAAAAGTGAATTATAATTTCAAAACAGTCCCTTCCTTACCCTTCCCCCCTCTCTCCCCCAGTTTGATTTACAGTAAAGGCTTAGCCATGATTTTGCCTTCTGTAAACTATGCTGTGAAACATGCTACACCCTATGTCCTGGATTAGTTTAACATCCTGATGAAATTGCCTTTTCCAGACTAGTTGTAAAAGATGTAAAACTATAAACCAAGCTGGTGAGTTGTTTATTCTTCAATAATCATCCTGGGCTGCATCAAAACCAGCATGGCCAACAGGTCAAGGGAGGTGATTCTACCCCTCTACTCTGCTCTAGATACCTCACCTGGAGTACTGCGTCCAACTCTGGAGCTCCCAACATAAGAAGGACATGGACCTGTTGGAGCGGGTCCAGAGGAGGCCACGAAGATGATCAGAGGGCTTGAGCACCTCTGCTGTGAGGACAGGCTGAGAGAGTTGGGGTTGTTCAGCCTGGAGAAGAGAAGGCTCCAGGGAGACCTTATTGCAGCCTTTCAGTACTTAAAGAGGGCCTACAGGAAAGATGGGGACAAACTTTTTGTAGGACCTGTTGCGATAGAACAAGGGGTAATGGTTTTAAGCTGAAAGAGAGTAGATTTAGACTAGATATAAGGAAGAGATTGTTTACAATGCAGGTGATGAAACACTGGCCCAGGTTGCCTAGAGAGGTGGTAGATGCACCATCCCTGGAAACATTCAAGGCCAAGTTGGACGGAGCTCTGAGCAACCTCATCTAGTTGAAGATGTCTCTGGTTCACTGCAGGGTGGTTGGACTAGAAGACCTTTAATGGTCCCTTCCAACGCAAGCTATCCTATGATCTTTTAATTCTAATTAAAGATAGAGCGGGCATTAAATCCCTAAAGTCCTGTGGTGTTCCCACAGTGAGTGGCTTTTATAGGGTGTCTAGGAGGAAGTTTTGTTCAGTATGAAAGAGCTGGAAAAGGAATTTATTTGGTTGGTAGGTCTGTGGATGTTGTTAACTCCATGCTGCCAGCAGACACAGAATTTGGATGCCATCAGCGTGCTTTGGTTTTTGGACAGGACAACACCAACTCCTCTCAAAAATACTGTGGAAAATTCCACCAATTTCCAAAGTTTCCAGTATTGCATGTGATACAGGACAGACGTGAAACTTTTTTAGCAAATGAATGTGATATAATCTTGTTTAGGAGAGTGCATAGTTATTTGAAGTAGGATGGATTGCCCATCCTTTCATCGCTTCCATTCCTGTGCATACAACTTTATTGATCTGTGTCTTATTTGCCCTGGTTATGGGACACAGGCCAGAAGAGAGGAAGACTGTGTGACTGCAAAGTTCCTGTAGCCTTGGATCTTGCTGCGACATCAGCGTCTCTGTGATTCATGTGGTTTGTGTGAAAGGGGGAGCTGTGATCATAACCTGCCTTACTGACTGTCCTGTCTTTTCATTCCCCCTGCCAGGTTATGGACATGCTGCCCCAGGGACGGATGCAGGGAAGGCCTTTTGCATGTTCTATGCGGTCCTGGGGATCCCACTGACACTCGTCATGTTCCAGAGCTTGGGCGAGCGCATGAACACCTTCGTCAAGTACCTCTTGAAACGCATCAAAAAGTGCTGTGGCATGAGGAGCACTGAGGTCTCCATGGAAAACATGGTCACTGTGGGTTTCTTCTCCTGCATGGGAACACTCTGCATCGGAGCAGCAGCTTTTTCCCAGTATGAGGAATGGAGCTTTTTCCATGCTTACTATTACTGCTTTATAACATTGACTACGATAGGGTTTGGAGACTATGTGGCCCTGCAGACCAAAGGGGCCCTTCAAAAGAAGCCTCTCTACGTGGCTTTTAGCTTTATGTACATTCTAGTGGGGTTGACAGTCATTGGGGCATTTCTAAATCTGGTTGTTCTCAGGTTCTTAACCATGAACAGCGAGGACGAGAGGCGGGATGCCGAGGAACGGGCGTCCCTGGCAGGGAACCGCAACAGCATGATTATCCACATTCAAGAGGACTCCCAGCATGGTCGGCCGCGGTACAAGGCCGAAGTAACAGACCTTCAGTCAGTTTGTTCCTGCATGTGTTACAGGTCCCACGAGTACACCAGCCGGGTGGTGTCCCACCAAAATTCGTTCAGCTCAAAGCTGAACCCCCAGTACTTTCACTCCATCTCTTACAAGATAGAGGAGATCTCACCAAGCACATTAAAAAACAGCCTTTTCCCATCTCCTGTCAGCTCCATCTCACCTGGGTTGCACAGCTTTACAGATAACCACAGGCTGATGAAAAGGCGAAAGTCCATTTAAAGGGATTTGTCTTCTTTTGCTTTCCTTGTTTTCTCCAGTTCTTCTCTGTTGTTTTGGGTTGTTTTGTTCCTTGAGTGAGACGGAGCGAGGCCAAAGGGAGTAGAGAAAGCCAGTCCTCCTCTGAGACTCAGCTCTTGAGCATGAAGCATGGATTATTACCGTTCCAGCAAAGTATGCCTTACATTACCCCCTCGGTGGATGTCAGAGGATTCAAGGTGACGTGAAGTGGGTACCAAATCCAAAGTTGCACACACAGCTGGGAGCCTTCATGTGCCGCTGGCACTCCTGACCTAATAAACTATTTTCCTCACGAGCAGGTTGCAGCGTGCGTGCGTGCGTGTTGGGTGTGTGTGCGTGTGTGTGCGCGGGCAATTCCACAACTAGTGCCATGTGACAAAAAATTAAAGCATCAGGTATTATTTTATTCTTTTTTTTTTTTTTTTTTCCCTTGAAGCAATTGTGTTCCAGCCTGCTTTTAACTTTTAGATTGCTTCCAAAAGGAACGGGAAGGGAGGGAGGGAG
>JAOXNO010000013.1:154471433-154501963 GCA_028565335.1 Limnodromus scolopaceus | reverse complement strand
TAAAGAAAGTTTTTATGCATTATTTATCTTTTACCAAAAGTTCTTGCTTTTCAGAAAAAAAAAAAATAAATAATAAAATAAAGCATGCACTTTGTAAAACTGGTATGCATAATAAAAACACAAGAAAAACTAGCAATGGAATTAATAATCAAAAGCAAATAATCCTATTGATTTAACTATATTTACTTTTATAATTTTTAACTGTTCCAACAATTTGCAAGTGGAATTTTTAAGAGAAATTTGGATAATTGTTGGAACTGAAGAGTGTATTTTGTTATTTTCATTTTATTTATAAAATTATTATTATTATTATTATTATTATTATTATTATTATTATTATTATTATTATTATTATTATTTTGTGCAGCAATTACCTGCATGAATAGGAATTATATTTTTTGGAATGCTTGGATTAGGATGGGTATAAATAGGTGGATGTATATTTTTTCTTACATAATAGTGACAGGGCATTCCTTGTTTTAAATAAAAAAATAAAGATGATTGTCTCTAAATGCTTTTGATTTGTAAATAATGGAAAGCCTTTGTTGGTCTCAGGAAGAATTCAAGGGACAGTATCTTGTGTTTGGCTCACTGGGAACTTGTGAGATTAGATGTGATATTGCTTTTTTTGCTAGGCAGAAAGGCAAAATGCATTTAGCAGTAATGGGCAAAAGACATTTTACTCCACTGTTTGGAGTGGGAGTTATTGTGTTGGCAAGTTATAGTGGAGGATCTTGAGACCACGTCGTGGAGTTGTTCCTTGGAGATTGTCCATCTCTCATTTGTTCACCTGGACCAAACAGATGTTACAGAACCGAATTAGAGGCCTAATCCAGCTCCCTTTTAAGACAATAGGTATTTGCAATGATTACATGGGTTTTAGTGCTTTTGGGAGATTGATCTTTGATTTGGCAAGGGTAGGACTGGGAGTTTTATAAACCTGCACCTTTGTCTCTGTTTTAATCCTATCTTTTAAATCGCCTTCCGCATTAATTCGCCATACAAAACCCATCTTTTTTTGGCACTAATCGCCTCCTGCTGATTCTACCATTTTATGCTCTCAATGTAAAAGCAATAATCCTTTCGGTTTTTTTTTTTTTTTTCTTTTCTTAAACTAGATGGTATATTTTTGTACAAGCCCCAGCTCTGAGCTCTGTGTGCTGATGGATGTTGATATCCTTTCAAAGAGGCACCTATAAAAAGCATTAATAGGGAGAAATAAGGAATGTCATTCCTCCTCTGTTTTCTTCTGCCTGGATTTAAATTATTAGCTATATCAAATATGTTCATGTTCTCCTAATTTCCGTATCTGTGTTTCAACAAGTAAATGAAAAGCAAGCGTCCATGACTTTGACTCCCCTATGCAGCTTCCTTTGGGATTATAAATTGCTGTGGCATAAAAACCTCCTTTAAGATTAGTGAAGAAATAATGTAGGGTTCTTAATGAGGATGGATGAGGACGGACTTTTTCAGTCTGACATGTGGGGGATAACATCCTTCAGCACAGTAGGAGCATGCTGGACGCATTAATGATACCGTGGTACCATGTCCTAAGGCAAATGCTGATGGCAGAAGTATTGAAGCAAGCATAGCTAGAAAAGCAGTTTCAGGATGTGTTAAAACACCTCAGTGCCACCTAGAAGCTGATTTCCGCGAGGGTGGCCCATTGGATTCACTGTGCTGTCCAAATTCACTTCTGTGGTCTTTGCTTGCGGCATCCCAGGAGTGCAAATAAATGCAGGTTTCTTTTCCTGTTTAGGAGATAAGAAAAAGTATGTCTGGAATAGAGACACCTATATCACGTACAACTGCTGGGTATATGTGACACCGGAGAAAAGCAGGAAAAGTTTTGCAGAACTCGAGTGAAATTCTGTCTGCCTAGCAAAGAAGAACTTCTGTGACAGGACTTTTAGCAAAAAAAAGTTAAACAGTTTTGTGAAAGAAGGTAACATCATATAAAAAATTATTAGCTTTTTCCTTTTTTTTTCCTTTAAGAAAAGAGGAAAATTCTATTTCTGCTGCATATAAAAATAATCTTTAAATGTCATATAAACCATGTTGAACTCCAGAAGTTCAAAGCTGTTACATACTCTAGCTGATTTGCTACTAAGTCTTCCCTCTGGAACCGTAAATGAAGAGTAAATTTTAATATGTAGGGTATTTAACCAGGGCAACAACTTACCTTGGCATGTTATCAGTGGTTATCTGCCACTTAGAGTCCTTGCATTAAAACTCAATGACTTTATCAAAGCTCTGCCTTAGCTTAGTCTAAGCTGACAGATGTGGTTGAAGAAACCCATGAATGTTGATACGAAGGAGCCAGAGTAGATGTCCGTAGTGACATTTTAAGTCTAAAAGCTGTAATCAGTTCGTATGTGGGAAAGCATTTTGCTAAAATGTATCTGCATTCCTTAGGATTTTAAAATATGTTTATTTGTTTTAATTTTCTGCCTGAAGAGCCTGCAATTCTGTCCAATCTGTATTTTTGTTACACATGGGGTTTTAAAGTGGCAAGATATTTCCTTTGCAAGCCTGCACGCATTCAGACGCTTGCATGAGCTCTTGCAGGACTGTGCTTTGTGAGCAGCCACAAATACCAGAACTCTCATGTTGTACACCTTGGGACACCAGGCAAAACAATGCCTCTCTCTTTCGTTGTTGTTGTGGGTTTTGAGTGATGTGTGAATAATGACTTGGGCTGCCTGGAACTGGAACAGGCAGTATCATGAAAGGGAAGCTTTCATTCAAGGTTAATCCCAGCTTTTCAGTTGTGCATGAAGAATCAGGAAAAGGTGAGCTGATTTTTGGCTGCTCTGTCTTTGACTCCTTATTACCCTATATGAATACCAGTTTTCTTCTGACAACACCGCTTTTCGCAGAATGTTTTCCCTGGTACATTATTTGGTTTATTCCACTAAAGACATTATTTCTTTCAATTCAACCTCTCTTGCTTGCTGCTCACTCTTTTGAAATTCAGCTAGAAGCAGGTAGTAGTGATGCTGCTTGTGACAAGACATCCTAATATCCCAAATACCTAACCTGTGTTTCCTTAGCAGACAGACGTCTGCTATCACTTTGTGATGCACTCTCAGTCCCCAGAGTCTCATTTCCTCTACCCTTCCCTATTATTAAGCATTAGAAATAATAATAATAAATCAGATTAGTCTATTTATGTCACACTAATGTGCTCTTCATCAAAACAACACAAATTTAGCTCCCTGCTGTCGAGTTTGATTATATAACAACCCCATTATCCTATCATATTTCATATTATCATCAAAGGGAAAAATCAGTTTGATCAGTGAAGCACCAAAATAGCTTTGACTGAGCATGCTGTGATATGGAAACAAAAGAGGAAACTTAATAGAACAATAGAGGCACAACTCTCCACTTGGTCTTCATTACTGTGTAAGGAAGATCCTGAATGAGCTAATTGGGGCTGCTTTGCCAGAACTTTGTACATAGATCTGCTTTACAGGGATGACTGTAATGACACAACTCTAGAAGGGATGTTTGGATGTTACTTCATAGAATCACAGAATCATAGAATGGTTTAGGTTGGGAGGGACCTTAAAGATCATCGAGTTCCAACCCCACTGCCATGGGCAGGGACACCTCCCACTAGACCAGGTTGCCCAGAGCCCCATCCAGCCTGGTCTTGAACACCTCCAGGGATGGGGCACCCACAACTTCCCTGGGCAACCTGGGCCAGTGTCTCACCACCACCAGAGTGAAAAATTTCTTCCTAATATCTAATCTACACTCTTCCAGTTTGAAGCCATTACCCCTTGTTCTATCAAGGACTCTACTTCAAGGGTCCGAAGCAGCTTCTTTGTTGTTAGTGAGTGGAAAAGATGTACAGCGATCTTCAGCAATAGACTTCTGTTTAAACTCTGCTGTAACACCTCATAAGGACAAAATCAGCAACATTATTTAAAAAAAAAAAAAGAGAGAGCGAAGTGACCAGTATTGTAGGTTGTCTCATTAGTTTCCCAGTGCTTCAAACCAAGAAATACTAGGGCAGTAATCAAGATTATTGCAAATCAAACCTGAGCAAGGTAATTTCTTGTTTTCTCTGACAGATTTGAAAGCTTTTTTTTTATGGAAAAAAGCATCATGTGTTGCTAAAAGCTTAAAAAAAGAGCAGCCAGGGGAACAAAGACAGAGAATGAAATTGTTCCAGAGCGCTGTGGTGTGTGCAGACCAGAGGGCAGGGGCTTTGGTGGAAGTAGCATTCTGCTGAATTTTATATCCTCATTTATCATGTAACATTCCCGTTAATATTAGGATCTAATTAAGATAGCCATTTAATATCTTTATGAAGAAACCAGACCAGAGAGATGTGTTGGAGTGTGTCCATTACACTAATGTTATGGACTTTTAAATGCATATTTCAACAAGACACTATTATTGACTGGAGTGTTGCACAGATCACAATGAGACTCACACTACCACTTTCATCAACTAGAGATGCATAATACTTACAGATCTGGAAAAGAAATATTATCTTTCTGACTAGCCTGCCTGTCGCCTAACTTTAATATCAAACTTTATTTTAGGAACTTCAGCAAGATAGAGCGTGTGAAAAGGATTCGCCATCATAACAATACACCAAAGTCGAAACAAATGGAATAATAACATTGGACACAGAGAAATTGATTATAGATGGAAGGCGCTCTGGGACTCTTATGCTAGTTAATCTGAGCTCAGAGGCTGAATTAAAACCATGAAAACTGACGGTACCCTTTGCCAAAATGCAGTTTTCAATTACTTAAGATGCAGATAATGGACACAGCAAAGGAACTTTAACCCAAAACAAAGTAGTAGGAGGGCAACAAGAAAGTTGGAAAGAAAGAAATGGTTCTCAACAGCAGGAGTAGTTGTGTTATTCCCAGTTGAAGACACCATGAAGTGATACTGAAGACTGTTGTGCTTTGATCTGGGTAGAAAGAATCTGGGAGACTGACCGTCCTCTGCTTAGTCAGGGTGTTTCACTGATTGCTACTGATAAGGAGTTTCATGGAGTTCCTGATTCTCCAGACAGGTTTTTGCTGCTGTCTTTATTGAAACCAGGATTTTATTCAAGCAGCCTGCCCTGAGCAGTGCTGGTCCCTGTGATACATTGTGTTAGTGATGCTATTTCCTTTACTGGTGCTCCCAAGTGCAAAGGCTCAGTAGAATGTAAGCAAATCCTTTCCTTCTCTAAAGCCTGGAGTGGCAGGACCTTCCTCTGAAGTCAATGGACACTTTACTAAAGCTAAACTTGTTCAGACTGGCCCAAATTTTTCGTTTAATTGTAAATTGTTAGGTGATTGTTATTCTTATTTTCTACTTTTTCCCAAAGAGGCTTCTCCAAACCCCCCAACTGATTCTTGGTCAAACCACATTGTCCTTTGCACAAATTGCCAAGTCATGTACCTGTATCCATCAGTATTCGTTCGGGGGGAAAGTCCAACATAAAGCTTCAAATTGAGGAGCTTTCAGCATTTGTGTTCCTGTTACACTGGGAGCTCCACAGTTTCTCCTTGTGTGCACTGGAGAACGCAGACATGGGAAATGCATGATGGCTGGGTTTGCATATAACCTTGGTGGTTGTTACAGCTTCTGCGCTGGCTTTTGCTGGACTATTTTCTGAAGTTGTTGGGTTTATATTGCTGTGAATTGATAAGCTGCAGAGAAATCAAAGCACTCTAAGGCTACTATTTTCTCACGCAGATTTCCAGTATGGTAACCTGATTTTGGTGCAATGCAATGAGTCCTGATTTATACTCCTTTACTGAAGCTGGAATGTGAGCCTTTTTCTATTTAATGCTAGATACTATATCAGTGTCTCCAACTACTGCTTATCATGAACAAACTTTCCTAAACCTAATGGAGAGCAGAAAGACCTAAAGACAACAGTCAACCTGTATAATTTATGCAGCTGTATTTTGCTTTATGGAATCCAGTCATCCAAATCTGCCTGCTAATTTTAGGCTGGAAATACTATCCCTGGAGCCTTCAGCCTTCATTTGTCTCTACTTCAGTGAATATTGTGATTAATAAATATCCCAAAGCCCTCCCTCACCTTGCTTTCTGACAATGTGAGGAGTGCTGCCATCACAACAGATTGGGGGTGGGGTGGGGGGAGGGAAAAAGACAGATTAGTGCTGCAATTTTATTGGTAATTAATATTCACAGTTCCAAGCTGTGTTGTCTTTCAGTTCACTTTGAGAAATGCAGAGCAAACAACAGCGTGATAACATTTATCATAGCTGGCTAATTCGCAAGTGGAGCTAGCAAATATAATAATTGAAACTATGCTCTGTAATGCATCTTCCTCATGCATGAGTTCTGATACCACTAGCCGGGCTTTGATTCATTGTTTATCTGGTCTGTGGAACAGCTTGCAGTAATTGCTGTATCCAGAGCACGATACGTGAGGCTAGAAGAGAGATCCATTTCACAGACAGTGGCCCTCTGGCTTTCTCCATATGCTCCCCGCCACCCTCTGCCCCCCACCCTTTCCTACTCAGACATTAACTCATTAGCTTGCCGTTTCATAGACGTATGTTCAGATCCAAGATCACCACGCTCTGTACTTTCCCCCCTCATCTATTAATGAAAAGCATTATGCTACAGAACTGCACCCTGGGGAAGGAAATGTTCCACTCTAATTACTACTGACAAAAGAAATCTACATATTGATTAAAAACAATAGGTGGGGAATCAAAGAGGACATGCAAAGTGCATGAACCTGCATGGGAATGATCCACTTCTTCCTTTGCCAGGATGCAAAGTGTTAGCCTGCAAGGAGAATTTGGGAGCGTGTGTGTTTGGGAGAAGGCCATCAGGAGTAAGGGCAGCACAAATGACATAAGCAGGCAAAGAGACACAGTGCTTTGGGTCATTGTCTGTAGATCATCTGTAAGGTCTGGAGCGTGGTTTCAAATTAAGGAAGAGCCTTCTTTTGTGTTTAGTCTATTTGCTATCCATCTGCCAGCATCCTCCCAAGCAGGAATGGCAGGAGGTGTGGGAAGGATGCACCATGGTTGATTCACAGTGGAGTGGACTGCCATTGGTGAGACCAAATTACTGATGTTGGTGTCAAGCAGGAAGCACGGAAAATTGTGTCTTCTAGACCATCTTCCCTCTACTATTCCTTAGAAGAGGCCAGTTACACCATCGCTCCTATTGCCTGCAGCAAATCTGTACTGTGGCTCAGAGACCTGGACTGTGGTATTCTTGCCCGTCTTTGATTGCATCTCCCCAGAACTGTGCCATAGAAATGTGTGGGAAACGCTAAACCTCAGCTGGATTCAGGAGGTCACCATATAGCAAAGAAACCTCGTTGTATTGACTGTGTTTGGACAGTTTCTACATGTCAAAACATAATCAAAATCGACCTTTAGAGAAATAACATTAATTCAGTATTACTGGCTCTCCCTACAGCATGGGTATGCAGCTCCTTAATCATAATTATTGTTAAGAGGCTAATTAATCTGATAACAGTATTAATTAGATTAGCTAAAGTAG
This sequence comes from Limnodromus scolopaceus, assembly GCA_028565335.1. Lineage (NCBI taxonomy): Eukaryota > Metazoa > Chordata > Aves > Charadriiformes > Scolopacidae > Limnodromus > Limnodromus scolopaceus. Next base: position 154,494,448 of record JAOXNO010000013.1, on the reverse strand, counting down.
AGTGTGTAAATGATTTTCGCCTCCCGGAGTCTGAAATCGCAAGTCTAGAATATGATTTCCAAAAGGCCTGTTTGGTAATATCACTGCTGACATGGGGGTCATGCCACGGCTGTCCTGTTGACAAATATCATCTTGGCACGTTGGTCACGGGAGTGACTGGGGAAAGGACTTTAGCTCAGATCTAAAAATAAGTGAGACTCTTAATTCCTATTGAATTGAAGAGGTGCTTAAATGTCTTTGTGGAGAGAGGCTTTGGGTCTGATTCTTTCCAGTGTTGTGTCTTAGAGAGACGGCATGATGTAGATGGATGAGCAAAGGAGCGTATTTCAGGATGGAGCATGGTTCTGGTATCCATTTGGTGCAATGGCCAAAGTGTTTCAGCTGTGGTGTCTGGGATAGATTATGCTTCTAGGAGGCAGGGTTGCCGGATACATGTCCAAACATGTCTGGACCACCTGGGGAATAGGGAAGATACAGTTGAGTTTCTGTGTCACAAGCTGGATTGATGAGAACACCGACACTATGGCATATGCTTCTCCCAAACCCTCTCTGAGCAAGGTTAAAAAAGGCAGAGCAAAAGATTGGATTTCTTCCTGGCCCCTGGCTGAGGGTGATGGAGGACAGGGCTGATTTCTAACTTCACACTGGGCAAGAGCTCAGGGTAGCATTCTCCTTGGGAACCAAGACAAGGAACTTTGGTGCTAGAGCCTTCAGATAGCTCCACAGCTGTTTCTTCTAATGTGTCCTTTAAAGTACTTAGCACGTTTCTCTGATCTCTGTGATTTGAAGCTCTTCTGAGCACCTCTGAATGGCAATGTGGGTGAATTGGAGTTTCTTGTTCAGCATACAGTAGTGGGCACACCTCATTACTTTCTTTGTGGCAGTCATCCAAAACAGATCTGTGGAGCAGCTCACAGCTATTCATTGTGGTTGTGCCCACCAGATCCTGGCCAAATTCTTCTGGTTGCTCCGACAGCTGTTGTTTTACCAAAATACTGGCCAAGTGCAACACAGGAGCAAAGATGTACATGTGAGATCCTTTTAGCAATGCACAGTTAGTGGTTTGTGGTTTTTTTGGTCTTCACTGTACATTCCTTTCATGTTCTTCAGCTTCTAAGCCCCAGTTGCTCTATAGTGACTTATCTTTCTATGTGACTTCTCTTTTCTTTGAAGAATTCCTTAGTCACACGTTTTCCAGAAAAGATGGATGCCATATTGCTCCTTTTTAGCATATCTTTTCAATTCCCAACATGGAGCTATACTGCAGCCAGAGGCAGAAGTAGGAAATTCCTCTTCATCATTGATGATGTGCCCTTTCTATTCTCCTGGGAAGACTAGTACAGCAGAGTCTGGTGTGGTCACCATTGACCAATGCAACTGGTATGCTCAACACAACTTAGTGATCTTCTCATGCCAGTTTACCTCCTTTTTGACTGCTCACCTGCATTTGCAGTTTATCAGATATTTTCTGTATAAGTTGTTAGTGCAGGAACATTATCCAGATATTGAAGGACAAGTATACTACCTGCACAGCAAGAGAGGCACCCCAGTGTCCAGGTTACAACAGGTTTAAGACTCTGCTAATCTAGTGGTTGGCTCTCTTAAGTTATTTTCTGGGTACCACTCTGAGCACCACTCTTTTGGATGTCATCATTAACAAATTTGGTTAATACACACAAAGTTAGTTTGGGTGTATGTACTGTTGGATTGACTCCGTATGAGAAAAGGACTAGTATATGCTTCAGAAAGACTCCTGTCTACTACAAACCTTTTTAACAACTAACTACTAAGCAGAATTTATGAGAGACTGGCTCATTCTTTAGAATGCAAACCTAATGTCTCTTTCTTTTACAGAATGTAAATTTCCTGTAATATGCTATACAACTAATAATCCATCTGTTCCTTTTTTGCAAGGTCAGGAGTGAACTGTGGAAGAAAAATATGTTTTCTTTTTCCTCTTCCCTTGACTTGTTAAGATTTGTGTGGCTGTTTGTTGCCATTGAGGAGTATTGACTAAAACTTTTGATCCTAGTGATATGATGGCAAAGGAAATTATTTGGAGCTGGATAGGTCAGTGGGGACTGGGAGGGGGGCTTAAAAGTTGTTTCCAGTAGGCCAAAAGAATGTGGATACTGTCTCTTCAAGGTGCAATTTCTTACTTCAACAAACTGTTCATCTATGAGAAACAGGGATAAAAGTGTTCAATTTGGGACCTAAGGAGTTTATGTGGAAATTCTTGGATTTCTTCCAAACACACATACATGTTGAAATTAAATTGTGATTCCTACTTTGGAGACTGAGCCTTCCTGCTCAGACAGGAGCGTGTGTGTATGTGTGTGTTTGTGAGTGCGTGTTGATGCTACGTCTCTTTTGGATCTCTTGACACTTTTTGGTGCATTTTTGTACTTCTTTGAATGTGCATATGCGGACTTACCGATGGTGTATTGACGGCATTCTAAAGGCCCTCAACAGCCTGAGATAGAGCAAAACTCTCTAAATTTCTACCCTGTTTGATACATTTTCTGTGCAGCACACAGAGGATTAGGAGCACGGTCATGTAGAAAGAGGAGCTGCTTGGCTGTGAAGACTGCACTGGGAATTTACCTCCTGGAAGCTGTTTTCTCTGCTCATTTCAGACCTCTAACTTCAACATAGTTGTTGAGCTGGTCCTAGCAAAGGACAAAGAGCAGGTCATAAGCATCAAGATGAGATTTGTTAAACCAGTGATAACTTGATGACAAAAAACCAAATTAAAGACTCTTTTGTGTTTTCATTTCTTTTTCTGGCCTTCTCCGTAATGGGAGAGGATGCCTTCACACATGGCCTTAGAATGCCGTACTGGAGTTAGAATGCAACAACAGTCAAATGAAAATAAGATGTATTGCAGCTTACATAAAGAATGAAAACTGTATCACACAAATGTTTACAAGTCCAAGTAGACAGCGAACCCCTGTACAATATGTAATTTATGCAAGGGATTGCATCTTTCTTTTGTAATGAATGCACTAAGCAACCCTGTATATATTTTACAATGTCTTTACAGAGAAAAAAAAAAGAATCATTTACTGTAGTGTTGTAAAATAATGCACTTTTCTAATTTTTTCATTAAAAATCCTATGGCACGTTTTCAAATGTATATTGTTTCTTTTATATTGAATGTGGAAATGTTAACTTCCTGTAAAATTGCACTACAGAACTAAAATCCACTGATGGAACTTATTTTGTTAAAGAAAAGTCCCTTGACAACCAACAGATGTTTATGATTATATGATATGTATGTGTGTGCATATATGTGTATATAGTGTATATGTAAGGTATATATATGTATGTGCACACACACATATATCTAGTGATATGTGTATATATATATAAAATGATATAGGTCCAGATTTATATATGATTGTATTAATATAATATCTATAGATTGATAGATATATAGATATGTATATATATTCATACATACACACAAGAATCACAATGTACAAACCCAGAAAGGATTACTCATTAAATTTAAGGGGGTTGGGGGGGAGAAAGATGTCATATCCAGAAGATATTTTGCATTGCAATAAAAGCTTTTTTGACAAAAGTACGTGCAGAGTGAAGTATGAACCTTCATCAAATACCCAACCATGCTGTTCCCAGAAGACTATGGAACAGAACAAGCTTAGGGGAAGCATAAAGAGCAGAGTCAGTGCGTGGTGGGCTGGAGCTCGCTGTTGGAACTCCCCCCGCCTTAACTTTGTGGAGCTGAAGGGCAAGATCTTAGCATACCAAAGTGAACAGCATAACTTCTCCTGATTTAAGGAGATCAGCGTTTCACTCACAAAATTATTAACCTAGTGCTTCCTAGCAGAAAAGGGGAAGTGGGTCTCAGTGCCAGCTTTAGCTGGCAGGTGTTGCTGTGAGGTACAAGCGTCTCATTTGGGAAGGAGCGTTGGGCAACATGTAGCATTGTCGTCATCCAGGTAAGTCTCAAGTGAAGTCTGGTACAGGCCAGAAGCTGATCCCAGCTGTGAGTGACAGAGAATGAGAGGTTTTATATATCCTACCAGCAGTCTTGATGAAAAAAAAAAGCTCTACGTGAACAGTGAGAATAGTTAACCATTAGAATAAAAAACTGGTTGCAGCAAATTTGTCATCCCATGCAAAGACCAACTACCTTGTACACTCTTACAGGAAGAAGCCGTTGCCTTAATGTGGGAAGTACTTGGTAGAACTCACTGTTCTGTATGGTAACGAGAGTGAGATGAGCTTGTTGTCATAGCCTTCATCTGTTCTTGCTGTGTATGAGACACACTTACAAATCAGTGAAGAGCCAACGTACCCTGGGTGGTGGGATGCAGTCAGTATTATATACACCCTATATTTAACCCTGGCCTACACTAAAATAACAACAAAAAATGCTTGTAAAAACTTCATTTTCTGATGGCGAAGACAGGAGTTCTTACGGCACAGAAAGGAGAAAAACAGCTTTAACAATAGAGATAAATATACCCGAGCAATCTCACATGTGTTTTCTGTGCTGCATGAGATAACATCTCTGTTAGCAATTAAGATCAACAATTTCTTTCTTTTTGGGGTGGTATTTGCCAGCATGTTTTATCATCTCAATTTATCCAGCATACACAGACAAGCCAAAGTGTCGTTGAATCCTGTCCACCCCTTTTGCAAGCAAAAAAACCCTTTTAGAGTAATTAACTAAGCAATCAATAATATAGACTAGAAGACCACATTCTAAAGGTCTTCAGGTAGTGCAGCGGCATGCCCAGGAGAATCTGAAGAGGACCTTGTGTGCTGAAATTTTCTTAACAACCACAAAAATGTTAGACTTCAGGTAATGGGGGAAAAATACAGAAAAAACCCTCCAATCTTTCATCTACAGGCATATAAATATCTTTATAAATCTGAATCAAAGTCACAGAAGCCTGATTGCTCAGGGTTTGGCTGCTGCCATGTGCCTGGGTCCTGTCTCAGAGGATGAAAGTATTAAGCATCCTGCAGCAAAATGCAAGAACCTGCTCAGTCCACATCAACTGTTTGGTTGACAGCAAACAAAATATTTCAGTCGCTGCAAATGGGTTTGTGCCTGTAATCATGCTGCGACCAAATCTCTGCATCTTTCTCACCTAAGGCAATATCTTTAGTTCGGCTTGCCCGCTGTAAAAAACAGTGTCTTTTGAGAGGGGACAAATGAGGGAATTGTACTGGAAGTGTACAAAATAATGAGCGGTACAGAAAAGGCAAATGAGCTCTTCCCTGTTGTGCTTTCTCACTCTCTTAGGAGAGTGCAATAGCCAATTAAAAAGAAACCAAAATATTTAGAATTGAGAGAAGGAAATATTTTTATTTCTGTTATTTAAAATTTAAAAAAATTGGGAAAAAAATGAAAGGCGTATTTCTAGGATCTTCAGAGCCAGGAAAAACTGTTACTTGATTAAAAGGCAGAAAACAAAAACTCTGGAAGACCTGCAATCAGTGTGTCAGTCCAAGTTCAGCCACTGAAGAAGGTATAAAAGACTAGTTGCTGCTTATAACCAGACTATCCTTGGCTCCAGCATTTTACTGCTGGGAAATTTTGACTGTTGAAGGAAAGGAAGAAAATGTTCTTATAGACAAAGTCAATGTACTGTGCCACTGACATCGTAGCTATTAATGGAAACTCTTGGCTTTAACACTTGATATGGATTCATCAACTCATCAGTTGTCCTGTTTTAGCACTATGGTTGGTTGTTCCTGCTCTGGCTGGGGTGGGAGTGTGTTGCTTGGTTTCTAAGAGGGTGGAAATACTAGAATTAGAAACTATTGACCTAAACATCAGACTGCCTGGAAGTTACTCTTTCCTTTCTACTTCCTTGTCGAGGTTGAGTGGAAGGAAAACACCCTCTGATAGCCACATTGCTTCTACACACTTCATTCACCGATGGTCTTGTGTCACAACAGACTCCAGTTTCCCACTGGAAGTTCAGGTCATATGAATGAACCAGGTTTTTCCAAAGGGAACAACCCACAGCTGTGATACTAGACTTAGGTTTGAATAAAAGGAGGACACATGGTAAGTCTTGCTCACAGGGCATTTCAGACTTTCCACTTTGCGCTTATCTGCTAGAGAGGACCTGTGAAAAAGGACACACTAGATTGCTGGTGCCATAGGGCACGGAAGAACATCTCCTCAGTGGCATCCTTCTCTAGATAAAAAACAGCAGCTGACTTTTCAAGCAAGGAAGAATAGTTTACGCCATCCTCTGGTGTCCTGTGCTGCACAGTGCATCATGAGCAAGAGCTTTTATCTTGCATTTCACTGTTGCAGTGTCCGGTGAGTGTTACCAGCTGCATTTCGAGCAGTAAGACATAGAGTCAAAGTGCAAGCCCTTGACAAGGCCAAGTGCAAGGTCTTGCACGTGGGTCAGGACAATTCCAAGCATGAATACAGGCTGGGCAGAGAATGGATTGAGGGCAGCCCTGAGGAGAAGGACTTGGGGGTGTCAGTGGATGAGAAGCTCAACGTGAGCCAGCAACGTGTGCTTGCAGCCCAGAAAGCCAGCTGCATACTGGGCTGCATCCACAGCAGCGTGGCCAGCAGGTCAAGGGAGGTGTTTCTGCCCCTCTGCTCTGCTTTCATGAGACCCCACCTGGAGTACTGCATCCAGCTCTTGTGCCCCAACATAACAAGGACATGAACCTGTTGGAGGCAGGTCCAGAGGAGGCCATGATGATCAGAGGGCTGGAGCACCTTCCATTTGAGGACAGGCTGAGAGAGTTGGTGTTGTTCAGCCTGGAGAAGAGAAGGCTCCGGGGAGACCTTATAGCAGCCTTCCAGTACCTAAAAGGGGCGTACAGCAAAGCTGGGGAGAGACTCTATCAGGGAGTGTAGCGATAAGATGAGGGGTAATGGTTTTATATGGCTTCAGACTGAGAGGAGAGGTTTAGATTAGGTATGTCAAATCTTTACTGTGAGGGTGATGAGACACTGGAACAGGTTGCCCAGAGAAGCTGTGGCTCCCCATCCCTGGAGGTGTTCAAGGCCAGGCTGGATGGGGCTTTGAGCAACCTGGTCTAGTGTGAGGTGTCCCTGCCTATGGCAGGGGGTTTCAATCTAGATGATCTTTAAGGTCCCTTCTAACCCAAACATTCTAGGATTCTATGATTCTGTGATTCTATGATGTGTGGAGTTTGAGGGCAGAGGGTTACTGTGCTGTACACAGAAGTGAGAGGAAAAGAGGCCAGCTTGCAATGTGAGTGACCTTGATATCAAACTATGAGTTATGTCTCTTGGTGATGCTCACATTTAGTGCTGTTGCTGTGCTTGTCTTTCATTATTTCTACTTCATAAAATATAAGAAATTCCATGTATAAAAAGGGGGCTGCTAAGACCTGAAATCACCCTACTCCTCTAAGATTTCTCTGGTAATGTTGTCCACGTCACCCTCTTTGAAGATGTGAGTTGAAATAATTTTCCCAAGAGGCAACAGGAAACAAGGAGCAGAGATGGAACAACCAAGACAGCAACCTCCCTCCATTCTAGACTCATGTTGCCGTTGTGAAACACTGAGCAGCACGAGTGCTCCCAGCTTGTATTTCTGTGTTAGTCTACCTCTCCCCACATTGTGCATGGGGCTCTGACTATCATGGCATGGACTCTGCATTTCAGAATAAATCTCATATTGGCTCACTGAATTTATATTACTGCAAATAACAGCAATATTTGGAATGATGGGTTAAATTAATCTGTATTTCGGTGCGGGAGCCTATGGGATAGTATGAGCCAAACTGCTGGGTGGTAGTGTAAACCCCAAGATCACTGAGATAGGACTCAGCTGAATATAGATGTGGTTAAAAAGGAGAGGGTAGAGCAGCAACTAATAGAATCTGAATTATTTAACTAGTCAGATTTAATAAGAGATTAATAATAAAAATCTCAATTTTTCAGCATTGCGCTGAGCAGTTGAATCCATAACCTACACTGGGGCTGAACTTCGCTTATTTGAGTCAACCCAGCAAATTGGTCCGTGTTATAACACCTTGCTAGTTCTACTTGTATGGTCTTCCTGCCTGGGCTACTTGCACTTAGCAGGTAAATCTCAGCACTGTTCCCATCACCAAAATCCTGACTCTGCTCTCCTTGGCTCTGATTTCATTCTCATGGTACACTTCTCTTCCTAAGACTAATACAATTTGCCTTTATTTTTTCCCTCCCAAAATGTCTGCAGAAAAGACCTTTCCATTCATGTTGTAAATTTGCCTGCCCAGAAGATGTGGTCACCAAGGAAGAGCCCTCGTGCAACTATAAAACATGTGGATGGTGGACGTGGATGCTAATAGCTTCTGGCTCATTAGCACAAGAGCAAGTATCTGTGGGAGGTAATTGCTGTAAGGGTAATAATGTAGGAAACATCCAAACCATCGATCTCTGTGTGAAGGTGAATCCCCAGGTGCTAAATCACTGAAATTAATCACCCAGTGGTGCTACAGGCAATGATTAGTGTCTGCTCTTCCAAGGGAGAAGGATGAAGAGAGAGAGATATCTAGAACGCGAGTCACGCGGCGTTTGTTGTCTTGCAGACATTCTCCACCTCCTTGCAACGGCTTGTAGGCTAATACAGCTTTGCAAGACGTGATCTTGTCAGGATTCCCAAGTGCAAACAAGTCAATCAAGTCCCAAGTTACCAAAAAAGTCATAAGCAGAGACCCACCCTGCAGCCCGGGGAGGGGGGATATTTCCTGCAGGAGCTGCGGCCGTGGAGAGCCCAGGCGGGAGCAGGGTGTCCCTGAAGGACTGCAGCCCGGGGCAGGGCCCGCGCTGGAGCAGGGAGAGGGGTGAGGAGGGAGCAGCGGCCCAGAGGGGCTGCCATGGAGGGACCCCAACCCCCAGCCCTGTGCGCCTCGGGGTGGGGTGAGGGGTTGGGAATGAGAGGGGAAGCTGGGAATAGCGCAGGGTATGGAGGGAAGGTGGTGTTTTTGTTTCTCACCAACCAAATTTACTTTAATTGGCAAGAAATTAAACTAATTTTCCCTGGTTTGAGTCTATTTTTCCCATGACGGCAACTGGTAAGTAATCTCCCTGTCTTTATCTTGACCCACAGGATTTCTCTTCTTATTTTTCCACCCTGTCCTGTTGAGGAGTGGGAGTGAGAGAACAGCTGAGTTGGAGTTTTTCCCTTAGTCAAGATTAATTAACACACCACAGAGGCCAAGTGGGCAAAAGCCCTTAACAACTTGGTCTGACTTTAAGTGCTGATCCAACTTCAAGCAGGAGGTTGGGCTGGAGACCTCCTGAGGTCCCACCAGCCTGAGCAAGACTGTGACTCTGTGTTTGAATCAGTGTAACATGAAGGAGACACCTGGAATCAAGACTTGTCCCCTAGATATAACAGCAGCCACACAAACAGAGTCTCTCAGTATGAACAACACTGTTCCAGAGACAATAGGTCTGTCACTCAAAATGGACATAGTGGAAGATTTTCCCTGATGAATTAGGAGGAAGGTTAAATGAAGCATAATTTTAACCTAAAATGAAGCATAATGCTTAAATGAAGCGTAATACTGCAGAAATACTGCATAATATTGCAGAAATATTCTGCAATATTTCTTCTATTGCAGAAGAAATAAATCTTCCGCAAAGCACAGTCTCTCTTCACAGCACCCTGGACTTCCCTGGTAATGATCACACATTCATACCCATCTTCCACCGGCCCCAAAGCATCGTACACACAGCTTCACTGCCTCCCAGGGAGAGCTGTGTGCGGGCTCTGGAAGGTAGACATTAATCATTCAGGACGGCGAAGTGACGGATGGCTGAGTGAACAGGGCACCGTGTGCTTTCGTTCTCCAAGGCGGCTCTGATAAGGGGGAGCCAGGGTTGTAAGGACATGATTATTAGTGTAGCTGTCTGATTACCAGAGAAACAGCAACAGAAAACACAACCTGGTTGCAACTGCTTCCCGCGCACCTCTCCCCTCTGACAGCCCAGGGGAAGGCGAAGTCGTGCAGGAGACGGATGGTCCTGCAATGGTTGCAGCCCCGTGAGTTGCCTGCGAAGCAGTGCTACGTGCTGAGCAGCGTGCAAGACAGAGGGAGCTGGGCTGTTGCTTCTAGGGGAAGAGGGGGCCCAGTTGCAAATCAGCCTCTTCTTGCCAATCCGACTCCCGACTCTACGGAAAATAGACATAAGATCTTTGGTCACCGACTTGGGAAAGGGCTGGGGAAATCAGGGGCAAGCAAACAACTGCACTCCCCAATGTTGCCACATTTTGCTCGTTCCCCTGGAAGCTGCCAGAGGCTCAGTGGTGGATCTGGACTGTCACCTCCTCACGCCACGGGGAATCTCCCTGTGTACCACAGCACTGAAGCTAGTGCAGAGAGCACTACCCCACATCAGAGAGACAGGTTGTTGACAGGCAAATGTCTGGGTCATAAAAGCAGCATTCAAAATGATGCCAAAAGTTTTCCTTAGCGGAAATCTCAGTGCAATGAGAATGATCAAGGATGTGAAAAGAAATGAGTTTCCTCCTAAGATGGACTTAGGTCTCTGCTGTGGCATATAACTTGAAGAGGGACTGAGAGCCTTTACAGACAGACCTTAGCAGGCAGTGAAGAGATATGGTGTCACACACAGACCCTTCGCCTCCTCCAGCTAGCTCACTTAGACCTTGTAACTCCTTGTCTCCATTGACTTTATCGAAAAACATGCTCTGGTGCCCCTTATTAGAAGGCAGTGGGAATAAATCGCAGTCACACCAGCTGGGAGGCTCGTCCTGCTGCCTCTGCAGAGGACTCAACTCTCCAGTTCAGTGGTGCTTGACTCAATTGATTCACAGAGAAAGTGACCACAGGAGAAAAAAAAATGATGCTGGTGTGTTTGTGAAGAGTCTCCTACACACTCCTATCATATGTAAAAAATGACCTTTCCCAAAATATAGCTGGGAGACTGTGTGAGTTACACTTCCTAGATTCTCTTCCAGCAGCTGACTTCATGGCTCTGCTTGTCTCCAGAACATGTTGCCTTCCATTTTGGTTCAGTCTGTTCTTTATCTGTGCCATCCGTGGCTGAAGGACAACGATAATTCTCATCTACTTAACTTCTGGGCAGGAAGCTACATGAACTCATGCACCACCTCTAAGGATGTTTCTGAGAGGATATGCCGTGACAGTGATTTAGAGCTCCAGAAGAAAAAAAAGAAACATTTGCATTCAATTTTCAATAAGCAGATGGCACACGGCTTGTTTTATACTGCAGTAAATTTTGAAGTCCCTACTGAAAAATAAGAAAAGCGAGTGTATTCGCTTTTATTTCAAACTTTCCTCGTTTCCATGGCAATATCCCAGTGAGGTACCAAGAGTAGATGCTGGGATATGAGGTATTAAATAGTTCTTTTTCTCTGCATCATGAAAGGCAATGCTGAGATCCACGTATAAAGACGAGCAAGTTGGGAAATGACGCAGGGACATCGAAGAATTATTACGCTGAGGATGAGAAAATTTCAACACTCTGTGAACCCACAGAATGACAAGCTGGATTTGTCCCTTTGTTTTAGCCCAGTGCAGCTCAATTGATTTTCAGTAGAGCTGTACCAGCATGAAAAAGATGGGACCATTCCCACATTATATGGGTGGTTATGGAGAGATGGGCCAGACTCTAGTCGAGCTGTGCAGCAAAAGGAAGAGCAGAAACAGACACAGGCTGCAGCAAGAGAAATTCCCATTAAGTACCAGGAGAAAATGATTCACAGTAAGAATGGTCAAACCCTGGAACAAGTTGCCCCAGTACTAACCTTGAAATAATCAAAGCCCGGCTGGAAAAAAGTTCTTTACCAGGCTCATCTAACTTTGAAGTTGGCTCTGCTTTATTCAGTGGTTAAATGATCAACTTCCACTTCCAACCAAAATTGTTTTGTTATTTTACAATTCCCCATCACAAGCACTTCAAGAAGCCACCTTCTTCCTGTTGCACTGTATATTCAGTCCGGTCTACACTTAAGGTAACTGAAATGGTGCTCCTTCTGTTGCATCCTTTTGTAGATCATTTTGCAATTTCATAGATTTTGATTATAGTGAATAGGTAAGTGGAATTTCCCCACTGCTCCTTTCTCCTCAGTTCTAGTATTGTCCTTGGCTGACACATTACAGTACACTTGACTGAGTTTGGTATTTACTGTTTACTTCAGTAATTGGAGACCTTTGACATTACCACAGCCAGATGAGCGACTTCTTCAGATAAAATATGTAGCCCAACCATCATTAGCAAATTGCAAAAATATAGGAGGATCGTATGATAATTCACTTTGGAAGGGACCTCAGGAGATCATCTAGTCCAGCCTCGTGCCTGAAGCAGGATGTGAGGGAAGCTCATTTCTACAGACTTATTGATTCAGGGAAGAGTGTGAGTATCCTGAAAGAGTCAGAGGTCCTGAAATTTAAGTGGCATTGGGTTGTCTTCTCTAATAACAGGGAAAATATGCGTAGTAATGTGTTCTTGTTATTATTATTAGTAGTAGAATGCATTGAAGTCCTAACCCTCTAAACAGAAAGATATCTCCCTATTAAGATCTAGATAGGGAAAAAAAGACAAAATGGAGACTAAAAGGATTATATTAGGTTCATTATTATTCAAACTGACAAATTGCATGGCATTTCTGAAGGATGCATGCTGGAAAACACTCACACTCTCCTCAATCCCAGATCAGCTCCTATAGGTAAGATGACTCTTCTCTCTAACAAGAAGACCATTCACAAAAGCTTAGGATCCTTCAGCAAGGAAGAGGAGAAGAAGAGTATATTGCCTGTGACTTGGGAAAGAAATTGAGATCTCTTTTTCTCCCTGTCTGCATGAGGTAAACCCAAAGGTTATTCTTTAAAGAAGTCATACCCATGAATATCTGTTTTTTCCCATTTCCAAGTTGGACCAAGATTTCAAGTGGCCAAGGTTTCAGTAACAACATCTCTGCTGCTAAAGTGAAGGCAAATGAATGTATGAAAATCTCCCCAGCCCTTTGTAAAAGCATCTATTTCTCTTCCCTCACTGTGTGGGTGTGGATCAGACCTTAGTCAGTCCCTACCAATTTACCTTCAGTGACAAGCCAGCTTTTGTAACAAAATGAAGAGTAGCTGAGTTTCTGAGTTCTGCAAGTCAAAGGCTGTCCTGTTATGGGGCCCAAGAAGTCTGGTGTTTGTTCTTCATTCTTGTTTTTACTGTACTTAATTTATTACCTTCATGTTTTTATTATTATATTCTGCCTTGTTTCATTGATATATTTATTACTGATTGATTATAGACTAAATATGCTTGTCTAAGTCTGAATTTTTTCTAAGTAATGTACAATGTACCACTTCTCCAAACACAGCAGCCATCAGTGTCTTTGCTCAGTTCATAACCTGTTTGCAACCTGTACAACACTACATCTTTCCTTGTTTCTCTCAGGGCCATATCATCAGTATTTCTCTTGCTTTCCCTCCTTCTCCAGCCCTTCCATCTGCCACCCTGGGACTACTTCTGTTAACAGAGGTCCTGTGCAGTGCCTTTCCCATCAGTCCCTTGTAAAATAGCCACTGGCTTGTGCTTTGAACAGTGACTTTGATCACTGAGCTTGTTTGCTTCTTTAGTTAATCCTCAAATAAAGCTGGTTGTGATGCTCACCACCTTCCCAGTGCTTCTGTCTAAGGGCTAACACAGAGGGGTGTGAATGCTCTCTGTTGGAAGGGGATCCTAAAGCAAACAATGGCACTGATTACAGTGAATAGTTTAATGGGAGCCTGCCTTGCCAGAGAGGGAAGTGCTAGCTGGAGTCTCAGGTCCCACTAGCCTTCTAGCCCAACACAGCAAAGGCTAAAAAATCCCAATGGATCTGATGCTCAGGGAGTACAAAACAGATTCTTGGCCTGCGGAATAACCCATCAGAAAAGAGAGACAGAAACCCACTTGGCACAGCTTCATCTCCTAATATAGAAGCAACGCCGCCTTCTGTAGCGCAAAAACCACCCCACAGCTTGTGAGGTGGGTAGTGATCCATGACACTGAGAATGTCTGAGTTCTGCCAATCATCTGGTTGAGACCACTTTAGTTGTTGAGAAGAATTTTAGAAAGAGCATGAGTCTTATCCCGACTCCAGAAAAGGTGTTTGTAGATTCAACTGACATCCATTGGGATCCAGCCAGCTCCTGAGACTGGGTTAGCAAAAAGCACGACTGAAAGTGTTTGGCTAGACAGGTCCTGTTTGAACACTGACCACCCTCCAGGAGTACCCCAAACACCAGACAGCACCAACTGTTCAGTAACTATTGAGGAAAAGAAATGCTTTCAACAAGCACTCTCTTCTGTAGCAACAGATGGCTTGAAGCTGCCGCGAGTAAGAATTCCTAATGAAGTCTTTCTAGTGGACCTCCTGCAAAGGACAGAGGAGGAAGAGAAATGTGCCCTAGATTCACAAAAGTGCTCATCTGCACTCATGCTGTCCTTCTCTGATCAGCTGTAAGGGAAGAAGCAGTATCTCACTGCCTCCTTGCAGAGATCAACCTCAGTCAGCAAAGTCAAGCCAATGAGACAAATACAAAACTAAGCAAACAGGTTTGAAAAAAGACATGAACTGAAAGGTGGCTTGTTTTCAAGGTTCATTGTTAGTAAATTTTTGTGGTATGCGGAGAAATGAGATGGAGATTTCGTATTTGGGAAAGCAATGACATGTGAGTGGCATGCTGTGTAGAGAGCGTGAGGCAGAGAGACCCCTTTGCCATCTCTGCTGCTAAATCTCAGAAAATCAATAGTAATAATATTAACACGCAGGAATGCTGAAATAAAGTGCATTCACCAGGGCTGTGGTATTTAAATACGGTCTTTTCAGTGAGCAGTGGAAGATAACGAGGTATGACAGGGAAAGCAGTTCTCAAATCCAGAACTAATGAGGAACTGAGGCCCCTGAAGTTACTTTCTGTGGTATCTAATTTTCACTCTTCTGACTCTAAGAGTAGAACTGAGATGTCCTGTATGAGATTTCTGGGTGTCCTATATTATGGACACAATACAAAACTGGGAGGTGTATTTGAGAGACCAGAGGGCCCTTTCAGAGGGACCTCAAGCTCCTCAGGCTGGAGGAATAGTCCAACAGCCTCCTGGACTGTATTAGGCAGAGTTTTGCCAGTGATTCTTAATCTCTGTCCAGCACCGGTGTGACCCATCAGGAGTACGGTGTTCGGTGCTGGGCTCCTCAGTACAAGAGAGACATGTGCATACTGGAGTGAGTCCAGTGAAGGGCCACAAAGATGGTTCAGGTATTGCAGCATCTGACATATGAGGAGAGTTTGAGAGCTGTAACTATTCAGCCTCAAGAAGAGAGGGTTAAGGGGGATCCTCTCAATGTGTATAAATATCTGATGGGGAAAAGTAAAGAGGATGGAACAATCTTGTGATGTCTGAGATGTCCTCGGTGGTGCCCAGTGAGAGACAAAAGAAAATGACAGAAATTGAAATAGAGGAAATTCCATTTAAACATAAGAGAAAACATTTCTGTTGGAAGGGGGGAGATTGGGAGGATGTGGGAGAAGACTCTGGAACAGGTCGTCCAGGCAGTTTGTGGAGTCTCCATCTTTGGAGATATTCAAAATGTGGATTGACACGGTCCTGAGCAAACTCCTCTAGCTGATGCACAGTCCTATTGACAAATTAAAAAAAAATAAGCTTTTGAAAATAGGAAGGAACGATGAAGTCCAAGACTTCAGACTGTCTTTAAAAGAAGTGAGATATAACAAAGTATCCATTGGCAAATTACGTGCCAAAGAAGGAGGAATGCCCACAGAGCCAGTAATGGGCTGCTCTGTACTCCATGTTCAAAGAATTGAGTGTCTCTGTCCTGTTAGACTGAGTTAGGCTGGGTCTCTCTTCAGACCCAATTTTTTCTAATGGCATTTTCATGTTTGCCATAAAGAACCTCATCAACTGGGGTGCCATGTGATTAGGGGTAAAGTGGGACTAGCTTGGTTCTGCTGATGTTTCCTTCAAAACCAGAATTTTGGTTCACAAATTGGATCACAAATTCACAGATTGGATCACAAATTCCTTAACAGCCCAGTATAGTCTTGACCAAAATCCAACAGTAGGCCACATGCATCAGTACCATTTATTTAGCTGGATAAAATGTGATTGTCAATTTACATGGCTCTATGGAATCTGAAGATGAATAATGAGGTTTCACTCTGGCATTTTACTATAGCCGTTGCGGGGAGGAAGATCATTTTCTTTTACATGACTTAATAATTTATCCCCTGACCACAGGAACATTCATTAAATATCTTTATTGACCATCTGGGCAAACAGAAATTGCACTAGGCAATATCCAAAAGACATTACTCTTTCAAATGCTAGCAGGGCCACGCCACGGTATAGGGATAGGATGCTGCAACACTCCTCTTGATTGAGTAAGAAATCTTTGGATCTGAAGAAACTGCAAACTTAAATTGTAAAAGAGCAGAGGGCTCTATGCATGGGTTGCCTTTTGTGAGGCAGCCAGATGGTGAATGGGTTGTGCGAGTCCTTGAATAAGAAGGCTGAGAAGCATCTTTCAGCTTATTAGCTGAATCACAGAGTGTGAAAGAAACTTTGAAACCTGCTAGACTAGAAAGTAGCATATTTATAGAAACGTATCTGTGAACTGCATTATCTATTCCTACACTGCAAATTCTACCCAGTATTACTACTATTTTCTCTTACCTTAGCCCAGCTTGAAATAAAGTGATTGGGAGAAAATGGGCTAATACTAAGTCTTATCATCCTTCTGGTATGTCAGTCCTTAAAATGAAGTTGCTGAGATACTCTAACAGCACTCAGTTCCTGGAAAATCCCAAGAGAACGGGAATGTGTGCCCCCTCACATCTTACGGGAATCTGAGCAGCATGGTACTGGGAGCAAGGAGAATCTTCTCATGGCCACTGTTAAGCCACAAGGTCTTTGATTTGCAGCAGACCCAGGAGCTTTGTATTGAGACCGTTGAGTTTGCAAGGGCTCTAAAATAAGACTGCAGAGACATAGGCAACAGGCTGATATGGCAGGAATAGACTCATTCTGCTAAGACTATGTCCTTCCAGAGAAGATGGTCCTCTCCTTGGAAGAATTGTTTGGCCCAGAGCCCAGATGTTTGGGTTACGGGTGTAGCTCATGAATAGTCTGGGTTTGGGGAGGCTACAGTTCATCTATTTCAATTTGCCCGAGAACTAACATCAGTGAGTGCAGCACTTGCCACAGAGTCACTCCTGCCTTTTACATAATACTGTTTTGTAGCAGATACTGTTATCGGTAAAACAAAAGCAGCTGATCTTATTGGGCTGGTTATAGAGGTATATGCTGTTGGGTTTTTAGACCTTTCCCTGAGTGTCTCAGTACTTTTCTTGATGCCAAGGTTATGAAGGTTAGTGATAGTGTGAGGAACAGTTACAACCTTAATCAATCAAAGCCTTTTCAGTGAGAAACAGATCAGTGTAACGCAGAGAATTAGTCCTAGCAAAGGTCCACACAACTGCAGAACAGTAAAGCCAAGTCCAATGGTCCTCAGGGGATGCTCAGCTAGCTATCCCCGTAGCAAGCTGAATGTCCTGGCAGAGAGATTAATTCACTTGAGCAATATCCCCCAGGGAAAGAGAGCACCCGAGATGTTAAGAACTGGATGGGGCACTGTCTCTGTCTCCCCTCATGCAGGAGTAGTGGGTGAAACTCAGAGCACAAGGTGGTGAGCGGGGGTGTGGTGTGAGTGTGTGTGGGGTGTTGGACAAAGGAGAGATGTACCAAGGCCCAGAGAGCATCCATCTCCTTACTGGGAGATCTCTCTGCCAGGGTGGGGGCCAGCTCAATGTCAGTGCAGCTGAGGGGGGGCCTTCCCATGGGGAGACACTGTCAGGGAGTTCCTTGGTGGACAACCCCTTGTTGTTGTACACTGATGGAACGGAGGAAGAAGAGAGAGGAGCCCATCGTGCAGCCCCTGGCACAGCAGCATCCTGGTTCTAAAAACACAAACCTGAGCTGGAAATCCAGCTGCTGTTTTCTGAAGGGTAAGGTCTAGTGAAGTTCCCAGCAACTGTCACAGGAGAGACACACATACAGTCCATAGCAGACATTGAAAAGGGTGCAATATAGGCCAACGACAGTAGGAAGGCCAGAAGGAGCAGTGAGAAGAAGCTGGGTGGGAAGACACTTCAGGATGGCTGAGGGGGATTGGCATCAAACAGGGAGTTGGGGACACCTTGTGAGGCATCATTTATCACTGCAGAGTCTTTATCTCAAGTGTTTTTTAGTGCAGAGTATCAATTAAGACTTACCTGTGCCCTGTAGCAAGATGGTTCCTGCTCTTCTCCCAACTCCTACAGGCCAACTGCTTCCAAAGTCATCGCTTTCCCCACCAAATTGCTGCTGAGTGGAGGAGGGTAATCAGTACATCACATATAACCTGTGCAGATGTTTTAAATCAGGTCTATCTTGTGGCCAGACCTTGGTATGGGTGGGATTTGGGGATGGGGGATTATGATGTTTCAGCACAGCAGTATGTTATGATGCCATGGTACAATGAGTGATTGCTTGGGGTGGTGAGTCAGTGCGTTATCGCTCTCTTCTGCCAGGTCATCACCACTCAGGGCCAGAGTACAAGGTTTATTGAGAACTGATATGAAAGTAAGAGTGATCTGGTTACTGCAGACACTTATTACTTTTTTTATTATTACTTTTTAATTATTTGTTTCCTTAAAAGCAGCCATGGTGTTTAAAACCAACACAAAAGCTACTGCTATGCGGAAAAAGGCTAGACAAAATAAATGAGTTGAAAACTACGAACTGAGAGAATAAATGTCTCCCCTGCAGGCCCCCATGGGATCCTGGGCTTTCAGTTTTGAATGTCTGTACCCTTCTGAAGGCAAAAGACAAAGCCACATCTCTTGGGGCTTGGACAATGCTTGTGTTCCCGAGCATCTAACCCAGCACTGATGAGTGAAGGGTCTCCATCCATCCTAAGCACTAGCTGCAGATTCAGATTTGACAGGAAGAGGCATACCTCGATGTCAGGAAACTTCCTGGTCACAAATTCTAGGTCTGACTATAAGGTCTAACACCTGATCTGGCCTTTGGTTTCAATTCACCTTCACCCATGCAAATGGCACAGGAGATTCAACAGTCTGTTCCCCGGGGTCAGGTTTGTTTCCAGACTTTTGAATGTCAGGGTTGGCAGCATCACATACCATCTCTTCTCAGTTTTCTTGCCTTGTCATGGAGTGCCAAGAGGGTCTGGAGAGGTGTTTGACCTTCAGTGCTTGCCTTGCCAACCTACTGAAGCAACTGAGGTTTAGCTGCCTGAGAGGAGTGAAATGCGAAACTCAAAATCATTAAAGCAATTTAGTTTAATAATTCAAGCAGCAATGTAAGCAAGGACGAGCAAAAGCCAAGACCTCACATCCAAAACCAGATTTTTTGTGTCTGGGGATGCAGAAGTCTGGATTATGTTTGATCTTCCTCCCTCAGCGAGTGTTTTCTGGGCAGGGCTGTGCTTTCTGCGTCAAAAGCATTTTTTATACAGCCATGACATGGTCTAGTTCTTTACATGCAGCACAGATTGTCCAAGGAATCATCAATACTATGTCTCTCACTCAGACTTCCACATTTGCAAATTCTGTCTCCCTTCTGCAAGATAGATATTCAATGTTTGCAATAGGAGGTGGCTAAATGTCCCCCAAAGAGCCAAACTCAGGTCTGGGAAATGGGTTTGCAGCAACATCCCTGCATAGGGCTGACAGGAGGGAACAGGACATGTCTGACTGAGTAGGGTATTTGAGTTACTGGGGAATTAATTTCTTTTTTTTTTGTTTTCCTGATGACTCCCCTTCTGTGTAAGTTATTCTTTCACTTACACTCTTTGTCTGATATTCAAACCGATGCATAAGCTGTTTGCAAAGTGCCTAACACAGATGGCAATATCCCAGTCTGCTGCAGGTACTAATGGATAATTGAAGCAGTAACACAAGTGAATGGTGAGCATCCTCCAGTGTGTAATTCACTGGTGTCCTCCCTTCTACAGAAACTCACAGTTCACCAGCTGATTTGAGGTCTATTGGGGAGGAGGAAAAAAACCACTCACATACACAAACGTAGATTCTACCTTGTTTTAAGACTTCCTGAAGCTTACAATGAAATTTGAATGAAAAACATTATTTCTGAAAATAATAACTTCAATAGTTAAAAAGAAATATAGGAAGGCATTGCAATCTCCCTGCAGGTGCAGATAACCTTCCGGGACTTACACCTGAGACAGAGAAGGTAAAGCATAACTCACAGAGAATGGAAAAAGGATGAAAAAAAATCTCTGAAAAGCTTTCATCAAAGAAAATTGAATTTAGGGGATGAATTTGCCCCATAAATCTAGGAGTAAAAATAGCCAAGGCTGGCTGATAGTGGTCTGAAAAATGAGTTCAGTTAGAGCGGTCACAGCTTTGATGGATAGGGAAGCTGCTTCTTATCAGGTCAGGCCAGTAATGGAAAGGCAATGGGATAATCATCAAATAATTCTTTTTACTACCTATCAGTTACATATAAGTGGTTGCCTTACAGAACCAGTTAACTGGTGACAGTAAATCTGAGCAGACCCTGTACGCTCCAAATGAGGATCTCCTTGTGCTCCTCCTTTACTCGTTCGAGTGCATTTTGTTTTTCCATCTCTGGTGTTGCCCAGGTTAGCTCTGACTAAGTGCTGTTGCCATCTGATAGTGCCTTGGTACCTATGGGAAATGTGCTAGAGATGCCACACTATTTGCAAGCAGACACGGATCACCAGCAAGCCCCCTCCGCAGACTTCACTGGTTTGGCCAGTGTGACTAAGCTGAGATCATAGAATCATAGAATGGTTCGGGTTGGAAGGTACCTTAAAGATCATTGAGTTCCAACTCCCCTGCCATGGGCAGGGACACCTCCCACTAGACCAGGTTGCTCATCCAGCCTGGTCTTGAACACCTCCAGGGACGGGGTATCCACAGCTTCTCTGGGCAACCTGTTCCAGTGCCTCCCCATCCTCACAGGAAAGAATTTCAGAAGCTTTAAAGCTTCAGAAGCTTCAGATAAGAGTAAAGCTGAAGTTGTGACTATGGGGCTCTTAAGAATAATGCTCTTGTTACTATTGCTATTGCTACTGTTACTACTAATACTATTACTAATACAGGTGATACAGCATACATAGGAGTGCTAATGACAAAAGCAACAAGGAATAATAATAATAATGAAGATATTTCCCTCATTCTTCCTGAGCACTAAAACTTCCCTGGTAAAAAAAAACAATAAAAGAATAGCACTGACTCCCCAGCACCATCTGGCCTTGGGCAGCTGCGGTTTATCCATGCAGGAATTTCCTGGGGGGCCACTTTGGAGATAGTGTTCTTTAAATTTGCTGCAGGGATGCCTTTAAAATGAGAGGTGAAGGGGTGGGTGGGTGTATGTGTGAAGATAAACAGGCTAGTGAGAAAGGCTGGGGCTGTAAGGAATTACAAACATACCATTAGAGTCCAGGGATAAAATTGTGACCATGGCCCTGTTCACACGGATATGTGATATGTCTCTGAAGATCATTTATGATTTTCAGAGCAGAAATAATGCCCATATAGCCAGATACCTGGTTGCTCCCTGTGTTTCCAAGTTGAAATATCTTCCTGTTTTATTGGTTTTTTTATCCTGATAATATTGTGGGTCAGCTATTGTACTGAGGCGTATAGCATACATGGAATAGCCAGGTCAAGACCTTGCCTGGCCCCTGACACTTTCTGTTTCCAGAACTGAGCAGAAAGGGTGGCTATTGATACGGCACAGTCCCCGTTGCTTATATTTCTTGGGATCTTTATTAGAAAATAAACTATCCTTTAGTGCAATGGTGTATGCTTGGTCATAACAGGGTTCCCTCCGCCAATGAAGTTACCAAGCATCTGCGAAGCAAAGGAAAGCCTGCAGTGATGCCCTCTGCTCCCTGCTCTCCTCAGCTCCAGCGTAAAAGACATCGATCTTTCTCACTGAGCAGGGGTTGTCTTTTACTTTACTGCTTAATAACTTGTTCAGTAGAATCCTAATTTTATTTGGGTTTTGGATGCTGCTGTACTGTTGATACAATAATTGTTTGTAAAAGGGAAATATTCACTTCTTCATGTGTCTCCTTCTCTTTTTAACACACACAAAAAAACTGCTGAAAGAAAAATGCTTACTATTTGATTACTTGTGATGTTGTCTTTGTAGTTTTCATCAGTAAGCCCTCTTCTTCAGAGCTTCAGCTATCCATAAAAACTTTGCAGTTTTCCTTCCAAAGCACCACACTATTTGGTGAAGCTTGAGCCAACTCATGAGCTTAATTAGTTATGTGACTTCAAGGAAAACATGGTTCCAGTTTCCTACATGCCATGTCACACTGCGCATCTGTCAAATAGGCTGTGGGAGTCTTCCAAGAAATGTTTGCCCTATTATTCAGAAAGCCAAGGCCTTTTGTTCCTTTCAGTGGCAACTTGACTTAATAATTAATACTTGGCACTATGTAAACATGAGTTAATGAATCCTCATGCTACCCCAAGGCTAAGGATTAGTGCTTCCCTTACATGAAGGGGGAAACTGGGCCACAGCAAGCCTAGTTCTGTCTTCTCCAGTTATGATGGCCCAGGAATCTTCAGGATTGTGATGCCCCTATAGAAGAAACTGGCTTTAGACAACAAACTAACACAGGAGGGGTTTTTATTCAGGGACAGTAGGAAGAAGCATTGAGTACAGTGGATCTGTGCTTCTGGACCCTGATCTTCTTGTTGATGCAGCAGATGGCCATGTTACCCACCCTTTTGAGATACAGAGAGGAATTCATGCTGCTGTGAGTGGGGCTGGCTAATATAAATTCATCTTCCATGTAAAAATGATTCTTAGAATCATAGAATGGTTTGGATTGGAAGGGACCTTAAAGATCATCTAGTTCCAATCCCCCTGCCATGGGCAGGGACACCTCCCACCAGACGAGGTTGCTCAAAGCCCCATCCAGCCTGGCCTT
>JAOXNO010000013.1:154456397-154467855 GCA_028565335.1 Limnodromus scolopaceus | reverse complement strand
GTAGAGTAGGGTAGATGGTTGGACTCAATGATCCCAAGGGTCTTTTCCAACCTGAATGATTCTATGATTCTATGGTTCTATGAGAGCGATATGAGGCAGGAGCAGACAGATGAAGAATAACTGAGGTGGATCTGGAGATTTGGGTTGAATCTGTTCCTTGCTGCGACCAGGCAGCCTGGGACTGAGCGAGGACCTGCTCTGCAGGAGATCAGGGTCCCATCACAATACTGGTTTCAGTCACCTGCATACACTGCTGAGTTTAGCTCAGCAGGTGCCTAAGCTTCAGATAGATACTGAATTAGCTTGTGAGTACATTGCAATATTTTGCTATAAAGCAATACCCTTCTCCAGATCTGGACAACCTTGAATAACCTTACCCAGGCAGCTCTCTGTCTGCTTTTGAGTCTTTTCTTTTGTAATTTGAAAAGAAGACATGCATTTCTAGTTCTAGTCTGACGCTGTCCAGACACATAATGGAAACAACGTGCTTTGTTTCTGCTCCTCTGGTTGTGGCACATAAGACATATTGAAACGGATCTCAAAAAAGGTGCACTGAGGAGGAGAGGAACAGAATGAGTTTTTTTGCCTCAAGTGGCTCCTGGAATGAACCTGTCTTCCTTTACTTTGGGGACTGGCCTTGTGGTATTAACAAGGTATATTCTCCGCCTCTCTAGGATATGGGAACGACCTTTTCTGCTTGTGAGACCCATTTTATCCATATTTTTCACTACTATATGAATCCCTGTAGGGATGGCTTCCTCACCTTCCACAGATCCCACCTCTATTTTCTAGTGTTACCCCCATGCAGCATGCAAGATATTGGACTTCAAACTTGCTGTTGGGCAAAGTCTTGTCCAAAAACTAGGTAAGAGTGAGATGAAATCCCAAATTTTATGGGGTTTAATTTTTATGGCAAGCAGATTTGATTCCTCCAAAGACATTTGCTTGACATTGTTGCATCAGAATTTTGGAAATAAACTAACTGGGGACTACCTCATGGCTTGGAGACCATGAGGTGCCATTACCAAAAATGCAGTACAGGCAGTCTCTAGAGACAGGACCTCTAGAGGTCTATATCTGGAGGGAGATTTGGAGATTCTGTTTAACCCATTAAAAGTTTCATGGCAAAGCTTAGGACAGCTGTATTATTCATGAGTGGCTCTTGTACTTCTGCTCTGTTTATGCAAGATGCTTAGAGAAATATTATCAGTTAGAGAGTTATAAAACATTTTATGGTCTGCTCATCCCACTATAAATCCAGGTTGCCTTAGTTACCATCTGGCTAACTGCACAGGTGAGGAGAGAGAGACCAAGAGAGGGAAAGAGAGAGATTAGTACTAATACATTTTTAAAATCTCAAAAGATCTTGTGAATTGTAACGTTGTGATACAATAGAAAGCTTTCAAGACCTGCACAATACAAGAGGACTATGAAAGCAAAGATTCAGACTGGCAGCTCTTTGATAGGATAGTGAACACACTTATGGGTCTTTTTATTGAGAAAATCATGAATCCAAGCCTGAATATTGCCAAATCAAAAGCTTTAGTGAAGCTAATACTTAGTCCATTCTTGAACATTTTCTGTTCTTGAACACTTTCTGTATTTGGGCTGAAAAGCTGTCTTCCGTGGTAACAAAATGTGCTTCTTCCCCTGACTGTGAGAGCAGGTGGCATGGCACAACTTATATCCATATGATTAAATCATCTTCCCAAGCCTCTTATCCCAACTGTGCATTGGGACCAGTCTAGTCTGTGCTACCTCCTGACCCTATGTCAGGTTAGGCTGCCCTGTCCTGTCTGTGTTAGTTATTATGGACCAAAATCATGCCATGGGGTAACCTGATGACTAAACAATAAAGTCTGGATTCAGGGCAGCATGCTCTGGTCCAGGCTCTGGTCTGATTTAGTGTAAATGGAGGCACAAGGAGAAAAGACACCTTCCCAATACCTTAAAAGATGGTATGGCTGGAAGGGTGGCACTGGTATTCCTGTGAAGTTTTGTGACACAGTTGTGAGTCACATAATAGTTGATGTTTTTCTTAGAGCAAGTCCCAGCTGCCAGAATCAACAGCAAAGACTTGATATTCTCAGCCTTCATTCGAAAAGACAAAGGAGGAGATTAAATCAAATAACTCTAGCACACACTGTCGTGAAGGAAAGTTTGCATGAATTGAGGTCCCCCTGTGGGCAGAGAGGCCAGCATTTCATAAAAGCTGTTATTTTAGGCCAAACTCGTAATCTTCTGAGAACAGACTCATTTTTTTGTGACAAAAGCAGGACTGCTAGCAGGTTAGATGCCTCTGTCTCCTAATGTTTTGTTTATTCAACTGCCCTATCTACCCATGGTAAACCAAATTATGCTTTTTTTTTTTGTGTGTGTGGCGAAATGCACCCAAGATGTTTAGAAACAAAGACGGAAGTGTCTGTCCCATGTCTGTTCTCTGCACACAATTTGGAAAGGTAATAATGGCTCATTAGGCCCATGGATTGGCTTTTTGGTTAATTGCTACTGAATAATATGATCATATAGGTCGAGAGCAGTGTGTTGACTTACATTGGGAGCCTGATTCTCCAGGGAAGCTGAATACAGATGTTTGCAGTCACTCTTCTCTAAATGATACCCTGGGGATCTTGGATATTAGTGATGATACCTCCTAACTGCATCCTGATAAAAATAGTTTCTCTAAATTAGATTAAGGAGAATGGATAGAAATCATGACAGGTTTATTTTATTTTTAATCTGAGCTTTTACTGAAATCAGTAGGAAATGTGGTTATGTGAAGACACCAGCTGTTTGTTAGCCAGTATCCTCCAATCCCTTATAACTTTTAACATGATGCGCAGTTTCAACCAAATTTAAACAAAAGTCTGAGACATCAGATCTTAATTTTTGATGTGTAAAGGTGTGCTAAATTGATGTGCTTCTTGGAAGGAAGCAGAATCCTCCATTTGGATGAAGGTGAAAAGGGGGATGCAGGCAGGCACATACTCTATCTGCAATAACTCCGGCTGGCTGGTGGTATTAGCTTTCCCCATAACGTAATGATGAAACCTTCACTCAGGGAATCGTGTGCTTCTTGGGATAGTAAGACTAAACCAGCTCTTTTCTCAACTGTGCATGTTGAAGGCAGAGTTATTGAGATTCACCCACAGACAGAAGACTTGGACTTCAATCCTTATTCTTAATTCTGACTTTGAAGCTGTGGTTTTTCAGGGCTTTTTTTTACCTTTCTCTGTCTTGAATGCAATCATAACTTACCTGTATTATATGTTGAGAATTTCCTAAAGAGATTATAAATACAAAGTAGCTTTCAAAGTGTAACTAAAAAATATTTGTTCTCACTGAACTAGGTGGGGCCAAATATTAGGTTGGAATACAGAACTGAGTACAAAACAGTCCCCAGTACTTTCTCCACAGCTCCCAGTTTCCTTTGCTGACTTGATATCTGAAATATACTGGACACATATTTTTTCCAGCAGTGTTAAACATAGATGAGTAATTCTTATGGTCTTTAAAAATAGTACAGGCAAACAACTACTCATCTGCACAACTAATGATGTCCTTATAACCACCACATCTTGAAATTGCCTGGCTTCCTTTAAGGGCCCCTTGTTCCGGCAATTGAAGCTTACTGAAACAATAAATATGGCAATGCTGTCATTTCTGATGGGGTGAGGAGCTCAGAACTGGTTAGTGTTAATTTACTCCTTGAGGTGGTTTGGATTTTGACAAAAATATAGTGTTTTGCTGTTGCTGTTTCAGTTTGCTGGCTGAGCATTTCCTTAAATGCTTACTAACTCTGCTCAGCAATATAAAAGCAAGATTGCTTTTTATTGCCATTCTCTCCCAGCACAAGATTGTGTCTGGGTCTCTTACAGACTTAGCTAAGCTTGTCAGTCTGAGAACTTCATTTGTAATTTACCAGGACCCCTCAGGCCATATTTCTTGTGGTAGTTCTCCGTCTCCCAGGAGAGGCAATAGATTCACCCTTAGAACTGTGAGATGACAAAGGACCAGCATGCACCAACCCCCCCTCTCCCCCCGACCCGTGCAGGTCCTATGGGGGCTTGTGACGCTGTGGTGGGTGGGCTACATACTTTCTCTTGTGTCCCGTTCGCAGTGGGACCAAGGCAGATCCCAGGGCAGTGGTACAGCTCAGGGAATTGTATTTGCTGTTCTGGGGACTGTTCTGCCCCAACCTTGTCTGCTGCTCATTCCAGTGCTGTTCCCTTCCCTGTAGTCCTCCACTCCCCAGGCTCCTCATAATATTTCCCCTCACAGACTGGTTCTTGTCCCTTCTCCTCCTCTTGGCTGTCTGGGTGTCAGCCACCCTGCTTTCAGTCCCATCACTGTCCCTACCAGCTAAAAGAAGCAGGAAAAATTTGTCCCATTCATCCAAAACCTGGGATGGAATATGCTTGCTAGACTGAGAGGTTTAGAAGGACCTAGAGTCTCTGTGCAACATACTCTCATGAAACTGCAGCTCATCGGGCACAAGGAGAGAGGACAGGACACTGCTGAGAAGTGAGGAATGGAGGTGAGCATGAAGGTGCTAGACAATCATCATGAAGACAGTGAAATAAATACTTTAAATCTGTGGAAAGTTTACTTACCTAGATTTAAGACAAATTACTTTAAATCTGCTTCTTTCCTTTGCCTCATTCCTTCAAACAGCAGAAGCAATTTTGCTGAATTTTTCTAAGGATTCTGCTTTTTCCAAAACTAAAACATACATTTATGGGAAAATGTTTAAGTTTTGCAACCTCCAAACTTGCTGCTTGTAAATAACAGTTAGGGTGTGATAGGAAACTTTCTGTTGATCTCAATGTAAGTGGAGGACAAAGAGAGAAGGTTGAGACATAAACACAAAGGACAAAGATGAGAGATCAGTCAAAATGTGTCAGATCAGTGAACACATGCAGTGCTGCCTTGATGGCTTACTTTTCCTTGTTTTCCTGCAGCAAAAACAGTGCTTTTTTTGTGCTCTACCAGTACAGCCTGCGTCTCACTGAAGGTGCTGAGAGGGGGAAGGGAAGGCTCAGAGAGAAGCTGAAAAGTGATGGGAAAATTCCGCTCATGATTCATTTCTCTGCTTGGAACTTGAAATTCAAGGTTCAAACTTCATTTAAAGGGATATGATTAAAGCCTGGGGGGGTTTCCTAAGGGATTTCTGCATACAGAGATGGATAAAGGTGCCTCACAGCATTTGCAATAGGCCCTAAGCAGGGTAGGTGCCTAATCCTCTACAATTCCCTTCTTAGGCTCTTTTGTAGATCATACCGAGTTCCTATCTTACATCTTAAGACGCCTTTGTAAACCTTATGTAATCTTGTATTCACCAAATTCCTTTGCTTGGTTATACAGCAGGCAGTTATTTGCAGCAATACCTTATGAGAACAGCAGGTGCTTTCAAGCAGCATTTCCCCAGAATAATTTCCTTTCTACAAACTGTTTTATCCTCCCAGTAATAACGGAAGCCCTTCAGGGAAAGCAGAGCACCAGAGCACTGCTGGTAATGAGCACTCCCTGTCTTTGTGCTGTACTTGGGCCAATATGGTATGTGCTGGCTCTCACTTTGTCCAACACAACTCCAGCCTGGTATTCATTCACCAGCCACTGAAGTCTTTTACTATGACATCTTCTCATCATGTCACTTCTCTTTCTCACTTCCCTCAAAAAACAAGCACCTCAGCATCCAGTTGTGTGCTACTTTTCGTAAGTCTGAATCCAGAAATGATGTAGGCGCATCTTCCCCTGCCCCAGCTTAATTGTTTGAGATTGTAGAATAATTTTTGCTGAAACTTTAAAGAGATATATATATATATGTCTATATATTTATATCTCTCCCCATTTTGCAGTCTATTTTTAGATGCTACTGCTGAGTACCATGAGCACATGAACAATGCATTACAGGTTGATATATATTACCTTTCCCTTGTTTCTCATCCCCTACTGCAAATCTAAAGAAGAATGTGGCTTGAAATGAAGTAAATCTGAGTAACTCACTTTATGATCACTTGAAAGAGTCAATCAGTTTTT
Source organism: Limnodromus scolopaceus (assembly GCA_028565335.1). Classification (NCBI taxonomy): domain Eukaryota; kingdom Metazoa; phylum Chordata; class Aves; order Charadriiformes; family Scolopacidae; genus Limnodromus; species Limnodromus scolopaceus. The sequence continues at coordinate 154,461,816 of JAOXNO010000013.1, read as the reverse complement.
CAAAAAAGTTGTAATTGATTTTATGTAAGAAAGCAACTCCCTAGCTAGAGGACTAAGTAGAGAGAAGTCAGTTTTATAAGAGTATTGTATTTGTCTGAATCTCTTTATAGAGCTGCTTAAGTCTCAGACATTGCCAAAAAAAAAAACAAAAACCCCAAGAAAAATAATAGAAAACAATGCTGAAAAAGGTCTTGAGAAGTGACCTAATTATCCCTTTGAAAAAAGCCAGAGCTTAATAGATGTTTCTCTAGCCCTATGATTCTCAAGCATTAGGTTACAAGCAAAGGGCCTAGTCCCTCTCGTGCCCTATGAAATGTGTAGAGGCCTTTGGCAGGACCCTCACTGATGAGCTTTTATGTGGTTTTTGTATTTTTCTTGTTTACCTTTCTTAAAGATTCTTGCTCTTCTACACCCATGAAACAGCTTACTTGGGGAGATGGGCTGAAACCTCTTCATTCTACTCTGTACTGGTTTTGGCTGGGATGGAATTAATTTTCTTCATAGTAGCTGGTCCAGTGTCACGTTTTGGATTTGTGATGAAAACAATGTTGGTAACACATGGGTGTTTTAGCTGTTACACTGCTGAAGAGCTGACCCCAACTGACCAAAGGGATATCCCATACCATAAGACATCATAATCAGCAATAAAAGATAGAGGCAAGAAGGAGGAAGGGGGAACATTTGGAGTTTTGGCATTTGTCTTCCTAAGTCATCGTTATGCCTGATGAAGCCTTGCTTTCCTAGAAACAGCTAAAAGTCTGCCTGCTGATGGGAAGTAATGAATGAATTCTTTCTTTTGCTTTGCTTGCGCCTGTAGCTTTTTTCTGTCTCTCTATTAAGTTGTCTTTATCTGAACCCACGAGTTTTTTCACTTTCACCTGTTTGATTCTCTCCCCGTCCCACTGGAGGGGAGTGAGAGAGTGGCTGTGTGCTGCTTAGCTGCCTATTGGGGTTAACCCATGACGTACTCCCCATTTTCTCATGGTTTTACCCCTGTGCAGCTGTGAATGAGCTCACCTTGGCAGAAGTGCTGTGATGGATGGGAAGGTGTGAAGTGAAAAGAGGGTGGAAGGATGTTGGGAAAGTGAAGGGTTAAGGGAATCCTTGGTGGGTGTTGGACTGGGACTTGAGTGTGGCTGTGCTGAGCATGACCAGACGCTTCTTTGCAAGAAGGTGGGATGAAAATCTTTTTGGGGAAGGAACAGACCATTCACATTGCCAGAAGAAGAAGGCTGAAGGAAAGAAGGTCTGGGATGACCAGAGGGTGTAAGTTATTTATGTGGAAGAAGGTGAGACTGAATGGTCCCAAGTTATTACAAAAAGAAGGTGGCATATTTTGAGCTGAAGAGGGGTGAAAGAAGGGATGATGAGACCTTATCTAATCTGTACAGAAGCCTCTCCTGACTCCCACCACCCCCCTAGACTTTCCCTTGCAGTGTTTCTCCATGTCATATCTGTCAGCCTTCTGTGGTTATCCTAGAATACTTCAAGTGACTCTACACACGTACTTTTTAACAACTGAATTGCTTGCTTAGTCAAAAAGAGCAATTCAGTTCATCCTAAAGTAGCCACTTACTCACTGGTCAGCTGAAATGGTCTTATGAGTCCATTCACTGTACTGACCAGATTGGACTCGATTATAATGAAAGACTGGGCACTACATAGCTGTAGACATGTCTTTCTCAGCTGGGGCTTGGTCCCACCTGAGATTTCAGAGGACAAAGGAACAACAAAGGACTCTGTTACTAGCACTTCTTGGTGTTGTCTCATCGCATTGGGTTTGGCTTTCCACTGGCTTGTCTTTCCAAAGCTGCACTAAACCAACGACTTCTCAATGTGCCCCTGTCACAAGCAGCCAGCATCCTCTGTCTCTGCATTAGGGCCAGCTTTCCTATTCATAGTCTGCAGGAAATTCTTCACTTCAGAGTTTCTTAAGGAATAAGGATGGAGGCCACAGCTGCAAATGTTAATCCTTATTACTTGTTTTCACAACATTCCCCAGCCTGATTCTTGAGCTGGCCGATTTTGGGATCTGGCCGTTCACCACAGGTCAGGTTAGAGGTCCCCATAGAGAATAATATCATAGCCTGTTAACCTTCCCATCAAACACCTCTGGCATCTTTTAGGAACACGTTTGCCAGACTCCAAACAAATCTTATAGCTCTTCACTAAATGCCTTCTATTTTTTTAACTTTTTTTTTTTTTAAAAGTGTGGATATGAGAAGTGCGGTAGCACTGCGACAGTGGTTTCTCCGATGTAAAAAGTAGGTAATTCTTCTTTCCTGACGCTATTTATGTTCTTCTGTTTATACATTTTATGCCTGAGTGAAAAAAAAAACCAAAACAAAACCAAAAAAAGAGACACTGATTACAGCAGTGTAATCTCTCAGCAAAGTTCTCAAAGTTCTTAATGGGTGTTCCTTGCAACGAAACAAAGAAACGGAAAACATTATGTTTTCTTCTTTTGGTTCCTTCTGCAATATGCCAAGAAATGTTGCTCTACACATTATCAACAGTATAAATCTAACCCTGCTTAGAAACACTTAAGAGATAAGAACCAGAGACCAAAATACATGAAACTTGGTGCTGGGTCTGCAACCATTGCTTTACAACAAATGATAGGAGGGATTTATTTTCCCTTATTTCTCCTCTCGGGGAATTCATAGCTTTTGCTTTATGACAGATAAAAATATTTTTAATAACCTTGCAATGAGGAATTTATTGTGTGATTCTTAAAACTAGTGCAAGACAAACAAAACCTTCTCTGCTTCAGGAGTATGAGTGATCAAAGAGTGTATCTGAAACACCTCCAGTGCTGCCTGGTACAATTCCGTTCATTGGTGCTTCACTCTTTGCATAGAAGTGTAAAAAACCAGCAAGATCTAATGCATTCATATCCAGTCCCCTTTTCACACTTCATTTCCTGTTCTTATTATGAAGCATTGTCAGACAACTAGATCTCTGTACTTTATGGTTCATTAGCACCCTTGCCAAAACACTCACAGGATTACCAAGTGCTGGAGGCAGACTCACTATTTGCACAAACGCACATACACATGCATACACACACAGGCCATTTAGATTGAATTATTATTCATAAATTAGTCTTAATTAGACTGTTCATCAGTCTGAGAGATTATGCTCCCCTGTTACGAGTAGCATTAAATTGCTTCTTAAAATTCATTACCATAGCTTGTTTTTCATGTGTGGTTTTTTCCCACAGTTTCAAAATAACATCCCCATCACTGAAACAGTTGAGAATATTTTGACATTGCCCAGCTTGGTGTTAACTCCATAATCCTGGCTGCTCCTCCAGGCAGGGCTCCTCACCCTGCAAAGGCGAGGAACAATTATGGGACAAGATCTTATCGACCAAAACTGGACAACAGGGAAATGAAGACCCTTGCAATTCCAGCCGTTTCTTTGAAAGGCAGCTCCTATCTTAACAAGAGGGCTTAAATGAATATTGTGCTAAGACACTTAGATCCTGAAGAGGAGGGGGATTAATCTGTCGCCAACATTCTGTGTTTCTTAGTATGGGGGTTCTTGGCTTTCACGTGTGACTTCTACAGATCGTTTTCAGAAAAATCTAAGCTTTCTTCCCCTTTGCAGGGTCCCTGAGCACTTGCCCAAGTGCAACATTTCTACTATAATGCCACAAACCAAAATAGGATTTGCCATCCTGAGCCCCATAGTGGCTGACTGTAATTTTGGGATGCCTTGACCGGACAGAGAGGGTTGGTGCCCGGGGTGAGAAAAGCCATTTCTTTTTCCTATGGGCTGTCTCACATAGTTTAATGCCTGTTTTTGATTTCACTTCAGAGTGCAGTTGTTTGCCTGCAAACAGTCCAGGCTCCTGTGTCTGGAAATGGGTCCTTGGATCTGGCATCTGCAGAGGTAGCTGAATCTTTCCCACCTTTTTCACTAGAAAGTATTTGCTTTTGATGTTTTCAGCTGGGCAGTCAGTTTGCCCTCTTCTCCATGTTCCTTAACAGACTGAACCGTCTGACATGGTAAGGCAAGAGGCGAGAAAGCTCAGAAGAAAAATAATACTCACAAGCAGCCAAGAAAAAAAAAAAGACTAAACAAATCCTCCCACCAAGGTAGAGATCTCAGAGCTCATTTATTTCAACTTCCAACTTATGCTGAGTTTTTCCAATTTGCTGACGTTGAAAAGCACATCAAATCTTGGCTGAGGTACAAGATCTCAAACTCCTTTTTTTTTTTTTAAAAAAAAAAAAGCAGAATTTATATCTACAGCTGCACAGGAGAGACAGATAAAAGACTGGGCAGATAAAGCCTGCCCTTCCCAGGATGGGGAATTTGCAAACATCGTGATAAATTTCAGAGAAGGAGAGCTGTTTCCTTTGAGTTTCTGTTGTGTTGTGGTATTAGAAACCGTCAAAGCTAATTTCCTTGTTGTCAGATCTGTGAGGGAGGAAAGAGACACTGCTGGGTTAGATTTACTTCATTGCTACCTTTTATTCCTGCGAGATTTTAGTATCTGCGATCTTTCTTCATGATGTCCAGCTTGTCTAACTATGACATTGAAGTCTCCCACCAATCCATTGCCAATCAAGCAGGGCTTCCAGGTACAATGAGGACCAACAATGCACTGTCAAAGTGTGTTAAACTTGCGTTCTCTCCACTTGAGAGCTACTTTAGCAACTTGCCATGCATCCAATTCAACTAAACCCCAGCAGTACAGCAGGAACCAAACGGTGGGCAAACCAAATTAAGGGCCTGACTCACAGTTGCTCTGGGGAGCAAGCTGAGCTGTTACGACTGATCCTTGCTGTTTAGTTCAAGCAGTCCTTGTCCTCCTGGAGAAGAGAGGAACTTGCTGTACAGTGGTTGCCCACCTTGCCTCATTGCCGTACCCATGTGATGGGCTTCAGGGGGTTTGTGAAGGACAGCAGTCTTATTTCTTGGCTAAGAAGCAAACTTGTACTTACTCATGTTTGCTGGAGGCTTGTACGTCTTTTGCTGACCTTAACCTGCTGAAGATCATAAGAGCTCTGCAGCTCTGACTTACCTACCCAGCGTGGAACCTCTGGAGTTTATCTGCCTGAGCACACAGTTTGAAGAGGTGAGACTTAACCTGCCCCACAGACATGTCCTCAAATACCCCATGTTACGAATCTCCTGAAAGACCCATAAATTGTAAGTTCCCTCTAATTATATAATTTTCCTTCAATTTGTTCAGCCATTGTCATATACTTATAAGTGATTTTTAAGCTCAAACAGGTTTACAGCACTCCTTAAACTTGAAATGCCTTAAGAATTCTCCTGTGTGCCCAGTGGTTGGCAGTGGGGCTGCCGAGCGGCCTGTGTGAGGCGCAGCCGGGGCTGCCCCGTGCCGGACACAGCCGGTGCCAGCCGGTGCCAGCCGGCTCCAAGGGCCCCACCGCAGGACACA
>JAOXNO010000013.1:154444782-154456071 GCA_028565335.1 Limnodromus scolopaceus | reverse complement strand
GGGCCCGCGCTGGAGCAGGGAGAGGGGTGAGGAGGGAGCAGTGGCCCAGAGGGGCTGCCATGGAGGGACCCCAACCCCCAGTCCCAGCCCTGTGCCACTTGGGGTGGGGAGAGGGGTTGGGAATGAGGGGTAAGCTGGGAATGGGATAAGTACAATGGGGGAAAGGTGTTGGTTTCTCACCATCCAAATATAATTGGCAAGAAATTAAATTAATTTTCCCTGGTTTGAGTCTATTTTGCCCATGACAGTGACTGGGAAGTGATCTCCCTTTCTTTATCTCGAGTCACGAGGTTTCTCATCCTATTTTCTCCCCCTGTCCTGTTGAAGGAAAATTGGTGAGCAGCTGGGTGAAATTTTGGCCATTAGCCAGGGCTAACCTGCCACATCATGACAAATCGATCATGTAATTAAAAACATCTACTCATTTTCTTTGCTTCTTAGACCATATCTTCCCTTTACGATTGCACGTGCAAAACTCCAGTAAAATTGCTCAGTGTCAACTCTTCTGTTGGCAGCAAAACCCACTGTCTCCTCAGTGTCCTAAGACTTAATGACTTAAGATCTTCTCTGTATTAAGGGCACCGGGAAAAATGAAAACTTGCTGGTAAAGCAGCTCGTGTAGAGAGACATTTAGCCTTCATGAGAAATGTTTGGCATCACAAATGCTTTTGAAAACGTAAGTGACTGACACACTGCTGAGGACCTAATGGGAGCAGCACTGGTGAATACCACAACTTGGTTCCTCAAACAGTGGCCGAGGAGATTACCTCTGGGACAGGTTAGAAACTCTGTGTGTAGTCTTCAGAGTGCTCTTTCATGGCAATAGTCCCAATAGGAAGGTCTATTTAGCATTACTGTGACTCTCTAAGTACTGGAATAGGTTAACTACTGCAGCTATCTCTTTGTTTTCCGCTAATGTGGTTTCTTTGCCTGACTGCTCACACTTTCAAGATCAAGGGACTGCATCCTTATATTGCCCATTTATCTGACTGATTTTTCCCTTCAAGCCAAAAAAAGGATCTGTGATGGCCAAACTTTCTCCTTGAAAAACTATAAAACATTCTGTCAGAATATATGGTTTTCCTTGCTCCGATCTCCACCCAGCTGGTTACACAGATTAGACAAGGTGTTTTGAGAGACTGAGTTGTTACTCCTTCTCTTCAGCAGCAGAAGTTTAGGACAAGTGGGATCTAAGCAGGACAAGAGGGGCCTCAGTCATGACTGTTTGTTCCTTACTAGCTATGCAAGAAATAGCAGCCTGGGAAATGTGGTAAACTAAGCTTGAATTTGTGCACTACAACACTCCTGTCTTGGACTTAGCAGGAAAGGGGGTACCATCTAATTGCCTGATTAAAAGCATCCAGGACCACTCTAGAGTCCCCAAGACATCCTGCCGGAAACCACCTTTCCTGTAGGTCCTGTGACATACATGTGCAGCCACTTGGATGGCACTGGCATCTCAAAAGTCACCACTACACACTTATTTTTGGACTATTGAACTGAGCCCAAAGCATCGAAATGGCCAAGAAACCTGTATCTTCCACTCAGGCTTTCCCCAGAACTCATGCTTCCACCTCCAGATTTCAGTGTAAAAGAGAAATAACGGTTTAAGCTTTTCCCAGTGTTCAGATTAACAGAGGAATTTAGTATTACTAAATGCACAGATTCATAGCAATCTCAGTAATGACCAGTGGAATTATCTCCATGACGCTGACTTGAGTCTGATTTGAGAGGAGCCTGATTGGGGTTGCACGCTCCATGGAAAGAGAATTGTGTCTTTGGCCTAGCAGTGCCAATAAATGACAATGATTAAGTGCTGAGCAATATACTCTAGTCCCCTAAAGGAATGATTGGACAATCTATTTAAAACCAAGATAAACGGAAAATTGGAGTAAACACTGTGGGGAGGCTCATGCATTGACAGTGGAGTGACTCTGTCGTGCTGTCTGTCTGGAAGTCTGCCAGTCTCATACTGGTGGCTCTTCCCTTGCTTGCTTTCTGGACCAGCATGGCCGACAGCAGCTTGAGACATGTAAACACTAAAGAAAATGTGAGGAAATGAAAGCCACGGTGTTATTTTCACTGGCGACCAGTAGCAGGAAAAAAGCACAGGTTTTTTTAGTGTTGCAGATAACAACGTAAAAGAACATAGAATCATAGAATTGCCTAGGTTGGAAGGCCAGGAAATTCCCCTAAGAGTGAGAGAAGGGCATAAGGAAAATGGGAATAGTATTCTCATACAGAATACAATAGGATTGAGTATGAAAGACAGGTTAGGACAGGGAGAAAACCACTAAGGGGCAGTATTAGTGGACATGAAGCTGAGCTTTGTGTCAGGAAAGCTAAGATCTCTCACCAGTTCACTCATGATTTACCCTCAGGTGAATTATGTGCTTTCTCTGGAGACCTAATTCCCTTTTTGCCCTTTATCTACCAGCCTTTAGATGCAAGGCTCACTACAGAAAGGCGTGAGGAATGGCACGGTGGAGTCCTGATCAGTGACATAAATAGCAAGGAGAGAGTACAGCTGGAGAGAAGCCAACTTCTCGGAGGGACCTGGGTTCCAAAACAAGCAGGAGATGGGTGGGAATGAATAAGAACAGCTTGTTTTAGAGGGTCCTCACCTTGTTCACTGCACCAAGATTCCTGATGAACTCATGGATTAGGAATCATCTGGGTCCTCAAAATGCAACCATGACCCAATGCCAAAGAGTTTTGCTTCTCCAGAGTGGTTCAGATGGCCAGGAGCAAGACAGCTTGTTTTTCACTTTCCTGGTGTTAGTCTTCCATGATTGGTATCCAAGTAGCTGTTGTAAAGATATCAGAAGGTCACTGGATAAGGAGCAGCACCTCTGGCAGAAGGAGTGGTGGGACTTACCTATGGAGAAATCTAAGGATGACTAAATGTGATGACAGACTTCTCTCCCAACTCTACTTGTGCCCATTCCCAAGTCCTTTGTGCTGAAGCTTGCTGTCCACCTGTATTCTAGGCTTGCTCTGGCTGCTTGGATTGTATGGTTTTAGAAACCTCCTGATGTGAAATAATAATAAACAAACGAAAGAGGTTATTGAAAACATTACAGGCCATAATTTTAATAAATGTTGGCTCCTGTCACTATGTTCTCTAGTATTTATAGTTTTATATACTGCCAACAGATCCAAGTGTTTTGTCTTTTTGACAAACATTTCATGCAATCATAAATTAACTCATTTTTCAGCAAAAATCTGACATCAGCAGTTAAGCTGTCAGTATATAGAAGTACTAGGGTTGGCAAATCCTCATCTCAAAATGAAAACAAAGAGCTTTAAATGCGTCCCAGACAGTGAGCTAAGTGCGCCCAGGCTGAGTCCGCTATCGCAGGCCACTTTGGTCACAGATCTGACAGACAGCTATTCTGCAGCTCATGCATCAGCCCAAACGGCTCTCACAAATGTTGGCCTTTTTAATAATCCTGCACAGGTGTGTAGGAACATCTCCTGAGCTTTTGATGAAATTATGGCAATGAGTGGCTCCTTGAAGGAGCTGGGGCAGAAGGCAAGAGCAAGGAAATGTAGCCAGGCTGCTACCAGCACAGCTGTAGTTGACGTGGAGGTACAGAGGCTGCTGAAAGAGGACTTGGCCAGTTTGAGAGGTTTGGGTGCCTACAGACACACATAAGAGGTATCACCCAAACTCGGATTTAAAGGTCTGAGATTAAAGGTGAGCTGGAATTTAATCCCGGTTCCAGGCATGAATCTCTTACAGGAAGTGGCTGATGTTAATATCACAGAGTAATCATGCAATAGTTTGGGTTGGAAGGGATCTTAAAGATTATCTAGTTCCAAGCCCCTGCCATGGGCAGCAACACCACCCATTAGACCAGGTTGCTCAAAGCTACATCCAACCTGGACTTGAACACCTACAGGGATTGGGTATCCACAGCTTCTCTGGGCAACCTGTTCCAGTGTCTCACCACCCTCACAGGAAAGAATTTCTTCCTAATTTCTAATCTAAGTCTACCCCCTCCCAATTTAAAACCATTACCACTTGTCCTATCACTACACTCCCTGATAAGGAGTCCCTCCTCATCTTTTCTGTAGACCCCCTTCAGATACTGGAAGGCAGTATAAGGTCTCCTGGAGCCTTCTCTTCTCCAGGCTGAACAAACCCAACTCTCTCAGACTGTCTTTATAGCAGACGTGCTCCAGCCCTTTGATCATCTTTGTGGCCTCCTCTGGATTTACTCCAACAGGTCCATGTCCTTATGCTGGGGGCTTCAGAGCTGGAAACAGTACTCCAGTTTGGGTCTCACCAGAGCAGCGGGGCACAATCACCTCCCTTGCCCGGCTGGCCATGCTGCTGCTGATGCAGCCCAGGATGTGGTTTGCTTTCTAGGCTGTGAGTGCACATTGCTGGCTCATGTTGAGCCTCGTATCAACCAACAACCCCGAGTCCTTCTCCTCAGGGCTGCTCTCAATCTATTCTCCACCCAGCCTTTATCCATGTTTGGGATTTAATGAACAGAGAGAGCCCAGCTCTTGTTACCTGGACATCAAACTGGCCACATGTGTACCAGACCCAGCATCTGTGAACATGGGAACAGGTTTCTTGGGAGACTGATTTTCCTACCCTGGGTGTGGCACTGCACCAGCACAGCTACACATCGTCTCCTGGAAACTGATTCATGCCAAGATAACTATGAGCAGGACAGAGCAAATTCAGTTTATTGGTGCAGGTGCAAAGGCACTGACTGTTTCATTTGGACTGGCAAATCATCCAGGTCATGAAGTTTTAGGATACAGCATGAAGGGATGGTGACAAGACTCCACTTGTAATTCACTTAGTGCCCACTGCCTAAGCATCATCATACAGGTGCCAAACATCAGTACTTGGCATCATTGTAGAATTTTGGCACATCCCGCCTTGTCTCTGTTGGGTCATGAATCTTCCATAAGACCCATGTCATATCTGTAGATGTCTAGGACACGGTAGGGCATTTCACAATGTTTGCAGAACTAAATGAAACCTTAAGGTCTGTGGAAACATTAACAAAAAACTTAACTGTGCTTTGGAGTCTACTTTCAAATGACTGGGGGATTTGTCTCCCAGGAAAATTCTCCCCTGAGGAAAAGGTTTCTATAACCCTCTTTTGACTACAGGTTTCTGCTTGCATGGGGAAGAAGAAAGTGCTGGCTTCCTGCTCTGGGAGCCAGTATGGAGCAGCTCCCTCCTGCATCTCAGGACCCAACCAACACCAGCCTCTGTGGATACCTTTTGCATTTTCCAGCCTGTCTGTTTGGGGACTGGTTGTGGCAGTGGTGGATGTTTAATTAAAAATAGCCAACATTCTATTTCTATGGAGTTAACTACTGAGTTGAAAAAAAAAAAGTGCTAATGCTTTTATTAGTGGCAGCCTTCAGCTTCACTAGCGACAATGAAAGCAGTACCACGCCGATGCCTTGCATTTTTTGTTCAGTGCTCCTGCTTCAGCTAATGTCTACTCTCATTCATCATCTCTTTTCAACATTTTGGCTTCCTCCCAGGCAGGATATGTTTGATTTTTTTCTAAAAGGAATAGAATATAATAGGAACCATTTTTGTTTAGTTGCAGTGAAATATACAAGGAGATAAATAGTACCTGAATCAATAAAGGATGAGACCACAGGTCCTACTGTTTAAAGATTTAAACACCACTTATTTCTCCATTCTTCCAAAGTGGAAAAATTGTGATTCTTTAAACATTTGAAAATGGTTATAGACAAATGTTTGTGTAAAGCTTTTGTTTGTTTATCATTGTCTCTAGTGCTTCTGTCCCTCTTGTCTTCACTTGTTTAATACAAAGCCTTTCAAGATCTTTTCTTTCAACTATTTTGTTGAGTAGTGCAGGAGCACTTAATACAGTATAATGCTCAAAGTGCTACTGATGCCTCACTTACACAGTTGCAAATGAAGAACTTTGATCTTTTTGCCTAGAGAAACAAAAGAAAGAAAGATGGAAAGCAGGGTGTAAGGATATGTAATAAATTCCTCTACCAAAGCTAGGCTAAAAGCAGATTTGGCAGATCTGAGCAGCTCTGGCTCCAGCGATTCTGGATCTTTGTTGACTTCAAACCCTGCTCAGAAATCTTCTTATCACCTGACTCACACTCTGGGCTTCTGCTGTTGACCACCCAAGAGAAAGAAGAGAGAGTAGCATGAGAAAGATGTTCTCAAGAACGTTTGGGCACTAAGGGAATATAAGAAAGGTTAGGCTGGCTTGTATAACCTTGTGCCCTGTCCGCTCCTTAATAATTTCTGTTTTCTGCTAAAGTGAACCACAGCTCTTTTTAATAACGCTGTTGATTCAAGCCTCCCACTGGAGACTCCTGGCATTGCCCAGATATTAACCCAGTATCTTAACACAAAGGGTCAACACAAGTATAAAAGTCCCAGCAGGAAACAAGGACAAATCCTGGTATATTCATTACCATTTCCCCTCCGCAATCTAGAAAGAGTGGGAGTATTTAGAAACAGAAGTGTCTTTTGCTCTTACAAAGAGTGTTTGTTTTTTTTAATCACAGCTTGATGGTGGGTGGAGTTATGGGCTATTTCATAGTGGAGAAAAATAGAAATGAAAGAGACTAAGAGATTTTCCATGTATCACACACGCGGGAAAAGCAAACTGTTGGAACTTAGCATTAGGGAACCCATAGAAATTTTGATATTTTCTCTCAGAATGAGTCTGAAAAGACCAAAGCAGCTGGAAGTGACCATTGGGCCAGACCAGATCCATCTGTGCTGCAAATTCAGCAAGTCAGATGAGCAGCTAGAGTTGCACCACAGCCAGGAGTAAGGATGCTTTCTAAGGCAGTGATTTCCCCTTCCCACACAGTAAATCTAAGCCTCGTTGCTTAATTAGTTTCCTACATTTTGATGTATCTGAGCAAAGTGCTTGTCACATCATTCCCTGGTGCTCTGTTAACTGTAAACACAGGAAGGCCTTAACTGCATTATTCCAGCGTCCTGTTTGTCTTGGAAATCCTTGCAAATCCAGCCATCATAATCCCAGTCATCTCAAGCAATTATTCTTGAGTGTGTCTTTAAATACTTCCCTGAAATGGGATTGTTTCCTCAACTGGGCTCAAGTGGCTTGTGGAAATGCAGACTGTACCATGAGTTCACTACTGAAAACCTATCTGAAAAACCTATTGAAAGTGTTCGGCTGATTAAAGAACTGGTCACACCAAAGTGAACATGCAAATACTGGACTGGACTCCATGGTTCAAAAAGTTCAATTCCTTACAATTGTAAACAAGTGTGTAGCACAGAAAAGTCCATAAAACATTTATTCCACCTGCCTTGACAGGCCAATGAACCATTTATAACAGCCTGTGCCAAGGTTTATAATCAAAAAATCGAATACCACCACTATAGTATGGCATGCAAAGAAGACCAAGGTTTTGCCACAATATCCTGCAGTACTCATAGGAAGCAGACGGTGCAAAATGCTACAGACCAAGGCAAAAATACAACTCCAGCACCCTACACCACTGTGATCTGAGGGGCAAATGCCCCAAAGATGTGAGCATGTCAGTGAGACTCAAAAGCAAAGAGACAACTTACACCTATGCCTGTCTGTAGCAATCTGCAGTGATTCAGAGAGAGGCAAAATCTTCCTCTAAAGCATCCCAGGAGACAAATTATACCTAAGAAGGAAACAGTTTCTCCGTCATCCCTCTAGGCAGCTGGCAGAAACCCTGAAGAATGACAATAATATTATATTCAGTGATTTAGGCTTCCTTGTCAAACCAATGGCATCACCTGAAAGCATCAGCTGCTTCAAAGGAAGATGAAAGGAATGAAGTTGGCATTTAAAAAGAAATGAGAGGATAAGAGAGGTGAGGGGTGAGAAAAGCAACATCTGACGTGTAGGTCCAGGTCATTTGCAGTCCTTCTATAATATGAGTCTACAATGGACAGATGCTCCATGAAATAGGGAGGAAATAAAAGAAAGAAAAAGACAAGGTACTCTCTATCTTATGAAGAGGTAAAACTGCTCCGTGGTCCTGCAGGGGTAAGAGTATGGTATGGACATTTGAAATGTTCACGTGTGTATCTATGTTCGCCCAAATGTAATTGCAAATACGCACCAAAGACATTTAATCAGGGCAGAGACAGTCTCAGAAAATTCCCATCAGTGAACTATCTTCTGGTTGCAGAGGCTTTTAACGAAGTTAATGAGAATAACACTTGAATCATAGATAGCTGCTGTTGTGAGGAGTATAATAGCCACATTATCTAGGCTGGATTTTTGCTCTGACAAACACAAATTTAGATCAGAATGGTCAGATGTTTGGTTCCCAATTCTCAACTGAGTCAATTAAAAGTAGAGAGAGTAGGAGAGTTCTTGATGAGAGATGAATGGACCCAAATTCTTTTGAAAGACAAATCTTTTTTGTTCGCATCTCTACATATTGATTTAAGAACTTAACATTGGCTACTGAATTTAAATTAGAAGCCAAAAGATACTGCTCTGCTCTATGAACACGGTTAATGAATTAAGCTTCCCAGTATGCCCTCAAGGTAAGTAACAATCATTATTTGGATTCTAGAAATGCAGAATTCTAAGGCCAAGTAATCTCTGAAGTATTCATCAATGTGCCTAGTTCAGGGTACCTTCCTTTTGGTTTTCCAGAGGCTTGTTCAGCATTCTGCTGACAGTAGGTGCAAAACTGAAGCCAAAGGACAAGATCTGGAAAAATACCATAAGCACTTCCAATTTAGGTGTCAGAGGATGAAAAACTGCGTATGTGTGCTCCCTGCTCTGCCACCCTGCATGGTGAGAAAAAGGAAACGTGGGCATCTAGGATCCCTGCAAACTTGATGGGGAGAGATTATGATCCCATGGGGCAGACAGACACACGCAGCCTGGCATTAAATAGCTGAGTGGTGTTTGAACAGAGGAGTGTTTTCAAGTGCCTTCTGCAGAGTGCATACATCTGAATCAAGCATGTAGATTAGATGCCTCCATCCCCTTGAGGTCCCTGGCTGAGGGAAAGGTTGCAATGCGAAGAGGTTTTCTCTCTTTGATTACTTTTAATCAAGGATTATTTCATGTGATGTGTGCAGAGCAAGGACTGGAGAGGGCTTTCTTTTCAACACAGTTGAGTCTTCCACACAGCACAGCTAGGAGACCAGCCAGTGTGGAAGAACTGATATATCGCCAGGTCTGAGGCTGGTGTTGGTCCTACTCACATACTTTGGAATGAAACCTGAAGCTGCAACAGTTATGACTTGAACCAGAAATCTGTGCCAAAAAGAAGTGCAATGAAGTTGTTGAGCTGGTAGAAGAGAGTCACCTTGCAAGTGCAAACATATTTTCTGATGCCTATAAATACGTATTCTGAATGTTATTGAGGGTATCCAGATTTCAAGGAGTGGGGCAGCAAGGAAAAATGAAGTTGTAACAGGAAAATCTGAGAAGAAATTGAAAAAAAGTTGGAAGCATGCAGACTCACTGTCTTCCTCTTAAATGAGTCAGCAGCTGCTGTCGACACAGCCCGGTACTCATTTGAATGATGTCCGTAGAGCACGGTTTCAAAGGAAAACTGTTTAAAACTCTAACAAAAGAAAACACTGGGAGGAAAAAATTTTCTGCTATTCATAAGGTAGATGGAAGACATAGAAGTGCTTATTCCACAACCTGTTCCCATAACAGCAGCTGGTTGCTTTGCCGCAGTGGTGATACCGATTTACTGCACAGGAAAGAGATATCTTTCCAGTGCCTGTAAGTGCCCGCTAAGGTTAACAGCAGTCCTTTGGTAACACAGACCATCCTGAAGACAGCAAATTTCATCCCTGTCAGATTCCATTACTTGCATTTTTAAAATAATCTTTTAATAGTGTACATTACAGCTGCCTACCTTCTCCACACGAGTGCAACAGAAAAAGAAAAACACTGAAAAGATTTCAAAATCTTCTTCCAGAAATGTGCCACTTCTTGGATGAGAGAGGTAAACAGTATGAAGAGCTCAGTGGTCCTCCACAGCTGTCTGGTTTGGCTTTCACTGTTGAGATGACATCAAAACTTAAAGACCTTAATCTTGAAATTCGAGGTGAAGGGAAAACTGACACAAATTATTTCATCAGTAAGTGCTTTCAGAATGAAGCTTGAGCTTAGATAACCTAAGTTCAATGCAGATTTCTTTTCTCTACATTTTAAAAGAAAGTCAAAGAAGAAACAAGCTTTCCTCAGGTGATATAGTCAGAGTATTTGGAAAATGTTAAGGAGGAATTTGAGATGTGACTTTCTGTCTTCAGCTGTAACATACTCACCTCTTCACTGGCTTCTGGGTTGCTAGGCTTATATGCAGAATTTGTAATCGTATTGGAAGTGTCTTGAAAGTAAATGTCAGTGACCTGGAATGTAAATTATAACCTCGCAAACAGATGTGCAATTAAATGCACAGCCATGTCAACCATATTTTTAGCCATTACTGGAAAAAACTCAGCTTTCTCTTTCTGAATGGAGTTTCCTTTTGATTAAATGCATGTTTCAGGTCAACACGTCTGAGTGAAGCTGAAATTTCCATGATGAAAATGCTGAAGTCCAAGTTCAGGTCTGTCTTGTCAGATGACCTCCTTAATGACTGCAGACAAGTAGCAGTGACACGGTATATATCCTGAAAGTTGGCTGAGAACATGCAATGCTGGAGTTCTCATTATTGCTTCTCTGAGAGCAATTCTTATGACACTGGTGGCAATAATATACCTTTAGGTCTATGACTGCACTGTATTTTTTTAATATAGTATTATGAGAAATTTAAAATTATGTAAAAATAAGTTAATTACTAGCTACATATTATTTTAACCTCCCGTTTTTGTGCAAAGTGCAGGTCTTTCTGAAAAATCTCACCCTGGCATTGGCCTGAAAGAGAGCACACTGGAAGCACACAATGCAAGTCAGAGAAGAAATTTAGAGCCATCCACAGATACAGTGTTGAAATAGATTTATTGGTGCTGGACCTGAACTGACATTTCCATACAGCCATTCTGGGTGAACTTGTGAACTTCCTGGCTTGCCTGAAGATCTCTTTTCTGCACTTCATTGTGGCCTGTGGCCTGTGGCTTGTGGTTGTTCCATTCACAAGAAGGGGAGGAAGGATAATCCGGGGAACTACAGGCCTGTCGGTCTGACCTCGGTGCCTGGGAAGGTGATGGAATAGATCATCCTGAGTGCCATTATGCAGCACGTGAAGGACGCCCAGGTGATCAGGCCCAGCCAGCACAGGTTCACGAGGGGCAGGTCCTGCTTGACAAACCTGATCTCC
>JAOXNO010000013.1:154381850-154437982 GCA_028565335.1 Limnodromus scolopaceus | reverse complement strand
TTTTTTATTTCTGTTGGTTGGACTAGATGATCTTAAAAGGTCCCTTCCAACCTAGGTGATTCTGTGATTCTGTGATACATGTTAATTTTGCACCCTCCTAGTTCTGGTACAAGTTCTTTCTGGTGTGAAATACCATAGTGATTTCTACTGATTTGGCATTATTTTCTTTTTCATACAAGCCTGCGGTCTCAGGAAAAAAACCCACCTATATTATTATTATTGTACTCTTCTTACGCTTGAATTCTGATTTACATATTGCCATCTTTAATGCCTTATTAATCAATTCTCATGTTAGACAGGAGAGTTGTTTTTTTCCCAGGATAGGTGTCAGACAAAAATTTAGTCCTGTAATTTAGTCCTGTAATTACCAACTTTTTTGTTTCAAAATATTGGGTCATATGCATTTTACCCCAGTTCCTTGGAATTTTCCTAGTATTCTAAAATATTTTAAAAATAAATAGAACATTACCTGACCAAACATCTTGTCTTTTAAGATGCTTGGAGGTAACAAATGTGCACCAATGGATTAAAAGTATACTGTTTTCACAGCTAGCAGTCCAAAATCCACCAAATCCAATAGTGGTTTTTCTTATTACTTATATAAAGAGCTCGACCATGCATAGCTTTTTAGCATAATAACTTTGGATAGTTAAATTAACATACATATCATTCTTTAATGCCAAGGAGGATGGCTCATTATGGCATTAATAGCTCTTAATGGTCATGGTTTAATGATCAAGTGCTCTGCTGTATTTCTCTTGTGTTCCTAATACTTTGTTCATCAGGAGTAGGCTGCCATTTCATGTACCTTCATACAGTAGTGATGGTAAAAAGGAACTGTGGTTAATAGGAAGTTAATAGATATTTCTGTATTTTTTCATTGTTAATGTACTTTTTATTTTATTGATCAAGTATGAATCAGAATGAAGTAATAAGGTTTTAAATGGTAGGTGATGAATGTGTAGTTTGCATGATGTAAGCTTTAATTCCTGAGAGAACAAGGGAAACAGAGGTCAGCAGGTCTAGGCACAAGCCCGAGTTTTTAACAGTTTGTAGGTACTACCTGCTATGAGATGGGAGTCAGATGCTCCTAACTGTTATATATGTTTTTTACTTCAACAGATGTGTTCAATCATTTGTTTTCTCTTCAGTTCCTTAGTACCTTGAGGACAGTCATTGTGTGGTATCAGCAAAGACAGATACATCCTTGATCAGAATAGGAGAAATATGAAACTGCGTGGGAGCTCCCACGTGACGTGACAGGGAATGTGTTTGCTGAAGAGAAAATAAATAGGCACCATTAGACAAGTTCCTCTGACTGATTTAGACCAACTGAGCATTTGTCCTTGATTGTGTCCTTACAAATTACTTTGTTTGTTCATTTGTGTTTCTTTCTTTATTTATTTTTCTCTCTTTCTTTCCCTCTTTTCCTTTTCCTTCCTTCCTTCCTTCCTTCCTTCCTTCCTTCCTTCCTTCCTTCCTTCCTTCCTTCCTTCCTTCCTTCCTTCCTTCGTGCCTGCCTCCCTGCCTTCCTTCCTGCCTTTCTTCCTCTCTCTCATTATTTCTCTCTTTCTAATGTTGGAAGGTACCTCCTCCAGACGTCATCCGGTCCAAACCCCTACTCAGGCAGAGCCACCAAGAACTAGTTGCCCAGGATGGCAAAAGTCCAGACAGCTTTTACATATCTCCAAGGATTGAGTCTCCACAATCTCCCTGGAAAACCTGTGACAGTGCTCGGTTACCCTCACAGAAAAAATGTATTTCCTGATGTTCAGATGTACCCTCCTGTGTTTCAGTTTGTGCCCATTGCTCCTGGGTCTGTGCCCAGGAGCCTGACCCCACCGTCTTGGCACCCTCCCTTCACGTATTTATATACATTAATAAGAGTCCTTCTGCAGGTTAAACAGTCACAGCTTTCTCCACTTCTCCTTTCTCCTGTCTCTTTTCTGTCCCTTTTTAATCCAAAAATCAAAAGGACTTAAGCATAATGAATCATCCCATGTTATGGAAGAGGTCAGTTACAGTGACTAGAGTTACAGCTGTCATGACTAAATTGTAAAATAATATTACAGAGCTGTTAGAGACTTGTGAATTCAAGATATGACACTGCTATTCCAGGTGAAAAGGGATGCATTTTCCCATCTGTTCTTTCAGTCCCAGTAGTTAAACAGATTAATTACCAGCATGATTCCAGCACATTAGGGATTGACTTGTTTGATTTTCTTGAGGGTGTGTGTGTGTGTTATTGAAAGACTGCCATGAAGCATACAGTATTTTTGAAATAAAAGACACTAACCTATAAGCTCTAGAGAACATATTCCACATCTGCCTTAATTTAGTAGACCTTCACTGTCTGAAGCAAGTCCTTGATGGGCATTTGCCAGTGTTACAAAATCACCAGAAGATGATCTGTTGCAATGCTCCGAAGCTCCTGAGGGCTGTAACAAGGCAGAGGGCTGCCAGCCAGGTTACAGCGCAGATGTTTTGCTTTCTCACTGTTGCTGTCTTCTACTATGAGAATTAAACTGAGGCATACACAAAGAAGCAACATCTTCAGGCTATGCTGAGGACTTTAAAAAGACACGTTGGAATCATACCTGCTAAAACACAGGTACTATCACAACATTCAGAGGAATTCTGGCACCGGTTATCTCGCGCCCTGGCTAATATTGTCTCACCAAAGCTGGGACCCAGACTATGCAGCCTAGTGGAGGAACACACCTCTGACTTCTAGATTTCCCTTGATGGGGTAAAGGATTCACTCCTGGTTCTGTTTTTGGCAATCCGCTTTAGAACACTCTCCTGACTAGCTTCGTTCGTGCAAGCATTCAAACCTGTACAGCCATAATGGTAAAAGTAGAGGATGTGTGTACTGATGCAATTCATAGTTTGCACAGCAACAATGTAGGAAATGAAGGTGTCCTTCTATGACTGTGTATATTTGTTCACCTTGAAGAGATTCGCTCTGTTTCAGCCCACTTTCTCAGCTCTCCCAGCTGTGATGAAATCCTTCAGCAGGGCACTAATATTCAGAATTGCTTTCGTTGATTGGGGTCTTGATCTTGTTTGTCTTTGAAGACAACATTTCCCTAGACACTAATTTTGTGCTTAGGATTCTGCTCAAGTTCAAACCTTGCCCCTAGAGCACTTTCTGTCACTCATATAATTGATAAATAATGGACATATTATGTATTCACTCTTCTTCTAAAGAATCTTTCCTGCACATGCCTGTCTTCAGAGGTGCTGATGTCTTTTGAGCATAGATGGCCCAGTAGATGGATCTCCTGGCAGACTGTAAACAACGTTTGCTAATTACCATTAATAATAACATACCCTGTGAAGGAAACTCTGAACGGATAATGAGGTTCAAACATGCTACTAGGCTCTACAAAATACTGAAAAGTGTCATATGTGGAGACATCAGTTGAGAAATCCACTTATGAAAGCATACAAAGGAAAACAATACCTGCAAGTGGTTATTTTGATTGTGACTATATACTAAGGAAGCTAAGTATAATTTTAATCGTAGTAGACTTGAGATAAATAACCCATCAACTCATCTTTGAAAGATACCAATAGGTGGACATGCTGCATAGACTAAGTTAGGATAAAGGCTGAATTTTGATCTGTTTTCTCAAAACAAACAGCATATTTAAATATTGCCACTGTTTCATTTTTATTGTTTGATGACTTGAAGCACTCTGGGGTTTTCAGCCATGACAAATCACAGAGAGGTAGGGATGAAAGCAGAAGGAACTGACAACAGAAGAACATATATTAGAACCTATTGCACTAAACAAGAAAACAGAATTGAGCAGGCACTGAGCAGAAAATCTTTAAACAGTATAGATGTCATGGGAAGAACACATCAACCCAAACTATTCTATGATTCTGTGAAAAGAAGCAGAATTTATCAAACAGGTACAGCAATGTTACTGCCAAACTGAGTTTTGCCAGTCCTTCTAAACTAAGCAATGTTGAACTAAATCAGTACCAAGATGAGAGACCACTGAATAAAACCTGACTCAGTAAGCAGCACTTCATCCTTTCAAGCAATTTAGTTTGGGTCTTCCAACACAACGTCATTAGACATCATGCCTTTTTCGAATTAATAACTATTGGAAAATAATCGTGCTCGATTCCTTGTTGTCTTTCTTTTGTGTTAATTTTTATAGAAGGGAGTCTTTTTAGTTTCAGGAAAATTAAGAGCTATTTCAATATCCCAGTTCGAGGAGTATTTTAGCTGTTACTGTCCCTATGATGCTGAAGTGGAATTTTATGTCTAGAGTGACTGTTATGCACTATCTCTTATTTACTGCTTATAAATGCCTCACTTGTAAGATAAACGGAATTTACAAGCAGACAGTTGACTTCAGATTGAACCCAAATGAAAACCTGGTTTAAAGACGTATATTTTCTTGAGGTGAAACATAACTGCATTGGTCAGTACAAAATCTTTTTTGAAACTGAATCACTTTAGTTTTCCTTTTGTTTTGTGATTTTTTTTTTGGTGGGTTTTTTTCCCTTTTCTTTTCCCCCTGAAATGGAACTAAAGCCAAACTGTTCCTTTGAAAAATGTTGAATTTAAATCTGTACTAAACCAGAATGGCTCAGGTCATGCTTGAAGCAAGGTAAGAATTGAACAAAAAAAAATTTCCTTGTGTGACTCCCTGCTTACAAATAAAAAGGCCTCCGAAACACAAAGTCCTGAAAGTTAGAGGTGTATGCCAGCTCTGCAAAACCAATCACAAATGAGATGGGATTTTCTTTGCTCATTATTTATGTGCTAGAATCATATTTTCTTGTGCAGAGAGAGTCTCCCCTTTACCCACTATCCCTGTGTCAGTGACTTGCCACCTCTCCGCAAGTTAAATAGTGAGGCAACTCATGTGTGGAAAGTCTTGTTGAAAACCTGCTCAAGTGACAGTGTTCACTGACATCTCTGATGTTTGGATCAGGCTCTGTAGCACAAGAGCATCCAAATTCTCCTGAAGGGTTTGGGATGACTCGGTGGATTCAGAGGCCCCAAGGGCAGCACAGTTAGTCTTCCCACTGATTTTATCCAAAAAAACTTAAAACATTGTCCTCAAACCAAATGTTTGGTTATTTAAGCATCACAGCAATTGAGAGTACCACATCCCTCACTTATTGTAGCTCCTCCTGGGGAAACGTTGCTAATAGGATTTAACAGTCTGTTGCGCAAGGAAGCCAGTGGCATTTAAAAAACCCTTCGTTCCCCTCCTTTGTTCAAAGCTGCCAGATTGAAGTTTACTTGGTAAATAAGCAGAGACTTAAAATTACCTTTCCATTAGCATGGACTGAAATGGGAAAAATCCCCTTCTGTCTAATCTAATTTACTGCCAGTATCAAGAGTGTCAATAGAAAAGAGCCATCAATATGACGTGCACATGGAAAATAATTTATTTCTCTGTGTTCCCAGGTGGTTGTGGTGCAGATGCAGCGGTTGCTTGCATCCCATAATTAAGCCCCAACAGCTTTGGAATTGTATTATCTGTTACATACATTATCCTCAAATCGTCTCCCTTCCAATGATGTGTCTGACTGCTATGCTGCGCCGCTAAACAGCTGACATGAGGATGATGATGTAGCACTAACAAAATGAACCTTTCCAGGCAGGCACTGGGTTGATATATAACCCTATAACGGCTCTGTTTAAACTGGGAGAAAGCATCCAGGTGAGACAGGATGACACAGGTGGAGGGTTTGGGGGAGCTGGGAACAATCTCCCCTTTAGGCTCTCTCTCCAGCACAGTTTCTGCTGGTTTTATAATGGTGGATTTCTAAACCTGTCTAACTTCCCTCCCTCCCTCTGTGTTTAGATAACAATATTTAACTTTTTATAGCACTGCAGTGGCAGAGATAAACTGTGACACTTGCTGCTGAAAATGAAGAGAAAGTACAATACAGTCCCCTTCAACACAATTTGGCTGTTGGCTCCTGGTTCAACAGTACGTCACATTAAACCTTCTTGCCGCTCTCTTCAGAGCTCTTCTTCAGAGCTCTTCCCTCCCCTCCCTCTCCCCCACTGCTGGACTCTGAGTCCTCCTCAACCCAATGACTGGTCTCACTCTACCAACGCTTCCAACTTCGTCAAGTTGTTGATCAACAACTCCCACTGTTGCTCGTGAGCCCTACCACATATAGCTCTATATAAATGGCCCAACTTCCACCCACATCTTTAAGACTCCTTTGTGCTGTATTACTTACAATGAAATGAATCTACTCTGCCCAGGCAAAGGCTTCACAGACTGACAAAGCAGATGATTTTCTAACTGAGATATTAGGTGCTGCAAGTATTTATTATTTGGTAGCAAATATACCTCATTAAAATTTGCTAGAGTTAAAAGTCTGATCCTATTCATATTTGATGGGAAGTTAGTCCAAAAACTTGGCATACAATACTACCTTCTGCTCTCAAAAGTAAGCTAAAACTGGCTGTGTGCCTGATTCTCTTTCTCTCCTTTAAACTATATCCATCCCAGATCATGAGCTTCTATGCATAAAATACCCCCATCCTGAACCAAGTAAAAATTCGGCGAAACTTTTAAAGAAACTATTGTCTTTTATACAAATGATATCCTGTAATGCTTTACTGGTTTAAGGGAAGCCAACTGGTATGAAAAAACGTAAGTAAAAGATAGGGAGATCTAGAGTAGCGGTGGAAAGTATTTGTAGCTAAGGTTTGAAATGAGAGCTCACACTGGACACGTGGAAGAGGTCTATATAGAATTGGAGTTCAGGTTGCTGCAATGAAAAGAGCTATTGTGTTCCAGAAGTCAAAATTATAGTGAGGAGGAAAGCTCTCTGAGTGAAAAGGTTTCTGGGGCAAGTGGATGAATGATTTTAAATTCTAAAGAGAATTGACTGAGATGGAAATGTCCAGTTACAGGAAAAGCTACTGTGAGAAGGTTAGGAAACCTTTATCTACAGTAACTTTCTAAGAGAGGGACAGTTTTTGTCTTCATGATACAATATGGAGAGATGCAATGAAATTAAAAACCAAAAAAGGAAGCTCAAATAAGATTGTACATTTTGAGTAAAATGTATAAAAGCCCATGATAGATTTCTAGACCTGAAAGCTGGGAAAGAAACAGGATGAAAAATTACAGAATGTGAGTAGACAGTGCAAACAGCACAGTAATTCTGGATGATATGGAATTAGTCTGTCTATAGGCTTTTTATGCACATAGTTTAAACAAAGTTGACATAGCTGGCCATTGCTGGAAGCCCATCTATGTGACAGTTACAAGGAGAGGTGGGCTGTTCTGAGGTCTCCAGTTGCATCCTGTTTTTCTCATAGCAACACTGATTTTGGATTTCACTGGAAATTATACCGGAACTGCTTTACCCTTCTCTTATTCAGGTTTTTGGGCTTTTTTTCTTGGTTGATCTTCATCTAGTTGTTCTGTGCTGCCTTTAGGCCCAGTCCAAAACAATGAAAAGTCAAATTCAGCCTTCCTAGCAGTTCAACAGATTTTTAGGTCATGCCTTCAAAGTCATTAAAAAGGGATTTGGGATCTCCTCCAGTGTTAGTTCAGGGGACAGGACTGAGAGAAGGGCAGATTTCTTATTGTGTTCCCAAGATCAGACTGCAACACACTTGCTCAAATGGATCTTAAGTGGCCCAATGCCAGGACTTTGGTTTCCGTGGTGTTTCTTTTTTTGTTTTGTTTTGTTTTTTCTCTGTGGGTTAAAAGGAGCTGCGGGAAACTTAGGAGAGGTCATTAAAAAGGAAATGACTCATCCAATAGGGTAGTAAGGGATTTCATTAGATCCCAAAATGAGTAAATCTTGTTGGTCGACGGCAGTAAGGGGCAGGTGCCAAGCATGACAAGCATCTTTCTGAGGATGGAAAGCCTTGTCTGTTAGTACAGAACATGGAAGGGTGTTGGATGGTGCCAAATATCTGTTGATACCTCTATACAGGGAATACGTAAGGGGAGGCAGAGACACGCCATCAATAAGTGCTACAGCTCACCGTGTCTGCCATAATCCCTGGAGCAGAAACTTGTCGTGAAAGTCCCAGCGTGCAGTGTAAGCAGGGATCCTGCTCCAGGGCTACTCATTTATTATCTTTCTCTGTGGCAACCAGGCGAAAAAGAAATGAAAATTTTTAAACAAAGACAAGTGGAAAATTCAGAAAACTGGAATGCCTGGCAAATACCAGTTCAAAGACATTTAATGAACTGTGATTAAATATTTCATGTTTCAATTGGGACCTAACTGAAAGTGAGTTCAGGTCCACACAAAAGCCACCAGTGACTTCAGTTCCGGCCTCTACCTTAATGCTTAGATTCTATCTATGACATCTATGGTGTAGGAAAGCTTCACAGTGTTGTCTAGCCTGGAGGTTTTCTAACTTTGTTTTGTGCATTGGTGTTAAAGGAGTCTGAGGATGGTTACGTGGCGCCCTTCAGGCACTCCCTCTTGGTGTGAAGAAGAAGGCTCCCAGGGTTTGCTCACATCAGGGCCTTCCTGACCCCTGAAGCCAGTCATGCATGAGCATGGTAGAAACAGCAGGTTAATGTCCTAATGAAAAATACAGCGATCAGATGCAGGGCAACTCAATGGGGAGCCTGAACAATCACTTCTGCAAGACACGAAAGATACAGTTCTGTAAACATAAACACACTTATGGTCCACTTAACTCTTGCTATTATGAGAGGAGTGAATAGTTCCTCATTTTGTACAGCTTGGTTAACTGCACATTTACAGCAGGGACTTCTTGAGGCCCCTTGTACTCAGATGCTTTTGCTTTGTTCCTCCTCCTGCCATGGCGCTAAGGTGTATTCAGTGACTGCTTTATTTTCATTACACAGTTGATCAGCCTTTCACTTCCTTAATCAGCTGCCACCAGTTAAAATGAAATATTTACATGTATCATGTTTTTTTAAATTTAGACCTGTTCAGTTTCAATCTCTTCTGTTTCAAAACACTGTACTTTCAAAAATTACATATTTGAAAGTAGAAGATATAAAGTGATTGTAAAAAGAAAGTGATTTAAAGATTTCAGTTTAATTTAATGTAATTCCAAACAATGTTCTGTATCATTTTACCTATAATAGCTTCTCTTTGATGATGGAAAGTTTTCTGTAACTCTATCCTACTCTCTGGCAATTATTCATATCCCAGTTGAAAGGCTTTATATTCCTATAACTGTAATCTTTTATATTAATGATTTGCACATCAGCTACCCAGTAATATTTTATAGTGGTATCTTTCTCATTCTACAAAATTCCTTCCTGTCTTTTATAATTATTCAGAAACCAAAGAGCATAAAATATGCCATTTGGAAAGGAACTTGTTGATACCCCTTACTCACTAGAAATTGTCATCTGGAAGTTCCCCAAAACTGACAACAGTCTCCATTTCATAAACCCACATTAGCTTCAACCACCAGGATACAGCTAATTTTTCTGTGGAGTCAAAGATTGCAGAGGTAGACTCTTGGATAGTTAGTTGTTCACAAATATTTTGAAACTAGTTGGAAGGCATTTGGGGCACCTACACTAATAAGAAGGGCAAAAGGCAAAAAAAAGCCACTTGTCCTGCTTTGGCTGTTATCACTAACGAGAAATTTTTCCTCTTTTAAAAACACTTTGCACTGATCAAAAAAACAGAGTTAAAGAGAACCAATAACTGAGCTTCTAATGAATCACTGGCTCTACATAACCTCAAAATATTTCAGGCAAAGTGCACATTGTGTGTAGATGTTTTTTGGTGATAATCTTATCACTGTTGGAGACGACAACATTGTACAGTGTTTAGAGATGTTCCATCCATGGTGGTTTCAAAGCTTTTGTTAGAGGAACCATTTATCTCTCCTGCCTGAGGGGTTTTTAATCTAATTGTGGAGACCACCTTGGCATTGATCTCATGAAATTTTTTATGTTCAGAGAGACTGAATATCTGGGATGGAGGTGAAGCTTCATACAACTTAAAGTTTTGTGTCCTTTATGAGATCGTGTTGCTAAGCCCTGTCTAGAAATGCTTGGAGAATACCACAAGTGAAAACAGTTCCTCTAAACATGATACTTCAAAGTTATAAATTCTATGAGTCCACATCCTAAGAATTTCTCTTCCAATGGATTAGTCAAACTGGATGAAAAAAGGAATTATAACACTTCAGGGGGCTGCTGTTGAAGTAATAACATCATAGTGTAACCAACTATAATCACTTGTATTGAAAACAAAGTAACAGCCTTCCTGTAAATGGCAGCTCATTTTTTCAGTCCCTCATATTCGGTGGAAGACAATCCATGTGATAATTGTAGCAATTCTGTCAAGCAATAATTCAGGTTGGCCTTATCTTTCAGGACAAAAAGCGATATAAAATATGCAACTGCAAATTGGAGTCAGATCAATTTACCAAGGAAAGAGAACAGGACAACATGTTGCTGCTAGAGGACTCCTAACTTAATTTTTCCCCATTCACATTTGTATTCTTGGAAAAGTGATTCAAATTTTAAAATAATCAATGAAAGATTCAGAGTAAATTCCAGTTATTGATATTCCTGGTAACTGAGAACATCTCATCTTTCTCTTACTGTGCTTCTAATCTCACAAGCTGAGTTTTCTTCCTTTCCAGTACCACAGCTGCATGCAGCATAACTGGAATTTCTGATCATGCACTGTGGTTGTCCAAGGAGCTAAACTTGTACTTGGAGATACAGGCTTACAGATTCCAGGACAAAAACATCCAAAGGAACCTCTGTAGTCAGATAGTCTGACCTGTTGCATAGTAAAAACCTTGGGACCTCTGTGATTTTATCTGTGTTAGAACAAGAGGATATAGTTTCCAGTTCACTGTGATTTGACCATAAGTGTTGTAGAATCCTCTGCAATTGTATTCCAATCTTTCTCGGCTAAAATTGTGGGTCTCAGTCTAGCTTGGTTGTCCAACCACAGATGCTTTCCGTAGCTTTTGTCTACATGATTGAAGAGCTCATCAACTCCTACTCATCTCTACTGGTGCAAAAAATTGGTACTGAGCTGGAGAAAAAGGATATTTGAAATATTAGGCACCCGGTATTTATTCCACAATTACAAGTGAAGTACTGTGTCTCCCCAAAGAAATCTCACCTATGAATTTTACTGTGTGTTTGCAAACTTCTTCATTCACAATTTTAAAGCTAGAAATGACAGTTATGATTACGTATTTTGCCCATTTCCTTAAATACTGTGAATTGCAATTAAGTGAATTGTACACATGTGCATTTGTGTAACAGCATTTCTGTTGCAGATATCCATTGTTGAGTGAAGAAAGTGCAGAAGAGAGCCATTTGGATCCTGCGAAAAAGAAGTAAAGCAGAACTCCCATGTCCTGTAGCATGAGGGCCTGGAAGTAGTTATGTGAGAGGAAAAAAAAAAAAAGAGAAAGTTCATTAAACTATTCCAAATATATTACTTTCAAGTCAGAGGCTGTTGTCTGCAAAGTCAGTCGTGTTATTCCTCATAGAAGTTCTGTTTAATTTTTACGACAATATGTCACATTCTAATGAAAAATAAAAAGATAATGTTCATGCATCGATCTGGACTGTGCTTCTCTAAAATTTTGGCATCTTAGTACTAAGCAGTTTTCTTCTGTCAATGGAGCACCCTAGTGTTTGCAAAGGACAAGAGGTAGAAGGCAACACAAGCAGTAAGCGGACAAGCATCATCCTCCTTCTACTTTTCTGTAAGTCGGTCTTCTGTTACGGTTTGAAACAGACAAGGATGGTAGAATTGGAAAAACTGACACCCATTTATTGCCATTAAGGAAGATGAGAAACCCATAGATCCTCAAGAATTGATTACCACCTGGCACCCATGTCTGTGCCTCAATGGCCAAGCTGTACTTCCTGAACAGAGTAAATATGAAATGAACCACAACCTTATCTTATGTCAGAAAAATGAAAAAGTTTGGGCTCTGTATTGCCCAGTTGCACATCAAACCACTTACTTAATCTTTCCAATGCATATTAAAATTTTAAAGGGGAATAAAGATTTTTAGCATGCATTAAAAAAGGAGCATCTCTGAAGACTCAGGCTGGAAAGTCTTTAGCTTTGATCCTGTGCCAGCTAGCAAACAGGGGATGTTATTTTCATTTATGGTGAACTTGTAATTTTAAACTACAATGACAGCAATATCAGATTAAAAGTTCATACAATACTAACTCTTACTTTCAGGTCTTGATTGCATCTCATAATGCTCAAAAGCATACAACTCAGAAAAGTATAATCTTCAGCAATATGGGTTTCCAGAATTTGTAAAAGGCCATAAAAGTGTCAGTTCAAATTCCCCATAAATCGTGTGTAGCCTGGGATAAATCTTTGATGCTTGATGCTGGATGTTCATCTCTGTCCCTTGTGAGCTTGGGATACATATTCCATTCTGGTTTTTACTCTAGCAAAAACGTTTGCTCAGTGTTCTGCAGCATACAAAACTATTCTATGGATTTAGGTTAAAATACCACTGAAACATCATGTGTAGACCTCCTCTTGCTAGTAGTTGTACAAATGCTATATGTATATTATACCTTAGAAAAAAGAAAAAAAAGAGAGGATATTTATGCTGAGTTAGTCCTTTGGTGCTCCACATAGCAGGGCACTTTTAGGAAGGGCGCTGTACAGCCACTCACCAGAATGGTTGAACCATGAAGAGCTCACAAATTAAATGGAAGTCAAGACTAAATAGGTGGTTATAACACAGAAGCAGGAGGAGCATTACAGAAATTTGTTTCTGCCCCTGGAACTACAGGTCAATCTTGGCCTTTGCATTTTGGCTGTACTGTTATGATACTGCCTGGTCACGGGCTCTCTCTGGAAAGCTCTATTAGCCCATTTCTGGAATCAGCTTATTTATTGAATAAACATAGATTCCAGAATTTCAAAGATGTATGGAAATAAAACATAACCACCACCGACAGGAAAAAAAAACAGCAAATGCTTACAAACTTCTCACAGTTGAGAAGAACGGTGTGAGAGGGACTGTATTTATATAGGAATTGTGCATTGAAGGCAAGTGGTCTTAAAAGACTTTTGGAACATTTCTCTGAGAAATACACAATGTTAGTGTGTCTCAAGGATTTCTGCTGTGTTGCTGTCTAAGCTGTTTGTGGTGGGACAGATTCCGTGTGCTCTTCTCTCCAGTTCTTCTCTCAGGCAGTGCGTGAGGTGCTCCATTAGTGGCCGTGGCATTGCACCAGTTATTGTTTGTGTAAATAAGATGAAAGTCTACCTCCCCTTAATAAGTTTAAGGTGATAAACGAGTAAAATACAAACAAGAAACACTTTTACAGCAGCATTTTTATTTTCCTTATCCAACCACCTATGGTAAAGCTGGGTGGAACTCTCTTCACTAATTGCTTTTCGTTGCAGACCAAACTTAATTCCAGCTGGGACTGCTGCAGGGGCCAACAAATCTTTACATGTCTCACTAGAGGAAGTCTGATAGAGCACACACCATGGTCATGGTGTTGAGCAGGAAATTGGATAAGCAAGGAGTGTCTGGGATCAATGAAGAGATCTTTCAAACTATCAAGTTATGGCACAGATTTTACTGAGGTAAGACTCATGGTATATTCCTGGAGAAGCTGCTGGGGAGTCTAAGATAGGCATGAAAGGGAAGATCTCTGGGGATCCTGTGGAAGAACTAGGGCTCCTCTGAAATAATCAGTGATAGTGCTACCAGAAAGCCATTCCAACTACACCAAATAGGGATGGACAGGGAGAAAAAGTGGGACAGAATCAGTCATAAGGCTGTTGGGATTGTTCGATGGGTTTGTGGAATACTTGATAGTGTAGCACCCTGATGTTCTGTTTTTGACATGAAAAGGAGCCTTTTGAAGGGATGAATGGCAAACTTGCTTATCTCCAAGCTCCTAACTATTAACATCAACCTGGAGTGAGGCAGTTGAGGTACTGATTGTCGTCATATATATTTCTCTCTTGCAGCATACATTGTCTCAAAGACCCCTTTGAAACTCATGTACTTTGATGAGGGAAGGGAAGGAAGAAAATGAAGTCCAGGATGTAAAATAAAAATTATGCTTCACAATGTGTCAAGGATCTCTTGGCTTTCTTTTCGCTAGTGTTTTGCAAACTGGTCTTTTATAAATTTTTCTCAAAAGAATATATGAAAGAGATATATCTTGGAATATCAGCTTGGATAGAGCAGTAAATTGCAGCTTCATACACATTTACAGTGGATTTCTTAACCACCAGGCAATTAGTTATCTGGTAATGTTTCCCTTTTGTCTCACTTGTATCCTGATATGGTACAGCAGTGTTTACTCATTGACTCACAGCTGAGACCTGGGAAACTTTATTGAATAGTAACTGTGCAAAGCGTATTGTTGAGACAATCCTGACCAGTTCCATTTGTGTCAAACACTCCTTTCATCCTCCTCTGTACAGTGTTGTGCTGGTCTTCAAAGATGCCCTCTTTTTTAATTTGTTTCTCTTTTTACCAGGCAGAAGGAGTATCTGGGATTCTGTATCCTGAATCTGGCGACACAACTGATTGCCAGTTCTACAGTAAATCTCAGTTTACCTGAAAGCACGGTCTTATAATACCACTATTTGTGAGTAATGATTAAAAGAAGTTTCATTTTGATGACCATATTCATGAAAGCAAAATAGGATTTGTGAATAAAGCAGGATGTTTGCCCAGAAAGTCAGACAAATGTATTGCATTCATCATTTGATACTTGCTCATCTGAAATTTTCATTACATAGACATGAAAGTATATAATTTATAAACAGAATAAGAACAAACAGGGTAATGCTGAAATAAAATCATTTATTTGAAGGATGCCATGAGCAAAAAAGCCTCATCTTATTTATCAGGTAACACACTGATGAGGAAGGATATGAACCCTTTAGCCCATACATGTAACCTTAGATAGAGAATGTTTTTAGTAACTGGTTGTCTTCAGATACTGTCACAGAAGTTAAAATAAAGTAGGGAAAGTGAATATTTTTAAATTTGTATCTTTCTTTCTATACACAAAATTGTTTGCTAGAAATATGCTCTGCCAGCAAGAGTCCAGTTAATGTTCTATTAAAAGATAACTACTTTGAATAAGTAAACATAAGTTGATCTTCCTCCATTAGCTGTTGGTACAGCAACTTTGAATTCATCGGATATA
The DNA here is from genome assembly GCA_028565335.1 of Limnodromus scolopaceus. Classification (NCBI taxonomy): domain Eukaryota; kingdom Metazoa; phylum Chordata; class Aves; order Charadriiformes; family Scolopacidae; genus Limnodromus; species Limnodromus scolopaceus. The sequence continues at coordinate 154,422,830 of JAOXNO010000013.1, read as the reverse complement.
TCTTCTGAGCTGTGGGTACAATTCTAGTTGGTTAGAGGGATTTTGCTCCTCATTTGTCTTTTCAGTCTGCTCTCTGTCTTCCATGACTTTGCAAATTTTACCTGCTGTTCCCAGAGGAAAAATACATAATAAAGCTTAAAATCTTGCAGCAAGTTATTAGAAGATTTGCACTGTGGTGAGAAAGTGAACAGAGAGTGTCTGGATTAATTTATAATAACTAAAAAAAAAAATCTTAAAAATTAACCAGGTGATTATGTGGCAATAAGATAATGCAATCAATCTCCAGTAAAACCTCTGCAGTATGCTGACAAGTTCTGTAGCCTCAGGTCAGCCTTGGTTTGTTCAGTTGCAGATCCATCTGGCTAGCAAGTTTGCTAGCTCAAATCATAAATCATTAAAAAGATATTCTGTTATTCCGGGCACTGATGCTCCAATTTGTTGATGCTCTTCTCATTCAGGGGCACAGCACAGCTAAACAGGTCATTGTTTGACTTATGCAGCACTTCTAAGAGAGGTTGGTAAAATGTTCAGAATCGCTAATGCCCATTTTGTGTCCACTGGCAATGACCTTTCTATGAAAAGCACAGCTTGCGCTGAGATTTACCGCTAGGAGAAGCTGGAAGCTCTGTTGTTGCTAGGCAGATGTTATGGATGAAGGTAATGTCAGCCGTTAGTCAAGGAAGTAATGTTCAGGATGACCATATCTCTGATATTGTATCTTTTCCACCCATTCTCGGTACGTGTTGCAGATGTGTGTGCTGGAATTCCCTGGGTGCATACTGTATTCTTGTATCCCTCCTTCTCTGGTAAGGACTTATTATGGTCACAATAGTAATGGTCCCTGTACTCCCTACTACCAATGATGGCTCTAACACACCCCTCATAGAAATTCCTATATATGTATTGAGGAATACAAGTGGAGCATGGGAATAAGCAAGAACGATACTGTCTGTAACAGCATCATGAAAAGCAGTTATGAATTTATCAGTATCTGACCAGTGTTCGTTACCAGAGAACCCTGCTACCAAATTTTCATGCTGTGCTGGAGGGTCATCAAGACAGCTTTGGTCCTGGGGTGGAAGATGAGGGAAGTGAGCACACACGTTGTGAGGTACCTTTCACAATGTTCCTACCTAATTTTCTAGGTCTTTACTTCCAATTGTCGATGTTAATTGATGCTGTTTCTTCAGACAGTTCAATGAGCTCTTGTTTGGTGTTAGCAGCTGGCTGTGCTGGGGACATGGAGGGTTGAGACAGAAATGTCAGGGTTACACATGTGTCAGAAGGGTCTCATGTCGTAAAAATGGGTCCAGCCAAATAAAGACCTCTACCTTCATTGGCCCACCTAATGAAAAGGGTTCCGTGATGAGTTGATTAGTATGGCTGAGCTGTAGAAGGCAGCAGAAAAATCTTACACATAAATCCGTAATGGGTAGTCTCCTATATAAGGGGAATGGAGGCACCTTCAGCCATGCTGTATTTGGAGAAACCACTGAGTGACTAATGGATGAGTAACTGTGCGTACTGACTTAATTGCAGTGCCTGAATTATCGCACGTTGAGTCCTCATGGAGACCTTAAATGTGTATCTTCAGCTTTCAACCTACTTCTGAGCCTCCCGTTTGATTGTTCAGATCCTCCCCCCACCTCTAGTCCTCTAAAGCGCTCATGCAAATAGCACGCTTCTCCAGCAAATACCCTGGGCCACGAGAGAGGCAGGCTTTGCTAAATCTGCAAATCCAGTGTAAGTAAGTGACTTTGTCAAGCTGCCTTATCCTTCTACCCTTATTCCAAACTCATTGCACCATCTACAGCACAGGGTTTTTTTGCATGGTGTCTCTGGGGCAAGCTGCATCCTCAAGTTGCTGCCCAGAGATAAAGACTGACAGATGTCCCATAGAGAGCAATCATCACACCAGGCATGTGCAAGGAGCTGGGGCTGCAGAGGAAATCTGCAAATAAATGGGAAAAGCAAGGGGGTGACTGCAAAACTGCACACCTGCTTCACGTGTGGGACATCAGCCGGAGCTGAAATACCCCAACTCGGAGAGGTACTGCTGTCTGCTTGAGCACTTCAGAAGGCCAGTTTTCTCTTGGTTCATATTTTTTAATGGTAAATCACAGTATATAAAGCTGACTCTGCCATTAAATCAAGAGTCAGGTAATCTGGCTATTCACTTGGAAGGAAACTTCCTTGTTAATTACCATAAATAAAGCCTTTGGGGCTTGTAGGTGTCAGAGCCAAGGCAAAAGGGAGAAAGTGATGAAGGCAGGCAACTGTGGGTGGCAAAATGGGAGAATCATTAAAAGAGTTGGAAATGGACCTGTCACATTTAGTTTTGCTGGTAATTTGATTATTAAAAGAATTAAAATTTGATGATCTTAGAGAATAAATGGCTTGTTTTACAGAGCTGGAAGGGAAATGCAAAGTGGAGTGAAGGGAACTGCAAACTCCAGTATATCATATTCATCTCTTTGTCAGAAAACTGGAGGAAAAACTCTCCTACTGGCAATTACAGGAATGCTCACTAGGCTTCATTTTTGGAAGAAGAAAATTGTCTTATCAAAGGCTCAGCTGTTTTTTTTGTTCTTCCTCCTTCATACCACTTCTGTATCATAAAAGTAGCATCTGGGGCTAGTTCAAGCACCAGTGAAATGCCCTGTCTAGGAATAAGACCACTGATGTTTTCTTGAGGAAAAAAGTTACAGAGCAGGTTTATAGAGACTGACTCCTCAGTGGTAAAGGGCAGTGCAGGCTCTGGATGCAGCTGAAGCAATGAAAGGAAAAGGGGGGTTGTCCGCCTTTGGTTCCTTACTCAGCCCCATGGGCCTCTCCTCTCCACCTGTAAAGTGATTGCGATGTACACAACCAGGATCTGGGCAAGATACATACACTCCAGATTGTGAAGCCCAGTTTGGATGATACCAACCTGCAACAGCAGCTCTGATCAGGAAGGATATTTGTGAATTCCTCCTGCAGCTGCGGCATTGCAATGACAGGAGAAGCAGCTCCTCTGAGGACTTTTGCTCCTGTGTAACTCTCCCAGTGTGAATACCTGAGATGGTTGTTTTTTATGGGGGTCTTGGAGATTCCATGGGTAGAGCAAGGTGCTACCATGACTTTCAAAAGGCATATGAGGAACTCAGCCTAAACTGACCTTGTTGTGCTTTTAAATATTGCCTGAATATTTATGAGTCCTAGCTGGGATGGAAGGGAGCATTTCCTTGAAAAAGTAAGTATCACCCGGGGTTCTGGATCTACTCAAGAAACAAACCAGACAAAGAAGATAATGCAGCTAAGCGTGGTCAGCCTTAGTAGCTTGAAAGAAAATCCATGAAGAAAGACTCCAACTCACTGGTGTTTGATGGTTTCCAGGCTCTGCCTCATCTGGCTTTGGAAGAAATCCGATTCAAGGACAAAACTGGTACAATGTTCTTGGGAGGTTACCCAAACCCAAACAGCCTGGTGCCAGCAGGAGTACTAGCATCAAGGGATAGCAATCAGGTATCAGGCTAAGCCGAGACACAGGTGCACAAGTGAGGATCAGATAAGAATTTCCATGGCTTCCCTTTTACTTTTTTAGCTTCACTCCTTTGTTTTAATCAAAAGAACTCATGGGAATCATTTTAAAGAAATAAAAATTTCTTGATCTAAAATCCTGAAGTGGATTGATTTTTTTTCTTGACTTGAGAGAGATTGCTGGTGCTAGCAACTGACTCGTTAAACCAAAGACTTCCCTCTGAAGCATCTCCGTGCATGTGAGAGGAATAAAGGGGAATTTTCCTAGAAGAAAAGTCACTTGACTTTTTCACTTGAAGTATTTTACATTTCCTTTCTTTCATTTTTTTTCTTGATGTATTTCAAATGGTTTGAAGAGATTGCTGCACAGCAGCCGCTATGGGAGAAATTAGTCTTTTTTCAGTCATCAGTTATGCATTTAATATTTTAACAGTGAAAAGAACTTGTCTTTAAGTGAGAAACTTACATTGTTTTTTTGTTAAGCCTCTGAAGATGGAGGGAAGATGAAATTCTTGGAACCAAAAAGCTTACCTATGAAACAAGGGAAAGTTCTGCAGTTTATTGTAGGGTTGCAATGTCTCTATTTTTTTCTCCACAATATATATGACTAGAAATGGTGTAATTTTGCTTGAGACAACTTGGTTAATTCACAGTGACAGCATCCCAGAGCTTTAAGTTCAGCTGGTTCCTTGACAGAGTCTGGATGACCTCTCCTTTCATAAACCTGAAGCTACTTGGAGTGAAGGTCTGTCAAACTGTCCCTCTTCATTCAGAAGCGGGCATTCAAAAGGGTCTATCATTACTCTCCACTGTGTAAGAACTGACACCTTCATTACAAGGTGGCTGTAACCACTAGGTAAACTTGTCAGAAAAGTCAATTAATAAATCCTCTGATAATGGGGACAAACTGTAACGTTCCACATTGCTGAATGTTCCAGATCACTGAATGGGGAAAGATCTGAAAACTGTTTTCAGTCTAAGGTTTCACTCTGCTTGGGATGCCTTTTCCAGGACAAGAGAGTTTTTTACAATCCTGAAACTATAAGCAGCAAAAACCTGGAGTGTAATCTAAACAAAACATAAGGAAAACATCTTTTTATGGACTAATGGGGTTATTTAATTGCTGCTTGGAAGCAGGTGGGGTGGGTATCATGTTTGGGGCATGACTAATGCTCCAAGTCTCTTAGCTTAGAAAGTTCGTGGTGTGCTCCCAGAAGAAGAGGGGAACACTGGGTGTTGAAGTTCTCCCTGGGTGCTGGGTCAGGGAGCAATAGACATTGTTTGTCTGGAGAGACACTGGTCTGATTTAGGTGGTCTCAGTCCCACTTAAGCCCTTGTGCTTATTGTTTCCTACCAGCCTGATGTGTCTGAAAGCCTGGATTTAGCCCATGGGAAGCAATAAGCCCAAGGCCATAGGTGGGGCTTGGGCATATGAATCAAGCCTGGCAGATGCCAGCCCTTGTGCAACTGTGTGTGGGGAAAGTAACTGAAGCTTCAGTCCACCAAATGCCATGACCCATAGGGGACAGAGTGTATAAGAACTGTTCTTCAAACTTGAGCTGTCTTGATGGCGAACTGTCACAGAAGGAATTTCCCCAAAATCAGTGGCAATGACCTGGAAAAATAAGCCAATCATTGAACTGCATGTTGCCATATAGGCACCAGGGATACATGCATCATCATGAATGCATAGAACTCTTCTCACATAAAGCACTATGGTGATTGTAATGGGAAAAATGTAAAATTCAGTTAGGCTAGCATGAAACAGCATCAGCAATTGCAGCATCTGAGTGATTGCAGTTGTATCAGTGCAACCTTTGTAGCCTGAAGGATGTCTTATTTCTAAACACGGAGACGGAGGTGGCTGTGCCCCAAGTAGGTGAGGAAAGGAGGGGGACAGGTCTAGGCGACTCACTGCTGTTGAAGATTAGAAGCTTCCATGTACACAAGAAATGACTGTGGTACGAAGTCTGCTAAATCAGGGGGAGAAGTTCAATTATTTCCATAGCAACAAAATTAAAGAAAAAATTCCTAATGGATCCTTTGACACCATAAGTGAAGATTTGATTTGTTCCAGCCACTCTGTACAAGCAAAACTGATATTACTAGAAGGCCTTAAACAGCCATTTCACTGAGTTGCCTCTACGCAATGAGCAACTTTTGCACTCTGGAGGTAGAGACAGGAAAGAGAAGGGTAGACACTCATTTGGAGTGGGAGTTTTGTTCAGAGTCATCTGTAAGATGAAGAAAGACTTTTAAAAGTCTTTTAGTCATAGAAGGCGGGGTAGAGAAAGCAAATAAATATTGATGAAGAGAGAATCTGAGCATATAACACCACGTTCATTAGCTTGCTCTCTTTTGAACTCCTGTGATGTTTTATGCATTTTAAATCAACTGGTTTAGCACAGGCCAGGTTAATTCCCATCACCTGGAAATGTATGTATATAAACATTTTGAAGGTGTTTCTGGAAGCAGGAGGTATTCATCAAGTATATGATTTGCTCTGCAAATTTTCATTTTAAGCTGAAAAATGTCTGATAAATGACTATTTGAAGCCTCAGGAACATGAGGCCAACAGTAATATGAAACACCCTGAGGTGAATAAACATACTCACATGCAGAGAGAAATGACCACAACCAGGTCTATAGAATTCATTAAGGCAGTTTTATGGCAGCCCTGTTGTACCGTTTGTGCCCTAAACTGCAGAGAAATGAATCCATTCAAAGTTTCCTGCTAAGTGCTTGGAGAATTTTTGTGGCAAATTTGTGCTAAAAAAAAATCTACTAATTTTTTCACAGATATGCTTCCTTGCTCTTATCCCATCTTTGATACCGACTCCTTCTCTTGCCTTAGGCAAATTCCATATGTTGATTAAAACTTTGAGCTTTTTTAGAGCTGGTTTGTTGTCTTTGTGAAGAAATTCATGAGTGATAAAGTACTATTCATCACACAATGAGGACAAAAATTTTTCTGCTGGTTGGATTTGAGACATAACCTTGAGATGGGACTTTGCTCCTTGATCTCCTTCTCACATAGCAGACATTGAATAAGCAATTAATATTTTATCTAGGTGAAAATGTAACAGAAATTTTGCGAGACAGATTAGGATGGCTAAAATACCGAATATTTCTGTTTCACAGAATCACAGAATAGTAGGGGGTGGAAGGGACCTTTGGAGACCATCTAGTCCAACCCCCCTGCCAAAGCAGGGTCACTCAGAGCAGGCTGGACAGGAATGTGTCCCCCTGGGTTTTGACTATGTCCAGAGAAGGAGATTCCACACCCTCTCTGGGCAGCCTGTCCCAGCGCTCTGCCACCCTCAAAGTAAAGAAGTTTTTCCTCATGTTGAGATGGAATTTCCTGTGTTCCAGTTTGTGCCCACTGCCTCTTGTTCTGTCACTGGGCTCCACTGAACCACCTTGTGATTGACAGGATCTTCCCAGCCCAGATATACACATTGGCAATTCATTCTATTTTATTGTAATGTTTGAGGAGAGTCCCATTTTCTATTTCTACTAAATGTCCATTGCAGAGGATGAATAGTTGAATTGTCATTTCTTGGCATCATTTTGAGTGAAGAGCTGCAGAAATAGTTGCTGATGTTGTACAACGAGAGAAGGCAAGGGAGTTATTCATATCTTCCTGGGGAACTCCTTCATTTTATTCAACTCTAATACTGTCTCGGTCTCAGAGATGAATCAGACTTGAAAAAAAAACCTGAAAAAACACCCTAAAAAAAAAAAGAAAGAAACATAACAAGCACTCAGGTATGCACAACTGATAGTACAAATTTACAGCTTGTGATATCATCAAAATCTATTTAAGAATTGGAAGATTTTCTGATCAGCTTTACAGCAAGAAATAATTGAGGCTCTAGATGCAAGTTCTGACAGCCATAGAAGTCCTTGAACGCTTTACCAGTTTTACTGCTAGTGTTCCCATTGCCACATGAGTCCCCACATCATTGTGAGACCAAGCTGAAGCCAGTGCTGACAGAGCCCAATTCATTGCTTTCACCTTGAAATGAAAGTCAAGCGGGAAAACTGTTGAAATGAGCTGTTTGTTGCAGTTTTTGAATGGTGCCTGATTGCTTCTCTGCATGTCTGTGATGGTAGAGTCGACACTTTGGCCCCATCCTGCTGCCTCAGCACTGAGACTTGGAGAGAGTGCAACAGAATTAAACATGAAAGAGAGACCACCACTTGTGGTATCTCAGGATGCTGCTTGCTGTCATCTCCTACAAAGACAGGATGAGAGTTGGGGTTGTTCAGCCTGGAGAAGGGAAGGCTCTGGGGAGACCTTATAGCCCCTTCCAGTAGCTAAAGGGGGCCTATAGGAAAGCTGGGGAGGGACCCATTATCAGGGAGTGTAGCGACAGCACAGGAGGGAACAGTTTTAAACTGAAATAGGATAGATTTAGATTTAATATTAAGAAGAAATTCTTTACTCTGAGAGTGGTGAGGAACAGGTTGCCCAGAGAAGTTGTGGATGCTCCATCCATGGAAGTGTTCAAGGCCAGGCTGGATGGGGCTTTGGGCAACCTGGTCCAATAGGAGGTGTCTGTGCCATGGTAGGGGGGTTGGAACTTGGTGGTCTTTAAAGGTCCCTTCCAACGCAAACCATTCTATGATTCTATGATTTTTCAATCTCAAGCACTGGAGCCGTCCTTAAAATTAGAGGAACCTTGTACGTACCCAGAATTGCTGCCTGTAGCAGTGTTATCATGGCTGGCACCTGGCATTGCCTCCAAGTTCATGAAGCCTGAAAAAAGCCAGGCTACACGAACCTGTAATGCACGCTGGTCTTTCCTCTGATTTGTTTCGTTTTGTTGGGGCTTAGAAAGTCTATGTGCTTTCCCTTACAAGAAATGTGGTGTTAGATACCAGATACGGGGATATCTTGCCTTGTACAATCACTCTCACTTCTCACATATTATTCATAAAAAGAAATTCCACCTTTGGCATGGATTTATTACATTTAGTCGCTACACCAAGCACCACCTTGAGAAACAGAGATCTCACACAGGTAAAAGTACAACCAATTAAGGAGGAGATACCAGTCCAAAACCTTCATGCATTTAAGTCTAATTTTAATTCAGAAATGTTTCCTGACTTTCATGAATATCTGTGATATTTATAAGCTTTTGCTAAATACTGTTGACGAAAACTTTTCAATCTGTGCACTGTTTGCAAACTGTTCACTTCAAATCATCACTATTCATCATATGTGTTAGCTCACGTGGCCTGGGTTTTTTTTTGCATCCTGCTTGGATGTCTGAGATACATTTATAGGAAAATAATGAGTAGTACTTCTTCAGTACAATCTGTTTAACATTCAGAAATGTTTTCCAGAGCGGGAAACAGTTCTCCAATTCACAACTATGCAGAATATGAACAGTGCGACCTGTTGAATAGAAGAGCTCTAAATTAGAATCTAAATTAGATTCGATTATTCTGAAATATATTCATGAATATTTTACTTAGTCAAACGTATGCACTAAAATATTTAAAAAGGTAGGCCTGACCCACGCTAGAAATAACTTCAAAGTTTAGTATGAATAATGACAGACACTTTATGCAATAGAATTTCTCTCTGCATTCATATTATGCCCATGTAAAATACTAGCATTTTTCATTACTGTAATACATGGCACCACGGAAATGTATAATCTTTACAAGTGAATGTGCTTGAAGATCCAAGGTTCAAAAGCAATAAAACATGTGGGCATCTTTACTCAGATTACTTAAGTTAGGCTTAGCATAATTTAAAGATTAGCCTGAATAGATCCAACTTTTCCCCAAGAACTCTTTCCCAGGCACCAGAATTAGAACCATGTTCCTGACTTTCCAACAGAATTATCTTAATTTCCTTAAAATGGTTCCTTCTCAAAATTACTAATTCCCAATTCAATTCAATCTAAAGTAAGGGGTTTTTTTGATATTCCAAATTACCATTTTGTTAAGGCTTACCATCATGTAATCTAGTTTTGTTAATTTTCATTGATAAATAACACTAATGCTTTTGACGTTATAATTTCATAGTGCCAGTAATCTGGAACATCAAACATATGTCTGTTCAAAGAATTTTAAAATTACTCAATTATTAAAAGAATCTGATTTCTGCAGTAATTTTACATTCTTTTACCAGAAACAGTTTGTGTTGAATTTTTATCACAAAAAAGGGAAAGGCTTTCAGAAGTGAAGAAGTATGTTTTGACAGTTATTAGAAAAGAAAAAAAAATAATAGTCCCAGAAAATGAAAGTTACGAAGTGCTGAGCTTTCAAAAATGATGCGGAGATCATATTGAAGAGGATGAAATAGAGTAAAGAAGACAGATAGCTGAAAAGTGGAATCTGGACAGAAAGTGTACTTTGGTATGGTAATCTGTTGAAATTCGCAAAAAGCGAATCAGAGCTCTATTTTAATAGAATATGAATGATTTATACATATCTCTCAATCTACTCTCCAGAAGCATAAGCAAAAAAACATTTTTAACCTTTTGACATGATCAACTCCACCTAACATCTCTGCTGTGAAACTTTAATGTTCTTTCAGGCTTATCTCCAGCTGCAAAATGATTATGGCAAGTACCTGAACCTCTTTAGCTAGTCTTACAACAGCTCTTTTTATTTGTTCCGCTTTGTGATTTTTGCAAGTAAAGTACACTGTCAGCACCATTTAAGGGCACCATTTGAAGTTAGATGCCTCACACTTTTTTCAGTGGCAGTAACTATATATGCTGTAGTAAATAGAAGATATAAAAGCAGAAGTGTAAGTGGGAAACCTTGATCTATGCATGCTTCTGAGAAGCATTTAGGCATTAACTCAGGAAGGAATAGTGTGGAAATCTTGCATGTTCTTTCACTATTCGTTTCCTCAGTACCTAAAAATATTCCTTTGCTTCACCATTAAGCGAAGCGTGATAAGGCCAAGGTGAGCCAGCGTGAAATCAGAGGATACTCTTCTTTTTCAGAACTAAAATATCCAAATAGAGCAGTATGTACTGACGTACATAAGCGAGAACCTGGGTTCAAGGGAGCTGTGAGCTGGTGGTTTCCTTGGAAATGGAAGAGGATTTGTGTAACTTTGGGGAAGAAGCAGGATTTTGGGAAAGGACTTTTTTTAACTCCAAGGAGCAGAGAATGGAGACTCCAATTGCTCTGAGCAAACCTCACCACCCCAGCAATAAAGAAATCTTCATTAGGTGCTTTTTGGTCTGACTACATTCTGCATGTTTCTGTCTTGTCTTTTATGCATGTACAAATGAAGACTACAACGCTTATCCTTCTTTCTATTCCTTTTTTCAGTGAAACAACTTAATCAGAACTATTTTTAGAATTTATTTTTTCCCCTTCTCTGTTCCTGCTAAACTTTAGTTGACAGTCTTCCAAGCCTGCTTTCTCATGTGCTGTAAATAAAACAAAAGAATTAGAGTTGGAAGATTTCTCCTACACTTATATAAGATGCACAGAGAATCAGTTCCAAAGGAGACAATCACAGATGTCCTCGGTATGGAACACTACATTTGGCTTAAGTTCCAGGATTAATGACTGTGCAGTTAGTTATTGTTAAAATTGGATTTGCTGCCAAGTTTGTTAAAAAGTATCAGCAATTAAGCTTGAAAATATTTTCTTTCTACATAAGCTAATGCATTCGTATCTTTGAAGTCATCATGCATCATTATTTGATTAGTACAGCCCAGATTTTAGAAGCATCCATGACTATTCATTTCAAATAATTGAAATGCCTTAGTGTTTTCATTTGATCAGTTAGATTTTTAGTTATTGGAAAAAAATTAGATATTCTGATGCCAAGTAGAAGTAGCTTATGTATAACAGAAAGTAATAATTCAGTGGAATAACTGTTCTTGATGATGAACAGTGCTTGGACAGAAAAGCTAAGGACGATGGCATAGGCAAAGCTGCTTTTTGGAGTGCTAATGAGTCTCCTTCTCGATAGCAAAATGAAACAAATGGGACTTAAAGTCTCACAAAGAAACCCTTTCTATTAAGAGAGAGGAATGTGTTATAGTTGAATCAGATGCTGTCAGAAGAGAAATTCTGCAAAACAAAGGAAAAAATGCCTCCTTTTCAAACTGGTTTCTTTGGCCTAGAAATTACGTAGGAGATAGATGTGGTCTGTAGAGCTGTTAACAAAAGTCAGGTTGGGATACCCAGGAGAAAGCCACAGCAGGTTTTGTTACCCAGAGTGGAACTCAGCTCAGTCTCAGTCAAGATTATAATCATGGTAAAAACTGTAGACCTCCTCCTCCTCCTTACTCGGTCTGCTCACACGAGGAAAGCAAGACACTCAAAAGACAGCTGAGCTAGACAGCAGGGGTACATGGAATTATCAGCTTTAAGCTAAGCAGGTAGATTCTGTAGCTGGGTTTTAAGTGGGTTTTTTTCACTGTTGCTGTTGTTGCAAATTGGCTAATTTTATGACTATCTGATGGAAGGGTAAGACTCGAGTCCCACGTCCAACACTCAGAGATGCTGTGGCTTAATAACTCCCAAGGGTCAGCCAAAACTGTTTAGTGAACCACTCATCTTCTCACTTGAGCTGTACAGCCAGGTTTCTTTTCCTGATGAAACTTTGATGAACTTTCCCTTGAACAGCTGCATGGAAACAGTATTTGATGGAATGCTCAATTTCAAACTGATGCAATAGACTTCAAACTAGCTTTCCAGAACCAAGGTCTTGCTAATTGCCCTATAGCTTCTTCTTAATGTCTGCAAATAAAACAGTTACACAGATTCCAAATTGCTCCTCTTGAAAGCTGGATATTAATTAAGCTTGTTCCTATAAAAGCACCTTAAGCATCTTTGCCCACTCATTTTCTTATTTGTTTATGCACTTGCACTATAAAAATAGTTCACTGAAAGAAAAATGAAGATCATATTCAGATGCAGAATAAAGTCTCCTCAGTTACTGAGCTTGAAATGTTGCCATAAAAAACAATGCTTTCTGATGAGACACATTTTGTAATGTTTAATGAAAGGTAAAATGAAGACTTAAAAAAAAAGATAGATCATAAAAAAGGCCATACTTAATGCAGCACAAGGGAGAGAGATTCACGGTTCTGGAGCATGCACATTTAGGAAGTGGTTTCTGTGGCATATCTGCTTTAACTCAGTTGAGTTTGCAAAATATGTTTTCGATACAGAGTAGCACTGATTCATTTTTTTCTTCCTCATGTTTAACACTGAATTCTCTGTCTTTCTTAAATTTTCCATAGATATGTGTTAATGTGTGTGATAAATAAGTACATATTTGTCATATTCAGATAGACAGCTAGAAAGAGCATTCTCTGTCTTATCATTCTCTAAATTTCTACAAATGTCTGGGGTTTTGTGTTTTGTGTTTTTTGTTTTGTTTTGTTTGGTTGGCTGTTTTTTTTTAGCTAACAGCAATGCTTTTATTTGAGATCCAGTGAACAGGGCATCTCATAGGTTCCATGGGCATGTAAAAGATCTTTGGAGACATTACAACTTGATTGGACATGGCTTTCAACAATCTGTCCTAGTCTAACCACCTTTGAGCAGGAGGTTGGGTTAGGGACCTCAAGAGGTCCCTTCCAACCCAAATTATCCTGTGGTTCTGTGATATTTTATTTTCTGTAGGCCAACTGGACAGATTTAGTGCTAGTATAAAATTGTTAATGATACTCGGTACTTAGCAACATTTGTCCAAAAGGAACAGGAGGGAAGTCAGCTCTTCTATAGAAAAGACCTGAATGGATTCTCTCGGTTCTATAATTTAAAATTAATAAGAGAATTATGAGGCTTAAATTGGTCAAGAAATATTAAAAGTGAGTGAATTGATGGTAAAAGGAAGCAACAGTAGGGTTATGAATAAATAAAGTGAAGGTAGTTCTTTTTGTTCAGGAAGTCTTTTGGTGAAATTAAGGGAAGTATGTGGGCAAGTGAGTGATCTAGGTTAGCAGACTATTGTTCACCTCCAGACGATATATATCCAATTTTCTTTTAGGTGACTAGTGAAAAAATTATTCATTCTGTCTTGTTCTAGTCACTAGAACACAGTAACATTTCAACAAAAACCTTCTTCTCAACTATATGAATTGAGATGTGTCATACACTAGAAAGATCAGAGTTCATATGTCATATATATGAACTCTTTGCTCTAATATTACATTTAAAAAATCCAGATACCCTTTCTAAGTGGCTCCACATTAAAGTTGGTGTCCTAAAAATTCAGTATATAATTAACTTAGAATTTTACAAAAACATTGCTATGAGTTTATCTATTAGTTATTCAAAGATAATTCTTGTAGCTCATGTCACCTGTTGTTTTCATGAAGGATATTGGCTAAAAAATAAGACTAAATCAGCAGAAGTAAGTGATGACAAAAAATTTGGGATTCATTATCAAGGTAGAGAGGTACTGGATTAACATACAAAAGGAATTTCTAACTATAACTGCTGTAGGATGAAATTTGAAGGAAGGTTTAGAAGTTTTGAAGGTCTGTTATAAGATGAGGTTTTCTCAGTAGAAAACAAAAGAGAGGAAAGATAGAGACATGTGAGCTGGCTGCCAATGGCTGTGACCCACCAGAGCAAGGCTGTCGGGAGAAAGCACACTGGAATACTTTAGGCTGGATTTCTCCATATAAAGAGGGAAATTTTAATGCCATTGTAACAGACCTGGAATACAATGTACACCTCTCATTAGCATTATTCAAGAGACTTATTAAAGTTAGAACAGTGTTACTAGAACAGAAGAATAGAGAAACTACCTTAAAGAAAAAAAAAAAAAAGAATTAAAAGCTTACTTTCTTCAGACCAGCAAAATGAAAGCTAGCAGAGGATGTAATTATTGCTTATAAATATCTACAAGCAGGTAAATTCCAGGAAGAGATAGAAGCTAAAGGACAAATGGGGTATAAACTGATCGTAAATATGGTTGGACAGTGAATTAGAAGAGGCCTTGGAGGAAGAAGATAAATGCAGATCAGCTGTTCACTTGGAGTAGTGGGTACAGATCTCATAACTACTTTTAAGAGAGCGTTTGATAAATGCGTGACTGGGGTGATATGACATGACTTCCTGTGATGATTGAGGACTGGAAACTGATTACCCAGGAGATCAGTTCCTAAGTAGATAGATAATTGGTGGAGAGAGGAGGGAAGAATCCAAGCAGCTCATAGTGTTGGGACCTGAACAGACAGAAAGCCAGAGATTAGAATTCATTTAACCATTTAGGAAGTAGAGGCATGGTTTAAGAGAGTTTTGAGAAAGTTCATCCTATAGTCAATGCAGAGGAATCAGCAGGTTCAAAGGCCAATTCATCCCACCAAAACAGAAGCATATAAAACCAGGGGATGAATTATCTTCTGAAGTGTGTTTTCTTTTTTTAAGTCCTTCTCTGCTGAAAATAGCATGAGTTTAAAGGGCAGTCTTAGAAAGCCAAGCCTAGGTTTTTGATGGCTGTAGTTAGTTGAAATAAATCTTGCCATATCTAAGGGAAAATGTGTGAATAAATGGGGAGTTATAGAGGAAGATGTGAGAAATTCTGCTGCAGGGAGGGAAATAAGGACAGTGTTTTAGCTTAATTTCTGTAGTTTTATAATAACCTTGATAGCTATTTGGCATTTAAATTACTTTTGCAAGTGATTTCCTTGGCAGTAAAAGTGAGTTGACAATGACAGCAGGTTCATCAGAGAATGCTTGCTAGAGATGTGTGTTGGAAGAGTTGAAAGGTGAACATTTCATCTAAGGTTAAGAAAATCATTCTCTTCTTATTTTCTGTCCATGTTTCTTAAAGTTAAAAAGCTGTTGCTACCTAATTTTTACTTGCATTTGATCTTAGGAGAAATAGAATTTTATACACATATTTTAAGAAATTATTTTTGGATCAACTAACTGTCCTCTATCACATTTACTATAAAACCACAATTTTTTTTTATGTTAATCTGAGTGCTGAGTTCTGCACAAGTCTGCAACTGTGCACAGGATATTTTCCTTTAATATTGTCCTTTGGTATATTGTAGTCAATTACCATAATACAGAAAATGCACTTACAACAGCGTTTTGCAATTTCCTCACAACCATACAGACATCAAAGCTTGTGAGACATGTGAATGAACAATTTCAAATGCATGCCAAATTGGGCAAAAAGGCAAGGGGCAAGATCAATAGCAAATACCAAGGAAAAGGAAAATGCTTCTTTCTTATGTAAGGAAACAATGACTCTTAGCAAAGATAATTAAACATTGCATTGTTCCTGCCATGCCATGCAGATAAAAGCTTTCTGTTTAGTTCCTGCAGGGAGCTGTTTCTCTGTGAGGGTTCTCTTCTTAGCTGTGACCAAAAAGCCAGTTCAAAGTTACTTTCAAAACACCTCTCACACAAGCACACACATGAACGCTCTTTGTCCTTTCACTTCTTCTAGGAATCAAACCCTTCACCTGGGAAGTATTATGTCTTCCTGCCTCCCACACTGGTCTTATTCAAACTACTCAAACGGAAGAACTACTTATATCTCTAGGCAATGGTTGCAATGCTGGTATCAGCTCGTACGCTCGCCCAAGGCAGATGCTAACGGCACTGGTTTGCGTCTTGTGCCAGGTGGCAGAAGCCAATAAAGAAAACATCTGCCATTGTCATCCGTGGTTGCCCTCCCCTTGTCACAAGCTGTATGTGGTCCCAGTTGAAGTGATTCCACCCTCATTGTAGAAGTGGGCTCCTCTCTACCAAGAGGGCAAAAATTCACAAGCTTTGTGTTCTGATCATTGTAAGTGATGTCTCAATTATGTCAGAATTTCTTTCAGTGGGGAAGATTTTGAGATTTTTTTCATTTCGGAGAGAAAGAGTTTGAATAGCAATGTATGAAGTTTTGCTGCCACATCAACTCATGCAACAATTTCCATTTCCTCTGGAAACAAGAATTGATGTATAAAATTTGTATAAAAATTGATAGTATGCTGTATATTTCAAGCACAGTGCTATCTCAGCAGGAGAGTTACTTATCTTTAAAGAAGTGGATGTCCGGCTGACTTCCTAGAGCTGTTGCCTTGCAATTGGCCATTCCAAGGGAATATTCGCTGCAGCGAATTTACCGGGCCTAGGCAAAGTTGGCCTGGTTGGGTTAGTTTGTTGGCACATTTGCATTCTGCAGCAGAAAGAGGTTTGTTTTAATTACTTAGAAGTGTTGCGTGCACACAAATCATTACCAACCATTTGCTTGTAATGCAGACACACTAGGGGAAAAGCGTCTGCCAAGCAAATATTACTGGGCCAGTATTTTACTGTGATTGCTGTCTTGCAACGGCAAAGTCAGAGGCTTTTATTACTTTTTGGACTGGTTTTGGCCTAATGTCAGCCCCCTAACATTACTGGGTTATACACTTGACCCGAACATCTGCAATAGTGTGAAAAAAGGAGAGGGTTCCCTTCACACAGGTCACCCTCCCTCCAGCACTGGAGATGCCTTGCATTTTAAATGTTTCAGAGCAAAGGAAGACAGAATAGGCAGAGCAACTACAAAAAAGGAGAATAAGTGTTTAAAGTCCTTTTTCCAGTCCTAAAACTTTGCTCAGTGTCCATCACTGTATATATAGATACTTGTGGTTGGACAGTGCCTGGAGGAACAACCAGTAATAACTCCTATATAAAGAGCGTTAGTGTTCAGACATCTCATCTGCACTCATGACAATTGTACAAATACAAAGTAAATGGTTGTGCCTACTCTGAGATGCCTTTTTCTCGGTGGATGAAACATAAAAGGTGGCTGACACAAACAAGAGGACTAGATGGAAGAGAAAGGAAAAGCTTTTGGCTGTAACAAGCTGCAATAATACACACCAGCTGCGTGGGCTTGATGTTTAGTCCATCGGTAGCAGAAAGTACACGAGTCCCAGCTTACTACATAGACAGTCTCTGATGTGATAGCCATCAATTTCCCAGCCACACACAGGCTTTTTCTCACAGCCTGCCATTTTGTAGGATTTCTGCCAAGCTGGGGAGTGAATGGGGCCAGACTCAGTGGAGAGGCTAAGGAAATCCAGCCATTTGGGCTGGACCAGTTCATTGTTTTGGAGGAGATTGGGATGGTCAGACTTAGCACTACATAATGAATTATTGCAAGCCATTGGAGCTGTGCTAGCTGTCTGTGGGCATCCTCTTAATTCATTGCATTTTGTCTCTGGTCTGGTTAAATTAGTGTGGGGTAAGAGCATGGACTGAGTGTTACTACAGGCAGGAAACATGTGTTGTACCAAGTGTGACAGGCAGAGGAACTGCATGGTTCTGGAGCAGCAGCAAGATAACCCACAGCCCCTAGAGTGGCTCCAGAGGCTGTGTTTGGGCAGCTGAACTTTATTCCCAAAATAACCGAGTCACAGCATAATTCCTTTGGTTGCTTGAAGCACCCAACAGTGTGTAAGATCTCTGCATGGTTGGCTGAAATGGTGCAGGATTGATAGGACGCTTCTGATTGTCTAGTGGTGGTCAGGGAACAGCCAGAACACGGTGGGTCATGTGAATCTGGACATGATCTATACATCATTACATTTAATGTGATGAACACCAAGTTTCAAAATATAAAACCACAAATGAAACCCTAGTGGTAGAATTTATTTCCAGATTAAGACATCTCTACAGGGGTAACATATCTGTGGAAACCTCCATGATAGTCACAGGAGGAGTAGGACCGAGTTGTCTAACCACAGTTACCTAGTACTATCTGAGACATATTTGTGGTACATCTCAAACATCTGTGTGTAGCTGTCAGACATAACAGAGGGGTGGAGGAGATTGTTTAGCATCTTGATAGGAAGGTGAAGGACAGACAGGACACCTAAGAGCATCTAAATTGGATTACTGTGCCTAGGCAACAGAATACGGTGAGGTTTGGTCAATGCAAATTAGAGAGCAATCCTGGCGACGCTACAATGCTCAGTTGCACCTAGTTCCCACTGAATGCTTTATACAGATCTCCATTACCTGAAATGGGAGCTTGAGGTACCTTGCTGACGTTAAGTGACCTGCATCTTAACACCTCTGCTGAAGAGCCTCAGCCTGGAGGTCTGCTCCATCCAGTCTTTCCCTGCTTCATTTTCCCCACTTACATATCTAACAATACTTCTTTCTGTCAAAATGTTCTGTCCTGCCTACTTGGACTATGTTCTTTCTGACCAGCCCATCTCCTGATGCATATTTGCAAAGATCCTCTGTCCTATACAGAGTTTTCTATGAATTACTTTAATACAAATAATAAATGAGTACTTCAATACTTAAAACATTTATATAGATATTCAGAAATAAAAATTCTTCAGGTAGTGACATGAGTATACTTTTCCAACCCCCCATTCCCCTTGCAGTGCTCATCACCTGTCTGTTGTGTCTGGCTATTTCAGATCTTAAATCTTTAGAAGACTCTTCTTCGCCCTCTCACAATACTTTAGCACTTCAAAATTACTTTTCCTCATTGTCCCAGCAACTTTCAATGATGTGACAGGCATGAAAACTCCCAATTAACTTTATATAAGTCCTTCCACTAATTCCAATAAAAATGTAAATCACCATTAACAATTCTTTTGCATGGTTAAATATGAAAAAGGAGAATGGCTCTTCTGTTTTAATAGCCTAGACTGAAAATAAGGGTTTACTATGGTGATCAGAGTTTTAAAATAAATGTATCTGCTCTAAAATCTAGGTAGCAGTTCACTGTACAAGTATGATATTTAATCACAGCAGGGTGGTCAGGCTTCTGGGGATGTTATAGCTGTATTAAGACTAAAAATAGAGATGAGTTAGCACTAAAGTACCAACCTGCTTTTTCCATGATGTGTACTCAAATGTTAAGCACCTTAACCTACTGCCTTAAAGACCTGTGGCTTGAATATTTATTATATGCAAAAGGATGAAGACATCTCATGTAGTGTTTGCCTCTGGTACAGCATTAGCTGGAGGTAGAGCTCTTGTATTTTCTCTTACCAAGCTCTTGTTCACACAGGAAAAAAATCTGTCGATCAATTTTAGCTCGGTTTTATACTCCTGTGATCTGCCTGTCCTTGGATGGGTCCCCAACATTTGAGGAGAGCTTGAGGGGATTTTGCGTACTGAGCCAAGGTCAGAAGAATGGATGGGAAGCTTGGAAGAAGGAGGGCTGAGGTTGCCTAAAATCATTCCTAAACTTGCTTTTCATCAAGCAGGGAAGAGATAGCTGTGATGTGCTCTTTGGACTCGCATAGCAGCAACCATGTCTTTAGGGTCTCTGATGTCTTTAATGTAGCCACTGACAGTGTATGCAGCTTTTGGCAGGACCCCTGGCTTGCATGAAGTGTGGGGAGGATGTCCTTATGGGCTGGAATTGATTGCAACAATAATCTTCCTCCACAGAAGATAGAAGTACCTCTCTCCCCAATACTCTGAGTCAGTCCTAAAACCTCGGTGTGTTCTTCTCCACACCGTGGTGGCAGAACGTTTGAGCTGCCTGGCTGCAATTAGCACTGTCACTATGCTGATGAGCAGCACTTTGTTGATGGCTCATGAAATTATGTGGGATAGAACAGAGCCATGTAGGTGGTTGTGACTGGAGCTGCCAGGACCAACTAGCAAAATGACTTTTTCTGCAGGAAAAGAAGAAAGAGGGCTTTAGTCCATGTTAAAAAGCAAATTACAAAACCTCTAAATTGCACTTTTGGGAGCCTTCATCTGGTACCTTCTGGTGAAAACAGAATTATAGATTAGGCTAGCAAGAAATAATTTCCTCTTATCACTCTGCTGTTTATGAGTGCTGGAGCCAGGACCTGTTTTCTGAATATCTGGAGAAAACAGCCGGGCCTTGGACATACAAGCCCCATGCTTATGCAGAGGGAAGACCAAGGACAGTGCTTCATTAGCAGCTTCTTACATCTTTCCAGAAGCACTGCTGGAGCTTCAGAAGGATTAATACTACTAACTCCTTGTGAAACCTGAGTTCAACACATTTACTGGTGAAAAAAATGCTGAATTCTCTTCCTCTGTGATTATTCCCCTTTTGTGTTTGCTTTGGCAGACCTAGTGAATAAGCACATTACCACATTGCTACATGGACAATATTTCTCCCCCAAGTTTCTTTTAACTCAATATTGGCATTTAAAAGAGGCACTGTAGTTCCAAGTTGTTTGTTAAATTTCTAGCATTTGACAAGCACCAAAAACATATTTAGCCCAGGCCTCAATATCAGTTTTTCTGCCTACTCCTTAAACGGTTCTATATTTGTTGTCTGATCGTGGTTGCTTATGACCTAAATTTTATTAATTTCTACGCTATATCTTGTTAAGGAAAGAGAGGTTTTGTGTCTTCAATTGCTCTTCAAAGTGAAGGTTCATGATCTCTGGCTGCATCTTTTCTGTGCCTGTTACTTTGTCCCATGCCCAGATGAGGACCTCCCTGTGGTGCCTGAAGGTTGATTCTGTTTTGGTATTGGGATTGCTCCATCCCTTCTGGGATGTCCTACAGATCTTAATAAATCTCTACCTTTCTTCCCACAGCTTCTTTCAGCCAGGCATTGGGGCTTTGTTTCTAGTCAGGTCTGGAGTCGGCACTGGGAATGGTTCAGAGGATGTTCCTGTGGAGTCCTGTTCTATAGGTCTTACCAACAACTTAGAGCTTGCTTCCAGAAACACATTTCCTCCCCTCTCGTAATTTGTGAGCCTTCACAGATTAGACTAGAAGAGAGTTTCAGTTGGAAGGTACCTGCAATGATCAGCTGCAAGTACTATCCCTGGTCCAGCATGCCTGCTAGATGCACAGCAAAACGTGAAGGAAAATGAAGCTTCCTACTGGATTTCCACCTTTGTTCTGGTTTACTATAAGGTTTCTTGTGACAGTTGTTTAACTTACTTGTTCCCCCCACCTCACCCCTCTTAAATCTGTGGATTGGGGCAGGGAGGAAGGGAAGGAAGTATTTTTTATGAGGAATGAACAATCCTGTAAACTCCCACAGCAGCTGAACTCCCAGTTGGGAACGTTACAAAGCCCTGCTGACATCGTGCAACGTCCTGAAAGCATCACTGGAGAGATGTGAGTGCCACAGATGACTCTGAACTGCCCTTCCAAGGCGGTTAATCTTCTCTATTGACCTGCACTGACTTGGTTATTACCTAAGATAGATGGTTGGAAGCATGTTGCTCTTGTTAAGCATTTCAACAGATGCCCAAAGTAATCACTCTATGCATGGCCCTTTCTTCCACAGCAATAAGTGGGGATTTTAGAATTCCTGTGTCTAATGGAAGTATTATTATGATATCGTGAGGTACTTTGCTGCCTCTCTTAGAGGAGCTGTATAATAGCTGAGATTGATGTGTGTTGACAACAGAGATCATAGCCTAAATTATTATTCATATTACAGTGAGATGTGGAGAGCTTAGCTCCATTGTGTTAAACCGTGCATGAAGATAAAACAAGAGAAAATCTCTGCTTTTTGCAGACTTGGAATAAAACAAGCGAAGGATAAAACAAAGAGAGGAGGAATGTTACCTGGTGATCATGAGATAATTGTGGTTGCTGTGATTACTGGACTGTTGAAAGAATGTCCTCATTTTTCACATCAGAAACTATTTGCAGAAAATATTCACAGAAAATATTCAGCAGAATTTTTAACATAATGAGTTAAAGGGAATTGTGTTATTCTGTAATCACAGGGCACAATTCACGAAAAGAAAGTATCTAAATTTGTTAAATAAATTATTCACTGGGAAGTAATTTCCAGCCTGACTTTTTCTGATGTCCTTCCCAGCACTGAGGTATGAACATATAGCTCAAAGACACTGAAGAGTAAATTTAGATTTAGCTGAAGAACAGCTTTCTCCACTTAAATGACATGTTTCAGTGCATCTTTCAGTGTGACCTCACTCACAGCAATGTGAGTAATGTCATCACTTCTCTTATTCATGAGCAAATGAACAAGAAAGCATAGCCTCCTGTGGATCCATAAGGGGGACTGGATTCTCTAACCTTCAGTAAGAGTGAGGCCAGGCTCGAGTGACTGGTAGGGTTTCTCTCATCCAAAGGCTTTCTAAGAAAGGCAGGCAGTTGAGACACACACAGATTTATACTCATAGTCACTGACAAAATGTAATGGCTTTAGCCTTGTTTTCTTAAGAAGCCGGACAGAAAACGTCAAAAAAAACCCCACTATTTTTTCAAATCCTCACAATTTTGTGTACTTTAACTGTTAGTCATTTGAATAACTGAATTCCCTACGTTATTTATATGCTCTCTTATAACAAGAAGTGCAGACTTCATGTTTCAGACTCAGAGTTGTCCTATATCTTCACAAAATATGTTTCTTCTTGAATTAAGTATCTGAAGAGCAAAAATTAGAAGAAAATAAGAGCAGCATGATCTAATCTCATAGAATATCAAGTTCTAAATTAATTAGAAAGGAAAGGATGACTAAAGAGTTATAAATGGGGTAGAGGGCAAGCTGGACTTATGGTTAGGATTGTGTTAAGTTACCCAGTAGCTGACTTATGGGAAAGAACTAGATATCAACAATGTGCATATTTTCTACAGTTCTTCAAAATAAATTAGCACTACAACTGGAGAAACAGAGGTGGATGCAGTACTGAGAGAGCTTGCAAAGAAGTAACTAACTGGTTACAATGACAATGAAATATCAGCACCAGTGGGTGTTGCTAACAGAGTTTCTCAAAGGTATGCTTTGAGACTAGTCATGTTCAATATTTTCTTTAATAAATTAGCATAAAATTGGGGGTTTGAGAAAAACATTAACTTGTAACAGTAATAACGCATCCTCCATACAAAGGGAGTTGGGTCTATCATGAGTGAGGCAGGTGTTGGATGACTTAGAAGATTGCAATATAGGAAATAAAATCAAATACAATCAGAAGAATGCACAGGTCATGTGGGACTGAAGAGAGGAAGTCAGACAATGTGGCGGAGCTCATCAGCTGGAAATGACTGAGGAGGATAAAAACATGGTTTTCTGCAGGTTAACAATGAAATACCAAGGTGGTAAAAGCATGGAAAGAGTATTAAAGGGTACATGTGTCTCAGGGTGTATCTGCTGAGCCAGTCTAGTGGATACAGGGAATTAGAGAGCACCGAAAGTATGTTGTCTTTCTGGTTAATGCAAAGGAACTCCAGCTGGAACTTGCAGAGAGAAGTTACTTCAGTGTTGGCGGGAGTGGAGAGCCTTTCTTAACTGGAGGATCTGAAAGAGCTTGGCTTGCTCAGACAAGTAAAAAAACAGTCTGGCTGGAGTTGAGGTTGTCTTTTATCTTAAACAGTTCTTTTACCACTCAGGTGTTTATTCTCCCAGTGTATTTATTGACAACAATGTTGGCAAGAGAGCAAACAGCTATAAAGTGACCAGAAATGCATTTTGGCTAGAATCTGGCAGAAAGTTTCTTTTAGAGGAATTAAAGCTTTTCAGAATGAGAAATGGGGAAGAATCAATCAGATTTGTTTAATGAGACTGGTACATTGTAGCTCTGAATATAAGGGAGATGGACTTGCTGACCTAAGACATTGCTTTTATTCCAAGGTCACAAAAAATTGTTAACATAGATGTTTAACTGTACATTATGTTTCTGTAGTGCCAGAAGACTGACTGGATGGAAGTTCTCATGACATTCTCTATTTGTTAGTGTACAGACCATTAGTTGACTTTCTGCCTTTGCCTTCTTAAAAGGCACTTGTGAATGCATTTGGACTTGCTTGTAGATTTGTTACTTATAATCCCCTCTGATGGGAGAGAAGATAAGCAAGGCATGATTCAACCACTGTTTTTTGGTGTTAAGTCCCCTGATTCACCTTGTGCTGCTTCTGATGCTGACGAAGGTCATCACAGGGCCAGTAGTGAAGGATTTTGGCTCATGTCAGGGCAGCAGAACTGGGCATGGGGACTGCACAGTTAACATGTCATATGTTATTTTTTATCCAATATCAAATGTGTATGCTGCAAAACTCCTTTCTTTTGATCACTGCTCACCATAGGCACAGGCATTCAATAAGTACAAGGGCACACATATAAACAGAAATAAGAATTGGTAGTTATTGCTGCATCAGACCTCCACTTAGAGGTGTAGGGAACATATCACCATGTCTCTCACTCTGAATTAATTATCTATAGCTCTTCTGTTTCTGTTCTGGCCCTACTAAGGGAATCAAACAGTCCAGAAGAGAGACATGCATGGAGGAAGAATAAGCCCTCATATTTACGGGCCCATCTAAACCCAAGAAAGTTATTTAATGTGGATTTATTTTGTATATGAAAATGGCATGTTACGACCACTTCCTGCAGTCAAAATTGTTTGGATACAAGCTTTTGGTTTTTACCTTTTGCAGATGTCTACACTTTAATTTGATTTATTTTTTTTTTATCCTGCTATTACAGACCAGGAAGTCTAGATTTTTCCTGTTACACTAAAACAGGAGCTCTGGCTAGTGCTCACCTGCAGTATACATCTTCCCCTTGTGCAATATATCTTGGTCTAGTGCTTGAAGTTTGGAACAGAATAGCTGAAATAAAAGGCTATTATGGCATTTTGGGAGTTATTACTGCTTTGGGCTGTTTTCCTTTCACGTTGTTTTTCCTTTGTTGTTGTGAAAGGGCTGATGTGTACGCACAACGTCATGTCTTTTCAGGTGTACCCAGGAAAGGGACTTCCACTAACTCCCTTGGCAAAGTATAAGAGCAGTCCTTCTCCTCTCCAAGTGATGACTTTCAGAAAGTTACTGGAAATTTCTCTAAGGTCACCTTATTCATCCTTCCCCACAAGAGCTTTAATGCTGTAAAATCTAGGTCTGAAATATGACAATCCAAGGCTGTCTTTCCTTTTTTGCAGATTACCTTTTCTATAAATATTACTTCTCTCATTCCAGTCCTCCCCCCATTAGTAGCTATTAATGTCTTAATAACACTAGCATTCATTAGGAAAATGCATTTCACCTTCTATCACATTCAGATCAGAAACGATCTTTTTTTTTTGAGTTCAGAGAAGAGACTTTTTCCAGGAGGTGCTTGCTATTCAGAGATTGTATTTCACATTGCAATTGAAAGGGATTTAATGACCCATTTATAATAATTAGAGCTGTCATGTTTTTGTTCTTAATACATTTTGTGAATGACTAACTGCAGCACCTCCCAGCTGGCCTCAGTAATGCTTGATGGGGTTCTTTGCCCCACCAGGTCTGGAAAGTTTCATAAAAAGAGCAATTTCAAATAATGAAAGTTAAAAGGGTGATGTGTAAGTCTTTATTTGACACACCTATTCAAATCATTTGTCAAGCCATGGATTTGCTGGAATAGAACCACAGGAATTGAAAGAATTAAGTGTTATGTTGTCTTCTACAATTCAGTATTTTATTTACTCTATGACCTTATTTTTGAATAACGTTTTAGACCTACCTGACCTAACATAACTAGAAATTTTAGCCTCAGGCTGCTCTTGCCAGCTAAAGAGCATGACTGTGTTATACCAGGGAAATCTATAAAGGTATAATATCTTCCCAGGAGGGCTAGAATGTAATTAATCATCTATTAAGAACTGAGAAATAACTGTAGTTGGTCACCCTGTGTAGCAGGAGCTGGTTAGGAAGAGAATTAATGAGTTTAAAGTTATGTCATTTCTCTCACCACTTTACCTAAGCATCTTACTGTAGTCATTTACTTATTCATTTATTCATCTTTTCATTCATTCATTTGTGTTCTCAGCATCACTAAGCATCGGTCTCTTGATCTTGAAATCTGCGTGTTATTTTATTTCTGGCACTTTTCAACATGTTAAATGAGCTTGTACTTGGGTGTTTTGATGAATGGAATATGAAAGTGCTAAGGGAAAAATAACTCTTTACCTGACTCATCACACTCTAAAATTCAAAGGAAAGAATAATTAGAAAAGGATTTCAGTGAAAAATATGTTTGCCAAGTGGTTTACCAGCACTTAGAGCATGCCAGACCCAGCTGGTTACTTTCTTGATAAAAGAAACACAGTATATTTCCGGCTTCTAGATTTCAGTGGAGTGATTGAATTGATGCAATGTCAACTTTTCTAATGATGCAAGAAAGACTGGTAATTAACATATGTATTGTAAAATGTGCAAGGAACTGGATAAACTGGCCATAAGTGTGGATTGTATGAAAAAAAGAAACTAATTTGTCTCAAAAGGGAACTTTTGAAATAGTTCCAGCATAGATTAGTCGATGTGTGTCCTACTGGAGGAGGTCTGTGGAGACTGAAGATGTTCTTCTAATGCCTGCTTTCTTGTGGAGGGAGGGAAGGAGATGACATATTCAGAGTCACAGAGCAGGAAAAAAACTTCAGTAATAGCACCTTGAATGCACCCGTGCAGCTGAGGCAGTAGGAGACAAAGCCAGAGAAACTTTTTTGACATAAGAGATGCATCTGCACCTGAACATCTGTTAGTTCTGTGGAGTCAGAAGAGAAGTGTGTCCCAGAGGTATTGCCAGAGAAGGTATAAAAAGTTTCAGGCATTCAGCACAGAGCACACCAACACTTAGATATTTTAATGTGTAGTAAGTGCTGAACATGCATATTATTATAGGGGGACACTGGATCCTTCAGATGCTGTTGGGATACAAAAAATAACCATAATACAAACAGTGGCACGCACCAGTAGACTTTAGAATGGGGTGTTTCAGGCACTGTCTTAGACTCTGCCAGTTTTAAGCAGATGAGCACAAATTAAATTTCATGCTAACTTGCTCTGGGCAATGAGCACCCAAGTTTTTAATTAAGTTTTAGTGAATTAAGATACAACTTAATTAATATTTTTTTTTCACACAGTTCATAGATACAAGAAAAATGTTTTGATAGCAAGTTTAATCTGCTCCACAGTCTGCATATATGATGGGCAATGTTGCTGGTGTCATTAGTGATACTGGTGAAATAACTACATGCTGGTTGGGAAAGCTGGCAAAGCAACTGTAACAGCTAAACAGCCTGGTTTAGAATAAATTGGTAAAACCAACAGAATTCAAGTATTTAGAAACAGCTATATGGGGATGGGAGAAAACCCACTGAAAAAGGAAAGGAGAGAAGAATGAAACTTTTTACTGTGAGGGTGGCCAAATACTGAAACAATTTGTCCAGAGATGATGTTGAATCTCCATCCTTGGAGATATTCAAACCCCAACTGGCAACGACCCTGAGCAACCTCCTCTAGCTGTTCCCAGCTTGGTTGGATGATCCCCTGAGGTTCCTTCCACCTTCAAAATTCAACTATTCTGTGTGATTCTGTATCAAATAATGGTTGCATAGAAACCCTCACTTCTGATATTTGCACATTTTTAATGAGTGCTGGATTTTTGAACATTCTCAATTTTATGTACGGTGTATATGAACGTGTAGAGATGGGGAGTGTGGACACAAACACATATATATAAAAAAACACAATAAGTGGATGCTAATGCATATATAGCATGTGACATACAAGTTGCATATCATAGATGATTACTGGGGCCATGAAGGTCAATTCTTTCCCTTAGGACATGCAACAGGAAAAGCACAATTTCAGAAGGAAGGAAACCAAGGTTTGTTTCCAGAGATGCTTTTTGACCTGCAGCACAACCATAGAAAAGACTCTGAGGTTTCACTCTTTATTGGTAATACCAGAGAGTCAACTGTCTCTCAACATGTGTGTATGGAGTAAGATTTCCCCCTCAGCAGGAGCTGCCAAAGATGCCTGGTATTCACTTGGTCCTTTGCTCAGTAGATGAGAAGAACAAGGGATCCCTCTCTAAAAAGAAAGTTGTGTTGGTCTATTCAGCATGTCAGGATATGCTTGAAAAATGGTGTGGTTTTCACGGATGTCACGAGGTAAGGGCTGGGGCAAGAAGATAATTACAGCCCCATATACTTGTGCATAGGGTGTATGGATTGCTCTAACTTGTCCTTGTATACACTTTCCTCTACCAGAGGCTTGGGGAATTAAGCATCTAGAGAGGGTCAACATTGACCAAATTGTCTTCTCTTGAGGAGAAAGTGAATACATGATTGGGTCCTGTTTTGAAGGAGACTCTGTGTCTCATAAATCACTGCTCTTTCTATTATTCTATCCAATCATTCCTACCAATCTTTCTCTGACCACAGTGGAAAGTTTGCAGTGCAGAGCATGGGATGTGGGGCTACAGTCCAACCTACATATTCTGTTCTTTCTGATATAAAAAGAGAAGAGGGTGAGAACAACATTTTCTGGAAGAAGTCAAATGGACTAAAAATATCAGGGAAGAGAAAAGAAGAGTGGGTTCATTCCCTCTGATTTTTCAATGTATTTTTCTGGTTAATGTTTAAATTATGGATGTAGTGCTTATAACAGGTTATACTAGTATTTTTCTGTTTTTTTTTTTAATCTCTGAGTATCTTTATTTCTTTTTACTTTAAATAGTGTCTTAGTGAACCTTGAAACAATGACTGAATATTACGCATCTTCAGAGACATGCAAAATATTAACAGGAAGCAGAAGCTTGGCCAGAAGAAAGAGAAAAAAGAAAAAGAAAAAATAAGAAAAAAACCTAAAACCCCCAAATGAAACCCTTGAGGATTTCAAGAGAGGTGTTTAACATGGATTATTTTTTTTTAAATTGATAGATAGGGAAGCAAGTTTTGTTCAGGCACATGGAAGAAATAGCATTATTAGATCCTATAGATCTGCACAAAACTGGCAAAACATGGGATCTGAGTGCCAAAGTCACAAAGAAGATATGGAATAAAATGCAGCATCTGCAGATCGGCTCAGTGCCACAGAAGGAGAGACAATCCTGAATTTGAATGGGAAACCAGATTGCAGAAAGAGTGTCATCTGGTCTTCTGCAAACATTTGACTGTAAAAACTCAACTAAGCTGTGAGTTTCCATTTGGTTTTATTCTCAGTCCTAAAGAATAGGGGGAAAAAAATGGCAAAGGAGGGAAAAATGATGGTACAGAAAGCTTCTGAGAGAGGAGGAAATATCTGAGTGTTTGGCCGGTCCTGATGGTTTTGGAGTCAGATGAGAAGGGAGTCTGAAAAGAAACAGAGAAAAGTGTATCTTGTTGATGGACTGCAATTTTCATACAATCATAGAAGAGAGAAGTATGGAGAGAAGAAGGATAGAAAATTTGTTCTACTGAAGATATGCAGCCAAACCTGGCTGTTTGGGAGAGCAATACTATCTCTTCACAATATAGCAGGATTTCAGGCAGAAAAGAAAGAAAAACATTTTCCAAAGAGGGCTAGGTGTCCAAATAAAGGTCTAAGGAGAGTTCTGATATATTATGGTGAACTAACCATCAATGATAACCAGACTGATTTAATGCTGTTACAGAAGATGTGCCCAAGAGGCAGGACTGTGTGAAATGGGAGCCAAGATTACAGATGTCACCAAGAAAAAGGGGAATAAAGGCTGATGGGACACTAATCAAGGGTTGTGGAAGAGAAGTCACTGGATGGGGGTCAGGGTGTAGAGAGGGTGGACTGAGGCAAGAGAGGTGGCTGAAAAGCCCTCAAAAGGGACAATAGTAAAAAGAAAAAAACCAAACAACCTAGGAGCAGTGGCTGTTAATGTTGAAGGAGCTGACAATCAGATATGCAGAAATGAAAAAAAACAAACCAAACTTCATTCTATCCTTGTACAACAATCTTCCAAGAGGCATAGAAAAACAGTGAAAGGATAATGCATGGAGTTAGCATTCATTAAAGGAAGAAAAAGTCTCGTACCATTAGAGATTTGTCTAGAGACGGGATGTTGTCCTCCTGTCTTTATTTGTTACGGTTCTTGGACTGAAGTCCAAAACAAAAGCAGAAAAGGAAGCTCCAGCCAAACTGCAGCTGGCAGATTATCATGTATTCCTGGCAAACTGCTGTGAATGTGCCTTGCTTGCATTTTCTTACAGCCCTCACCAGCAGCTACTTCAGCCTCTCCAGTAATGAAGATGTGTCTCTCTCATTTACACATATTGAAGCCATTCCATTTTAGCATAAATAATTAATTATTCACTGGAGCAGAAACTAGGAGAAAGTGTCCTGCATCCCAGGTGAATGCCCAAACTTCTGTATTATGGAGAAATTCCCCCTTTCTCTTGCTCATTAGGTATTAATTCAGCTATGCAAAGCAGAGCAGTGTCAACAGAAGTAAATAAAATGGCTCTGTCCCAAACATCCATGCAATGCACTGAAGAGGGCATCTCCAAAGAAGGTGAAAGCTTCAAGCTTCAAGCTCTCTGTCTACTTCATTTGAAGCAGAGCTTTGAACGTTGTCATGGTTTAACCCCAGCTGGCACCAGAGCACCAGAGAGCTGCTTGCTCACTCCGCCTCAGTGGAATCAGGGAGAGAATCAGAAAGGTAAAAGTGAACAAACTCATGGGTTGAGATAAGGACAGTTTAATAGGTAAAGCAAAAGCCGCACACGCAGGCAAAGCAAAACAAGGAATTAATTTGCTACTTCCCATCAGCGGACAGGTGTTTGGCCATCCCCAGGAAAACAGGGCTCCATCATGCATAACGGTTGCTTAGGAAGACAAACTCCATAATTCCACGCATCCTCCCTTCCTTCTTCTTCCCTCAGTTTTATATGCTGAGCATGGCGTCATACGCTATGGAATATCCCTTTGGTCAGTTGGGGTCAGCTGTCCTGGCTTTGTCTCCTCCTGACCTTGTGTACCACCATCCTACCCCCCGGCACGGGTGGTGTCAGAAGCAGAAAAGCCCTTGATTCTGTGTAAGCACGGCTCATCAATAATTAAAACACCCCTGTGTTATCAACACTGTTTTCAGCACAAATCCAAAACATAGTCCCATACTAGCTGCTGTGAAGAACACTAACTGTATCGCAGCCAAAGCCAGTACAAACACTTAGGAAGATGTAGCCACATAAGTCTTATGTCTTTCTTTATTAAAGAAGAATTTCTAAGCAAAAAAGAGAGAAAACATAGTGCATGGAGACTTTCCAATTCCTTACTTGAAGGGATGTCAGCAACTTATGTCAATTGACTCTTTTTCACAAGTGAAGGTTGCAGGTGGAAAAGAGAAGCAAAATAGCAGGACATGAGTGAGTCAGAGTGATGCTGCTTTAAATATGGGTCTTTCATGTGCCTGGTGTACATCCTAGTGCCTCAGAACACAGAACACTATGGAACATCTTTGCAAAGGGTAAAGGAAAGGGCAGAACAAATCAGGTAATTTTCATATCTAGGCTAGTCAATGAAATGTGGTCATGTAACACACAACAACTTGCAGCAACTGATGAGCATTCTGAGGAAAATCAGATATAATATCACCATTCCTGTGAAAGCCAGTGTTTTGGGAGCATGTGTCACAGAGATCTTTACAGAGGGTGGCTATTAGATGGCACAGTTGCAATGCTCCTATCATCTCCTTCAGCCTCTGTTGGGGACTTCCTCCTTATAAACACTGATTGAAAGGAGACATCTTTGTCCATATAGAAAGGCTCCCACAGCATTATCTGTGGAGTGCAGAAAGGAAGGTAAAGGAAGATCATCAGAAGAGAAGTGCAGGGAACAGGTTTGGTGCCAGGACTGAGAAGTTCACCTGTACCTGATAACACTGAGCAATTTGCCATAGTAAGGGGCTGTTGAAAATACATCCTACACCTTTGTTTTCTGTTTCTCATAACAGCCTTACAATGCTTCCATCAGCCTTCCATTGCTTTATTCATCGAGGGCCGCCCCATGTGGTGTGGGTGCTTTATACAGATAGTGCCAGTGATGAAAATGAGATTTGATGATGAAGGCAGTCAAGCAAATCTTTAGCAGTAGATTGTTACTTCTGGGTTATGGTACAGAGGAATTGATAGCACAGTCATGTTTTAAGATAAAAGAAGGCTTTTTCTGAGGAGAAAATAAAAAAAAGTTAGCCAAACCCAGTGTTCCTTTGCATTTGATACTTGATGTTATGTTTGAATACATCATACCCTACAAAACAACTCCCCTAAGCCCATTACATGTGAATGCTGGGGAGTTAGTTACAAAAATCAGATGGTTAGGTGTCATAAGGGAAGAGTGAAAGAGCTTTACACCCTGCAAAGGTGAGGACACCTGGGGGTGCTGTGTAGATGGGGAAGCTGCTTTGGAAGAGGAAGTTCTTGCACAGCACAGTATTAGGATGTTGCTGGCTATGTGACAAGCTTTACAAATAGTTTTAAACATTTTTCAGAGATGCATGAAAAGTTACCTAATGCAAGCAAGAAAGTGCTGTCAAAGAGACGGGCTGCTTCTCTCTTTGATGGCAAGCAGCATCCTATGAATCAGTGTAGGATAAAGGACCTTTTCTGTTCTGCACCATGATCTGGTGGGTGAAAAGGCATGCCGCTTGAAATGAAATCTTTGAGTTTTCTTTTTTCTTCATTTGCTGAAGCATTTCCTAGCTTAGTCTGTTTATGGTCACACTTTCTATGAATTTTTCATTATAAACAGCTAAAGGTTTAGTAAATAATTAATTGCTCCTCTAAGCATCTTACAGACACCAGCACCTGGATAAGAGGCATTTTTAATTATAAAAACTGTGGGGTGGGCAACCTATTGGGCTGCTGGGCTTTCTAAAAGCTAATTTGAGAAGGATTATTAAATGATCAGTTATAAATTAACCCTTTACAGGTAATGTCCAAGGAATATTTCACCATGTTTATTTTCAAAATGAGAACTACAGGGGTTTGGGGCAATTGCTCTAGGCTCTCTCTCTGTCTGAAAATACCTGTGATGGGGCTGGTTTGGAGCTGTTTTCAGATCAAAGCTGTTTGTATGAGCTGTGATCTGCAGTGGGACTTGTGGTTCTGTGAAACTTCGCAGCGTAGCTCTTTGGAGTCATGTAGAGGTCCTGGGGGTGACACTGCTGAAGTCTTGGTCTGGAGAGAGAGGAACGGCTGTGGTGTTCCCATGGCACTACACCACTCAGAAACGACAAAGTGGAACAATCCTTTCTCTTGTCTGTGCTCAGCTTGCTGCAACCTGCTCCACTGGCTTCCCTGTGAAACCTGGGATCTTGTCCTAAATAAACAAAAATCTTGTGACAGCAAAACAGATGCAAAGAATTAGATCATTGGAGGAAAAAAAAAAGAAACCTGTCTTGAAAGAGGAAACAGAAGCAGAGCCAAGTACAGGTCTATCCCAAGAAACCGTCTGCCACAATCAAAGTCTTCGATTGACAAAGACTTTATTTGGCACCAAGGCTAAGTTCACTCTCTTGGTCACATTCAGAGAGGGATTTCAGCACAGACACACCCGTGGGAAAAGGATGGTAGCTTGTGCCAGCAATTGATTTAGCTCTCTCCATTTGTATCCCAAATGGTTTCTGGTATGGTTATACAGAAGGGGCTGGGATCAACACCTCCTTCTGGGGTTCTTGATCATGAGATCAAGGCTGTAAGATGTGGGAAACCAAGCTGTTCTTGCATGTGTTGAGAGCCTGCAGTTGCTTCAGCCCCATCTTCTTACAGACTGGGTATTTCATTTATAATCAATCTCCTTCATATGTTGATAAATGGAGGTTGTTTGAGAATCTAAGGGGGAAAAAAATTAAAAAAAAAAGAGAAAAGGCTTCTCATCTGTTTGAAAAATTGCTTCACAGACCAACAGCTTCCCTCCCTCCTCCACCCTCCTCCTGTGCCTCTCAGTACATTGCCTGGCTGTGCTATTCCCAGTCCAGCTCCCCTCTCCCATGCTGGGGCCAGTCCCCTTGTACAAAGTCAAGTGAGTGCAGAAGTCATGCAAGCAGGTCAGCCCCTGGGTTGTCTGCTCTCAGGGGATGGATCTTGCACAGGAGCTTGGCTTGGGATGCTGTGTTGGAGCTTCCCTCAGCGTCTCTCCTGCCGGAGCTAAAAACACAAGGCCGGATTGATGGAGACGTCAGAAGTACATTTTCCCAGAGGTCAACTAAATTCAGGTAATGATGTAATGCTGTAGTGCACTCCTCCTAATCCAATCAAATAACGTAATGGGTTAGGCTCTATCAAATAAAGTTCAAGGTAAGCATGTGAAACGTGGCTGCTCCTCGGCTGCTGGCAGCTTTCCTAAGTGCTGAGAATCAGATCAAAGGAAGAAAAAAGCCTCCCATCTCCAAAGAGAAACTTCCACGCAGACACACACTTGGAAAAAAGACAATACTTGAGTGCAGCTTGCTTTGCCAGGCGCTTCTTTTTTTCTTTTTTGATAATCGTTTTTGTTCTACTCTCATCTTCCCATTTTAAAGCCTATTTGCTTTAGGTCCAAATGATTTCTAAAATCGCTGATGAATTCGGTTGCCTCGGTTTATGGGTTGAAACCATGTCTGGAGTGGGGAATCCTGATTTGCTCTCAGACGTGATCAGACTCAGTACATTGAGGAAACTCAAGCCCTTTTTAAAACACCTCAAATTGAGTGTCCAGAAGTTGGTATGCTGGAAAATACTGTTCATTTCTGGAACTCTTTGGCCTTTGCCTTTGCAATTGGACATCTTTGCTGAGTAAAGTCATCGATGTTACTTAAACAGTTCAAAATATTGGATCAGGGAATGTAAGTCTCTGTATAATTCATCTGGTATTGCATAAGTACTGTAATATTGTTTCTGTATAAATTTAATCCATCGAACAGTAAATGCACCAGCAAAAATTCACACAGCTATTGATCTGATTTATTCCTTATTAAATATTAATTGAAGTTTCTCCATCATGCCCTGTGAAAGTTGTCCAGCTGTGTGAGAAATAGATGCATATTTATCTTTTACGTAATGCAGTGCATTCATCCAAACGACAGGCAGCATCGACTAACACAGCGGTTACTTCCCATGCAGAACATTTGAATAAAAGGCAATTGGAGGTCCTTTAAAGATCTATATATCTGCTATGCCTGTTTAACCCAGCACCACAGCAAAAAGATTTCTCTGGCTTTGGGGAGTGCCTGTCCCGCTCCTCCCTTTGCATGTTCTGGTCCCCAGTGAAACATATTTGAGTGCCTGTGGCTGAATTTTCAAGGGAGTGAGCCTTGCAATGAGCTGGGTGTTATGCACCTTCCTCAGGCGATTCTGGGATACGGTCAACTCTTAATTACCGGTGAGGGGATTATCCAGGGCACAGATTAACCCTACTGTGGCTGCAAACCCCTCAGGCTGGACCTGCTGGAGTGGGTTCCCATCTGTAGCCAGCAGGACTGCACCGATTCAGCGCTGCGGATGCTCCCGGGTCTGGCCTCCCCTGGGATGTCCAGCTGCTACAGGCAGGTTGAGCTTTACCCTTGCTTGGTCTCTTGCTTGTGTGCTACTTTGCAAAACAAGAATGGAACTGCAAATCACTGTCATGGCAATGAGTTAATCGTACTGAAACCCTGCTAAACCCAGCTTATTAGTATAGAACCTGCTTTGAAGGAAAATGAAGCCCTGAACTAATTATTTAAGAATAAGTTCCTTCTTCAGTTTCAGAGCCCCTCACTTCTGTTTTCTCATGAACCCAATGTGCTCGTCTACCCGTTTACAAGCACTTTCCCAGGCTGTGCAGTATCGTTGCACTGGTGTGATGTATAAGGAGTAAAACAGCTCCTCTCCTCTGATTTATTTGTGTCTCCTGCCTGCTGTGAGCTCGGGGGCCTGACTCTGCCTGAGCAAATGTTCCTTTGGAATCTGGTTGCTCTCTCCGAGTAGACTATATGATTGCCAGTGTTTACAGAAGGGATTTGTTGTCTGGGAAATGCAACCATTTCTCCCGCATTGGCTGCCACTCTCGCCAGTCCCCGTTTTCAACTGTGCACTGTTTTCTGAAGAGTCCATTGCCCTGGCTAAAGCTTTTGTTTCTCTCAAGTGCAGCTCATAAGTCTGCTATGTGGGTTACTTCGTCTCTTGGGGTTTTTTGTAAGCTTGTTGTTAGATGACTCTCTTCTAATAAGCTTGTTATTAGATGACTCTCTTCAGCACTGTGGAAGAGTCAAGCATGACAGCTCCAGTCGTCCCAGGGCTAACTCTGAATGGTTTTAGAGCAGCAGACAATGCACCAGCCTCCATCCTACATCCAGACCTGGACCCTTCTGAGCACTCCCGTGGGAGTGCCTGATGGGACAATCAGGTTAGATCAGGGAGAAGCCATGGTAGACACATGCCTTGCCTTATTCTGGACCATATGGGCTTTGATGTTGAGATGGAAGTGTCTTGCTGTTCCTGAATGATAAAGACCCTCCTGGATGTTGGCAGATATTTCTCATCTACTGGCCCATTCCTCTCCCTTGCTGCTGGAGTACTGCAGCTTCACCTGCAGAAGCCCTGAGGAGACAGTGATCAATCTGACAATCTTTTGGGCCCAACTGAGCAACCATGGTGGTGGCAAGCCATCAACAGCACAGAGCACAAAGCTGCAAAAGCATGTGTTGACTCACCAACAGCAATGCAAGCCACCTCTGCTAGACAGTAGTCCTGGACAGTAGTCCTAGTTCAGTCTTCTAACCAGACTTCCCCTCTT
This sequence comes from Limnodromus scolopaceus, assembly GCA_028565335.1. Lineage (NCBI taxonomy): Eukaryota > Metazoa > Chordata > Aves > Charadriiformes > Scolopacidae > Limnodromus > Limnodromus scolopaceus. The sequence goes on along the minus strand of JAOXNO010000013.1, from coordinate 154,385,903 downwards.
TTCCTGGCATGGTTAATAAAACACAGTATAAGAACTGTCTTATTCAGGAAAAGAGCTACATTAGATAATATAATTGGTTTTATCTTTTCTTAAAGTTTGATTATATAAAGGAATGAACCAACATGTCCCAAGGTCTGAGAAATTTGAGGGAATTTGATTTCAGCAAAGCATGATTGTTTGGAACAGCCTTTTAAAGGCGTCTTTTCTTTTGTCACATTTAGTTTTCTAAGTATACTCCATAGTGAAAGATGTGTTTTCCAGGGAAGAAATGCATTTAAAACTAGATTTTACCCTGAAATGTTCCTTTGTAACGTCCATTGCCTGGGCTAAGACATAAGAGCAGGCATCTCAAGTCTGAATCTGTCTTATTTCTCAGAAAACAGACATCAGAGTAACTTCTGGTTTATTCTTGGGAGGAAGTAACTGGGACAGTGTTAAAGTACTGCAAGAACCATTCATGCACATGATTTAAATCATGCTGTTCTGCTGACAAGCTGAAATGTACTAGGAAATGGGTTTTACTTGCTTTTTAAGTAGGTAATTTTTGGGGGGGAACTGTGAAATGAGGGAATCTGACAGGAGCAGCAGTTGTGATGGTGACAAAGACAGACAAACTTCGTAAAAAATGTGTTCACTAGGCATTCAGAAATAAACAAATCCTTACTTTCTGAGTAAAAATGACATTTCTAGATAATATCCCCTGAATGTGGGTTTTTTTTTTCTCTTTTATTTTTCTGACAACTTTGTGAGTGAAAACTTCCTTATCTTCTCCCTGTTTTACTAATCCTTTGAGCCACAGGTTAGGAAAAAAGTGCCAAGACTTAAATTCAAAGAGCAAAGGATGAGTGTGGAGCAGAGATTACCCATTCTTGGCCTTGCCATTGACTCCTTGCTTTCCTTCTAGCAAGTTTCTCAGAACCATATGCAATACAGTAACCGAAAGATTAGAAAAGTATCCAAAGCACAAAGTATACAGGGTGAAGAGGGGTCCATCATCCCTCTGCTGAGCACATAGCTGTCCAGAGCAAGCCAGCAGAAGATGTTGACGATGGGGATGTTAAAATCTTGGCTATCCACTGCTTGATTCAGAGCTGTAGAAAGAGATATGTTTCCTCTGAATTCAGCCTTCAGCCATCCCTTGAAAGTGTCACAGTTACTTCCTGACCCCACATTGTGTTCATCCAGATGAGATCTTCCTGGTTTCTCTGTTTTTATTTATGTGTCCACCTCCCAAGTGCAGAAATAGAGTTTTTGGACACAAGGGAGAAGGAAGGGAAAGGAACTTCCTTCACCTGGGGTTGCAGGGCTACAATGATGTTTATTCCTGCACAGGTCCGGATTAAGCATATCTGCATCTCATCAGTGATAAATATCTGCCTGACCTGCTCTTTAAAAGCTCTGTAGGAGGAGCTCTGTTGCTCTTCTCCATCAGCATCCCCTAACAGTCTAATGTGAACCATCTATTCCAAACATTTCTCTTTCCTCATAGGCCTCTTTCATAACAGACCTTGTATGGGCTGGAAGACCATTGATATTTCCCTCCTCATATCATCATTTCCTGAACAAAACAAAGCCAGTTTTCCCACAGGCCATTTTAAAACCTGCTATCCTTGCTGTTATCCTCTGGACTCTCTCCAGTCTTTCTACATCTTAGTGGGATGCCCAATACCAGACACAATACTCCAGCTGAGGTTTCACCACCAAGATAAAGGAGAATAATTCTAATTACCTCCTGTGTCTTCCATATGTTAATTCGGTCAGGAATGAGATGTGCCTTTTCTGCAACAGCACCATATTGTTGAGTCCTGTTTAGTGGTCCACTCTGGCTCTGACTTTTTTTCTGCAGTATTACTGCTTAGCCAGTTATTTCCCATTTTGTGTTGGACTTCTCCTTCCTAAGCAAAGCGCTTATTTATTGATTTTGTTTTTATCAGAGCAACCCCTCAATATGTCAAGATCGTTTTGGTTTGTGATCCTGTCCTCTGGGGTACCTGAAACAGCTTGACTTCATCAGAAAATGTTATGGGCCTTTTCTATGCTATCCAAGGTATTAAAAACAATATTGAATGATGCACATGCAGGAAAGACCCTCACAGGACCCCTTGTAATGCCATCCAAGTTTGATATGAAGCTCCAATTAACTTTTGAAATCATTGAATCATGAAATGGTTTAGGTTAGAAGGAGCCTTAAATTATGTATTTACCGGAATCCAAGACATGTCTGTAACCTAAACTTCATACCTGTGCGCAGGGTTCATTGAAGGGAAAGGTTTTAATGCATGGACACCGCTCATTAAGCTCACCAGGGCAATGAGCACTTCCTGTATACAGAGAGGCAGACAGGGGAGGTTGAGGTTTTTTGCATCCCTTGAACTGTCATTGGGAAAAAAACACAAGTTATATGTTCCCATCCAGGGCAGAAGATGATAAATTACCCTTCTTTAATAGAAGGGCAAAGCACTTCCAGCTGCCTCGCATTTATCAATGGGAAAAGGGCAGTATAGGCTAGTTCTTGTGAAGGAACTAATGCATGGCAGCTTCTTGTCCTGCTGTCTTTCCCCAGGGTAGCTGAGATAGCCTGGCTAAACACAATTTGAATGTTTCCTCTTCTTGCGGCAAAGAAAGTAGCATCCTGAGTGTGAATGTTTGCAACGATGAACACACATTTTAGAAATATCCTCTATGCCATCTTCCTCTCAACAGCTTATAGGATGTTATGCAAGATTGTAAGAAAGCCTCAGTGAAGTCAGTCTAACCCACCGCTGCCTTCTCATCCAACACTTGTGCTACCTTTTCAAGGAGGTTGATCTGACATGATACATTCTTCACAAATCCCTGTTGGCTGTTTCCTGTCACCTGGGTTTTACCATGGTGCTTATAGATTTTTCAATAATTCCTTCCAGAGTCAGTTTAGGGGTAAAGGTGAGGCTGACTGACCTCGTGGCTTTGGGTCCCCCTTTCTTTATGTACTCTCCTTTCTCTTCTTCAGGCCTCTGGCATCTGTTGTGTCTTCGGCAAGTCCTCAGAAGTAATTGCAATTACCTCAGAGGTAACCGATTATTTTGGTGAACTCCTTCAAAATCCTTTGGTGAATTCCATTAAACCTTACAAAGTTGAAAAGCTCTATCTTATCTACATATTCTTTAACCTATTCATTTTCTGTTTGAGCTTGCCCTCTTGTCCTCTTGTTAAAATTAATTGCCTTAAGTAGCTGTTCATAATTAAATTTTTAGAGCAGTGTGCAGCAAAAAGAGTACTGAATTCTTCAGTCTTCTCTGGATCACGTGCTATTTATTCTCCTTCCCTGTTAAGTAATGGAATGGTACTTTCCTGGTTTTTTCCACTTTTAATGCATTTACAAAACCTTTTCCTATGGCTCTTTATGTTCCTTTCAACCTGTAACCCATTTTATCCCAAACCCGCCCTGAGGTTTTTATCCCTTGTCCTTAATGACGCACTTTTTTTCGCCTTTTGTGTCATTTTTTTTTCCTTAGTTTATTTTCGGGCCCTTAAAAAGCTCCTGATGCAGTCATAATGGCTTCTCACTGTGCGCTCTGTCCTTCCCCTGTATCAAGATAGGCTGCTATTGTGCCTTTAATACACTCTCTTGCTGTAACTACCAGCTCTTCTGCCCTCCTTTATCCCTTAAATTACCTTCCCTGGAGACCCTACAGATGAGTTCGCTGGGTTTGCTGAAAACTAGTATTTTTTTTGGGGGGGGGGAAGTCCATTATCTTTACTTTTTTCTCTGACTCCTTCCTTTTTCTTAGAACAGTGATTCACAGTCCTTTCACCTGTCACCTTCCCTTTTTAGATTCTTCACCAGTTCCTCTCTATTAGACAGAACCAAATCCAAAAAACTCCTTTCTCTTTCCTCCACCATTTGATACATCCCTGATTCATTTCAAGGACTTTATAGACAATTTGAACCCACCATGCTTTCCCAATACACATTTGGGCACCTGATGTTCCTACGGAAGACCCACCTCCTCCCATTACTCCTTCTCATACTCATGTGGAGACAGCAGCAAACCTGCATCACTTCTGAACTTC